>CM049391.1:12860408-13450591 GCA_026937815.1 Etheostoma perlongum | reverse complement strand
ATACACACACACCCCTGAAACTGCTCGGATCTAGTGGTGTAAATGGGGAAACACCCACCATTTGTGCAATGAGGAATGTAAGGGTTTATAAAAGGTTTTTTTAATCAAATCTGACTGTGTCAAAGTACAGCTCTCTTTGTGTTACAGCAGCTAGAAATAATAAAACAGCCTAAAGAGGTTTATGAATCCACATCCACTTGAACATTTTGCACACATTCTGATTCCTCCGAATACTGATCAAAACACAGCCAGGCTGCAGTAAAAAAAATCGCAGTTATTGTGGATATAACGATACTTGTTGAATGTAGGCTAGACGCTTTTTCTTTCTTTCTTTAGAGCTGGCCGATGTATGATCTGTTATTAGACGTGTAGCCGCAGAATAAAGCCACCAAAATACAGACATATACACAGACACGGTTAATACTCACTTGCTTTTGGTTCAGGTTCGTTTCAAAAGTGCGTGCAGAAACACGCACATCAAACTTAAAAGATCAATCAAAATGTAGTTTTCTTTGTTAGAACGCCCTTTTCTTATGATATCAGAGAGTATCCAGTGTCTCGCAGGCGGTTGATCTGTTTTTTTCTTTTCTCTCCCCTGATTATAATAAATGAAAATAGGATTGCGCGCGTCTGTTGATGAAAATCTCTTTTGACACCGTTATTGCCGAATGGTACACTAGCTTATGGTCATGCTGATGATGGCAACGAGATGAGTCTTTCGAATGATATGAAAACAGGAGTCCCCCTAAAACTGTCTTTTATATGCTATTTCCCTCGATTTCAGAGCCCCTGTCACTCCCACCTCTTTGTTATTGCCAGAAAAAAATGACCAGCTCTTGTTACAGTGTCTCTACGCTTCCAGGCGCAGGGTGTAGCTACCATTCAGCTCTTCCTCTGTCTCCCCCTGGCAAATGTTTCAATGGAGATGCAGCCTAGACAGCTCTCTTTGCCTTTCCCTCTCTGTGTTCCTTTGGGGAGCGTCACCTTCTGGACTATTTTTCCCTTCAGACGATACATGTGGGCGGATTAGAGAAGAAGACAGAGGGGTGGGAGGACCCTGGTGAATACAGAGGCTAATTACTCATATGGCTGCTGAACTTCATAAATACATATGCTGTAAAAAAAAAAAAAATACAAACAAACAATACTAAATATACACACCACGGCTATAAGAGGAAAGGCTGTGTTGATGTATTATCATCTGTTTAATTGGCTGTGTCCCCCCCTTCCCTTCCTCCTCCACATGCTTACCGTGCTGGACAGACGCACAAACACCATTTTGTCTACAGGTTCCTTCACTCTCGCTGACAAAAGCAGTCATGTGGTAGCAGAGGAGTGACCAGGGTTCTATAGTGTGGAGTAATATGTTCAATAATAATAATAATAACAAGAAGAAAAAAAGGAACACACACTGTTAGCTCTGAAGGCACTGTCTGACAAAGGGATCTGTAAAAAAATGTTTGAATTTTTTTATTTTATATATTTGAATTGTTCAAACGTGACAAGCTGCATTACCATCAAAACTAACACTGTTTTTTTTTTTTTTTTTGCAGGAGGCCTACAGAGTTGTTGGCTACTCCAGTGGAAGTACAATGATGCTCAGGAATGCTTTTGATGCACTTATTGACAGGAAACTCAGGTCGAGTGGATGCCATCTCATAAAAAAAATTACAACATAGGCCAAAAAGCTTTTGCTTTTGGTGCTTGTAGCATATTCCGTTGACCAAATGTTCATGTATGAGCAAAGTGCAGATAGAAAAGGATGAGGAGGAGAAATGCAAGTTATTTAAAGTGCATTTAAAATTAGTACAGATGAGATTATATAACTGGTTAATTTACTATTTAAAAATGCAAAAGGGCTTATGCTTAAGGCGCATACAAGCCATTGAAGTTGCATGTGTTGAGACGGGAGGAAACCACGTGAATAAACTGTACCTAGATAAAGGCCAGGCTTCTCTCTGCTGTAAGGCTACAGTGCTAAACACAGAGACACTGCTTTTATAACTCATAAAGCACTTCATTTCTATAGTGAACCATACATCTTTCAATAATTTTAACAAACATTGGAAATTGCATCAGCTGGCTGAGAGCGTGTGGTGGTAGATCATACAAAAGAAAGGAGCTGTTTAATGCCGAAAAGTGGAAATAGTTTAATATGTGCAAAAAAAACAGGCAATTTATAGCATGCAGAATCCAAAACGGGCTTTGGATTCTGGATATTCAAGATTGCAGATTTAAGCCTTTTTTGTTTTATTTCTGGGGGGGGTTTTATGACCTTTAATTGACACGATAGCTTGAAGACAGGAAAGGGGAGAGAGAGGAGGTGACACGCAGCAAAAGGCTAGGAACCAGGGCCACTGCCAAGGACTCAGCAAAGGGGCACACTCTACTGTGTGAGCTAGAGGTTGCCCCCTTTTTGTTTTCTTGAATAAACGATCCTCTGTTTTTTACTGTGTATTATCAGTGACCTTTTGTGGGAGCCTGTTTTCTTTTCAGATTGTATCCCTCCAGAAGCTACATGTCTGGCTAAGGAGTCCATGAGCAAGACCTGTTCTTTGTAAGTCACTTTATAAATGATCTCATGATATGTAAAGTAAGTATTTTTAAAAGCTGCTTTATCTCTATATGTGTATTGTATATTGAATAGTCACCTTGTGTGGATCCCAACCAACACCTCTACCCAGTGTGAGGTTTAGAGCTTTATTCTGCACCCTCAGGAAACTCTAGTCTGCACTATATCACTCCTTGTTCATTTACAGCCCTTCAAGTCCCTGTAGCATCGGCCATTCATGTGATTTATACAGGTGTTGTGCTCCATAACTCAAATCAAACTGGTAAAACAGCCAAGCAGCCAGAGAGCCCTTCCAGCAGTCTGTAGGAGTTTTTTTAGTATTTATAGAATTTAGCATACAGTATGTTAAAGGTAATACAATTACAAGACTAAGAGTCTACAGCCATGCATGCAGCTTTATAAGGCTGTACTTATGCACCATGGTGCTAAAAGCTAATAGCAGTAGGGAATGGAGGGAAAAATCAATACAGCATAGTATAGTAAAGTAAAGTAATAGTAAAGTTTCCTTTTGGGTACATAATTTGAAATTGGGAAAAATTAGAAGTTGGAAAAAAGGTAATAAATTGTTTAAAATTGCAATAATATCGTATTGGGGCATACACTACCGGTCAAAAGTTTGGGGTCACATAGAAATTCCCATTGCACTCCATTGTAGACAGAATGCCAGCTGAGATCAGCTGCATTGTTTTTTTAACCAGGGCAGCCGTTTTCAGATTGCATTATGTGCTTACATAATAGTAAAATGGTTCTCCAATGTTTTTCTAGTTTTTTATTTTTAAATGATAGATTAGTACACAGAATGTGCCTTTGGAACATTGGATGAATGGTTGCTGATAATGGGCAATGTAGATATTGCATTAAAGATCAGCCCCCCCACCCAAATTAGCAGGTATTCTGTCTATAATGGAGTGGTATGGAATGTATAAGTGACCCCAAACTTTTGACCGGTAGTGTAAGTATTGGGATGATATTGTATCGAGGGGCGTCTGGTGGTGATTCCCACCCCTAATTAGCAGCATGCTCACTGTGACAATGTGTTAGTTTAGCATGTTAGCACTTAACACGTTGCACTACCATGTCTCTATAGCCAGAATGGAGAAACCAAACATGCCCTCATTGTCGAGAGCCTTTTATGCTTTTACGTTACCTGAAGGCCACCATAGTTTTTCCTACACACTTGGAAAGGCGAGGGGTGAGGGGAAGAGTATTCAGCTGGTTTCAATCTGAAACCTCCCAACTAGATGCCACTAAGTCTACACACTGGTCGTTTAATAATTAGAATTCACTAACATGGGGCCTTGAAAATCGGTAGCAAGTTTCATTGCAGTCCATCCAATAGTTCCTAAGAGGTTTCACTCTGAACCAATAACAACCTGCTGGTGGCGCTAGAAGTAAAGCTAGTTGGGAACCTCTGGAACAAAATTGCCGGGCAATTAACGTACAACATTTGCATGTTCAAAGGCAACATTCTGAGCATCAAAGTAAAAAGGGAATTCACCCTCAGCGGTCACCAGACCAGAACAGATGTAAGAAGAAGTCATCTACAGCAAGGAGCTGACAGTGTTTCTTCATCAACCTGCATAAATACTGAATGCTCAACGTTGTTCGTCCCTAAGCCAAAGCAGACACATCCACAATCAGTCTCTTGGCGCCAGCCTGGCGCAGCCCATGCATATGGAAGTAGTGAGCAGCAGACCTGAGGAGACATTGTGTCGTGGAGAGAAGATTCTCAAGCGCTGATGGAGTAAAAACGCAGATCTGTGAGGATGTCCTCAGCCTCTCGGTTCAAAATGACAATGTTATTGTTATTATTGTATGGGTAGACATTATGTTATGCAAATGAAAAAAGGGTTTCTATGGAACATCAAACAGTGTCTACAATAGACAGTAGTTGCAGTATATCTCCCATGTTTAATGAAGTTGCACAGATAAGGACAGTACTGTGGGGTAAACATAAAGGATGTAAAGACTAATTGACAATGAGATACTTATTGATCTTGTCCATCACTAAACTGCAAAACAGTGTCCACTGTGTTTCCCTTGCTTAGAAAAAAAAAACTTCACATGATCTTTAGCTCTGTATTATGTTTTTTACGCTCAGTGGAATCTGGTTGCCAAGGTCATGGATATAAAATAGATTTTGGTAAAGACGGACAAATCAAGCTGTGCAGAGCTGCTGATTGCTGCGTGTTAAAAACAAAACAAAACACAGACCGCACAACAAATGTTAATATTGATTGTAATCACTTGAGACAATGTGCAGTAGAATGGAAAACTGTGAGCTATTGAATTATGAATCAAATGCCATGTGCGCAACAGCAGTAATGCCTCCAAACCCATCATGAGATTTGTTAAATGCAGTCCTATTACCATGTATTTCCAGCACTGCAGTTCTTATGAGGACGATACAAAGAGACTCTGCAGTTCTCCAGAGCGGTGTGCTACAGCTTCATTGTGTTATGCACTATTGAGCATTATTAATTACCTGACTAATTTAAGAATTAAAAGATATAAATAATACATTGTCTTATAATAGTGTAATTGTTCTTGGGGGAATTGTGTGTTCTGTTAGGATTTGACACTATAAATAAAATTGAATTATTAGGAAAATGTAACCAAAACCTTACTGATACCATAGTTTTATAAGTATAGTACATTCCACTGTGTTTAACATTGATTAAACAGGCTTTTTGGGCTGTTGTGCAGATTCTTCCAGCCTCTATTGGCTGCTATCACATTCAATCATAACATACAGACCTGATAATCATTCTGTAAAGCACCTATTAGGAAGGGTATTGCTAGATGAGATGGAGGGATGTTTTGATGTTTGATGTTTTCAGCAAGGCAGCAATAAGAAGGATGTAGCAATAGATAAGAGATGTCTTCACAATAAAATGTTTTTTTTTAAGTTCTCTTGAGTAGTGGTCATAATCTTAAGTGTTTGATTACTGTGTGTACTGTATCCAGATTTCCTGTAAATAGTCGCTTGGCAGATGTATAATGAATAACAGCATTCATATAATGTATTCCTTTGCAGTATGAACCCTGGCCCAATCATTTTATAATTAGTCTCTATAACCAGATGTTAAACCACAACTGTATTTTTGCAGTCATATGACTGATAAATCTCTCGAGAGCATCTAGGTTTTCATGTTGTTCGTGGAGGAAAAACCTCTTATAATACACTCAGTCAGTTTATTATGTACACCTAGCTAAAACTTATGCAGTCTAATACAGACGTCCTGCATTAGCCTATACCCCAACTTAATGAAAGTTGTTTAGTTTTTTGTTGACAGTGATTGAGAGAGGTTTTTGATTCAACTTTACTTCATATTACTTTACTTCATTTTGGAGGCTTTAGTTTGTGGCAGGGACGGTGAACTTACAAATTGTAAAACGAAATTGCAATACATGTGAGCCTTTGTAAACGTGGCAATAGCATGAAACTTGCATATTCAGTATACATTTTCAAAATTGCAGTAAGCTGTCTGCTTTGCAGTCTATTTTTTGTTGAGCATAACAACACACATGTGCACTCTATTGAAAAAAAAGCATAAACGATTTTGAGTTCCCATGAGCACTCGGAGATTAAACTCTGATTTAAACACCTGCCTCCGACTGCTGGGAAAATGATGTTGTGGAAATATTTGAAGAAATGGTTGATCTCTCAGATGTTGCAATCCATGTGTGAGACCCAGTCTGGGATACTCGAGCAGAACACTCTTGGCTTTATGTGAATGTTGGCAACAACAATCAAGTCTTTCCCTTCCTGGAATGTGTTGACTGGCGAGCCACCTGTCGAACACTTTCATTGGATATCTTTCTAAACCTCATTGAGTCAGGGCTGCTCTAATCCAGAGACAACCTGTTCTTTTGAAGATGTGTTCTAAATTCATAGTCCCATGAGATTCTTGTTCTTGGGAAACTTGGGCTTTCTCACACTCTTCTTGGATGAGTCTTTGTTGTTGCGACTTGCTTTAATCTCTGCTTCCCACTGTTTCTTCACCATTGTGTAGAGCCTCATGGTGGCCTGTGCGTCTTGGACCTGGTGGACAGTGAAAGAAGAGAGGGGGAGATCAGTCCCAGATGCTACGTTTTACATGTTATAATAGGTATTCTTTGTTTTCCAATAGTTAATGTCATTGAAAAGCTTTGCATTATTACGTCATTGTTTTAGAGGTGGGTGTGAATGTGTCAGTTTGAAAACAGTAAGTTGAGATGTTTCTGTTGATGACTTACAGAGGAATGTTCACCCTGTTGGACCTTCACGTTGAGTATTTCTCTACAGAGGAGTTTCAGGGAGGGTCGACCACTCTAAAATACAAAAAATAAAACATTCTGAGAATTGGGTTGAGGGGGTCCCCTGGCACATGGTATGTCAACTTTAAAATGATATACCTTAACAGCTTTCTTAAAAGGTTTGTACTTGAGTGTCCCGGATTTTCTTTTTTGGGATGATCCAAGAGTAAAATCTGAAATGGGAGTTTAAGTTTGGTTTACAATTGCTTACATTTATTTACAAAATGTTTGTAGTTCCCTCTCAGATATGACATCCGGGCTACCTTTTAGGTCATTGTGTATGGCATGTCCAACCACAAGTCTGCCTTGCAGGATCTCAGCAACCTCTCTCTGCACAGTCTGCAAATCCTCTCCTACACCAAGGCAAGCATGGATAATGAGTTATGGTCTAACAATACATGAATATTTTTTAAGCAATTATTTGTTTTAGATTCTCGCATCATAGTTTATGGTTCATTAAAACTACCACTGAGACTCACCCTCTCTGATGTCCTCTGGTCGAATGCCACTGACAACTGTCCTGTAGTCTGTCACCTTCTCTGTGGGTCTCACGTATTTGTCATAGATGCATTTCCCAAAGTGGTTCACGAGGGACACGCGAGCCAAGATGCTGTCCTCCATCAGGACCGACTCCCACCATCTCACAATCAATGGCCACGGCTTTGGTGAGGCTAAGAGTTGGCCAATGGCAAACAGGGCGATAAGAGGACAGTTGTCACTATTAAGGTCAACTTGCCTGAGGAAGAACTGTTGTCTCTGTTTTTGTCACTCAGAATCAGCTTTATTGAAATAGTATGTGTACACATACAAAGAATTAGACTCTAGTAAAACATTTTGATGTTATGCACTAAAATATATAAAAAACAGCAGAATGGTCGGAACTGCTTCTTCCTCATGATCTCTGCTGCCTCTGCTCCCACTGTTGCCTCAATGTCGTCGGGGTCTACATCATCAAACCAAAGGTCTGCTCTGCAATAGCACAACAGGATGAAGTTAGCAGCCACAATTCCTCATCAATAGCAGAATTTAGTTCTGAGTATACTTACTCCGTAGGTTTCCTCTCTTCAACCTCACGTTTTTTTTCTTGGCTGCTTGCTCACTGCTTGACTGTCCACTGTCCTTTTTTTTTTTGGAGCAGCAGACCGTTTTGTCTCTGGGACAGCTGGAACCTTTGAGTTCACTGGTGAGCCATTAGGGGAAATACTTTTGGAGGAACAATTTTGTGCTGCACTTTTTTGTCTGGGAGAGACACTTTACGTCTGGGAGAGACATTGTTCTTGGGAATATTTTTTGAAGCTTTTTCTTTAGGCTCGTGTTTTTGCAGAGCACCATTGGGAGGGTTTGGTGCCACAGGCTCCTTCTTCTGGTTGACTGGCCTTCAACACCTGGGGAAATATGAGCACGGTTTTGAACAAAAGCACAGAATGTGACATGTTGACAAGCTACAGAAACAGATAAAACTCTTTTAAATACAAACCTCTTGTAATGCCTTCCAGTTAGCAGAGAACTGCAGGCTATCTTTCGGAGGTACGGCTTGCTGAGCTTGAGCTTTTTTGGGGGTCTTGGGTGGTGGCTTTATCTTTTTAAACTTGTCTTCCATCCATCGTTTCCTTTTCTTTTTCGATGTGCATATGTTCTCTGTGGATGTGGGTTGTTTTGTTTTAGCAGTGAAGTCTTTCTTCTTTGCCTTCACCTTTGACATTATGGCCACATTCGGTGAAATATTTAGCATTCTTTGGTTAAAGTCTGCTAACCGTGCTCAGCCACGCTGGACCGTCAGAGCTTCGACATTTAGCTAGCTACCAGGTAACGTTAAAGAAAGTAAGTTACGCCTTCTTACCAACAAATAAGTAAGTTTACCGTGTGGTCGCACCGACGCAGATAATTTGTTAGGAAGTTTTTCTTGACTGCTGAGAAAATTGGTCAGACTTCAGGTGCTGTAAAGCCATGCTGAAATGTATATTTCCGCATAAAGTTAAGATAACCTAGATTCAAGAATAACCAACTATATTTAGCAATATGCTATAATCTAACAAATCTACTCTGTATCGTCTTATCTTCTTCTGACTCTTCCTCTTGTCTTTAAATGTTTAACCACATTGGGGAGACATGACATATTTGGCTGCACATACAGTAGGGGGATCCAGTGAGGAGTCATCGCTGCTATTCTGTCACACCACAATCTTATCACCAAATTAAAACCACAGCAATTCCGGCATGGATGAGATTGTCTAAAACGACACTGGACTCAATTAAAAATAATGAATAAAAAAAGTCTTTATGACATTAAAAGTATATTCAAACAGCCTGGACAGGGTACATTTTCCTTCTGAGCAGAAAGGCAACAAAGTACACTAGCATTTGAAGCAGGAAACAGTGGATGCTTCTAAAGTAGAGGCGATCACAGCCACAGGTGTGCTGATTGCAGGCCTAATTGGCCAGCTGACACAGGTGCATTGAGTGTCCCGAGTTCATTCAGTTTGCACTTCAATTGAGGACAATCAAGGTTTTGGCCTTTGTTCCTGAGTGAGTCGTTTATTCCATTTTATTTGATAGCCATGTTCATTGTAAAGATGATCCTGATCATCTGATCTACCTGGTGAATTCTGACATTATGATCTATTAAAGGTTAGACACAAGGGTTAACTAGTAGATATCACCAAAGAAATTCCCAACTGATCACCTACATTAAGACAATTTTGGTATTACACATTTGCTGAAATTCTAATGTTTAAGTATGCAAATAAGGCAGACTCAACTAACATGTTTTATTTTTTTTTGACATCACAGTCAAGGATTTTACAGAAAAAATTTTGGATGTCTTTATATTACTCCATAAAGCCATTAAAATAATTGTTGCCATGTTGTCAAAAAAGGAGATGTAGTAGCCTAGCTATATACAATAATTGCAAAATAGTTACATAGAAATGTTATTACTTTTCTTTTTTTTAATGTAAGGCAACCAGAATCACATTACTACAAACCTGGTCATGAGAAACCAAAGATCTAAAACAATTTATATGGAACCGTCACGCTAAAATATCAGACTGCGTGCTAATGGACAAACAATTTTGAGTTCCCATGAGCACTCCGGAGATTAAACTCTGATTTAAACACCTGCCTCCGACTGCTGGGGAAATGATGTTGACGGAATATTTGAAGAAATGGTCGTAAGGATAAGTGTAAATAAAAGCTCCGGGATCTCTCAGATGTTGCAATCCATGTGAGGCCCAGTCTGGGATACTCAAGCAGAACACTCTTGGCTTTATGTGAATGTTGGCAACAACAATCAAGTCTTTTCCTTCCTGGAATGTGTTGACTGGCGAGCCACCTGTCAAACACTTTCATTGATATCTTTCTAAACCTCATTGAGTCAGGGCTGCTCTAATCCAGAGACAACCTGTTCTTTTGAAGATGTGTTCTAAATTCATAGTCCCATGAGATTCTTGTTCTTGCGAAACTTGGGCTTTCACACTCTTCTTGGATGAGTCTTTGTTGTTGCGACTTGCTTTAATCTCTGCTTCCCACTGTTTCTTCACCATTGTGTAGAGCCTCATGGTGGCCTGTGCGTCTTGGACCTGGTGGACAGTGAAAGAAGAGAGGGGAGATCAGTCCCAGATGCTACGTTTTACATGTTATAATAGGTATTCTTTTGTTTTCCAATAGTTAATGTCATTGAAAAGCTTTGCATTATTACGTCATTGTTTTAGAGGTGGGTGTGAATGTGTCAGTTTGAAAACAGTAAGTTGAGATGTTTCTGTTGATGACTTACAGAGGAATGTTCACCCTGTTGGACCTTCACGTTGAGTATTTCTCTACAGAGGAGTTTCAAGGAGGGTCGACCACTCTAAAATACAAAAAATAAAACATTCTGAGAATTGGGTTGAGGGGGTCCCCTGGCACATGGTATGTCAACTTTAAAATGATATACCTTAACAGCTTTCTTAAAAGGTTTGTACTTCTGAGTGTCCCGGATTTTCTTTTTGGGATGATCCAAGAGTAAAATCTGAAATGGGAGTTTAAGTTTGGTTTACAATTGCTTACATTTATTTACAAAATGTTTGTAGTTCCCTCTCAGATATGACATCCGGCTACCTTTTAGGTCATTGTGTATGGCATGTCCAACCACAAGTCTGCCTTGCAGGATCTCAGCAACCTCTCTCTGCACAGTCTGTAAATCCTCTCCTACACCAAGGCAAGCATGGATAATGAGTTATGGTCTAACAATACATGAATATTTTTTAAGCAATTATTTGTTTTAGATTCTCGCATCATAGTTTATGGTTCATTAAAACTACCACTGAGACTCACCCTCTCTGATGTCCTCTGGTCGAATGCCACTGACAACTGTCCTGTAGTCTGTCACCTTCTCTGTGGGTCTCACGTATTTGTCATAGATGCATTTCCCAAAGTGGTTCACGAGGGACACGCGAGCCAAGATGCTGTCCTCTCCATCAGGACCGACTCCCACCATCTCACAATCAATGGCCACGGCTTTGGTGAGGCTAAGAGTTGGCCAATGGCAAACAGGGCGATAAGAGGACAGTTGTCACTATTGCGTCAACTTGCCTGAGGAAGAACTGTTGTCTCTGTTTTTGTCACTCAGAATCAGCTTTATTGAAATAGTATGTGTACACATACAAAGAATTAGACTCTAGTAAAACATTTTGATGTTATGCACTAAAATATATAAAAACAGCAGAATGGTCGGAACTGCTTCTTCCTCATGATCTCTGCTGCCTCTGCTCCCACTGTTGCCTCAATGTCGTCGGGGTCTACATCATCAAACCAAAGGTCTGCTCTGCAATAGCACAACAGGATGAAGTTAGCAGCCACAATTCCTCATCAATAGCAGAATTTAGTTCTGAGTATACTTACCCGTAGGTTTCCTCTCTTCAACCTCACGTTTCTTTTTCTTGGCTGCTTGCTCACTGCTTGACTGTCCACTGTCCTTTTTCCTTTTTGGAGCAGCAGACCGTTTTGTCTCTGGGACAGCTGGAACCTTTGAGTTCACTGGTGAGCCATTAGGGGAAATACTTTTTGGAGGAACAATTTTGTGCTGCACTTTTTTGTCTGGGAGAGACACTTTACGTCTGGGAGAGACATTGTTCTTGGGAATATTTTTAGAAGCTTTTTCTTTAGGCTCGTGTTTTTGCAGAGCACCATTGGGAGGTTTGGTGCCACAGGCTCCTTCTTCTCTTGACTGGCCTTCAACACCTGGGGAAATATGAGCACGGTTTTGAACAAAAAAGCACAGAATGTGACATGTTGACAAGCTACAGAAACAGATAAAACTCTTTTAAATACAAACCTCTTGTAATGCCTTCCAGTTAGCAGAGAACTGCAGGCTATCTTTCGGAGGTACGGCTTGCTGAGCTTGAGCTTTTTTGGGGGTCTTGGGTGGTGGCTTTATCTTTTTAAACTTGTCTTCCATCCATCGTTTCCTTTTCTTTTTCGATGTGCATATGTTCTCTGTGGATGTGGGTTGTTTTGTTTTAGCAGTGAAGTCTTTCTTCTTTGCCTTCACCTTTGACATTATGGCCACATTCGGTGAAATATTTAGCATTCTTTGGTTAAAGTCTGCTAACCGTGCTCAGCCACGCTGGACCGTCAGAGCTTCGACATTTAGCTAGCTACCAGGTAACGTTAAAGAAAGTAAGTTACGCCTTCTTACCAACAAATAAGTAAGTTTACCGTGTGGTCGCACCGACGCAGATAATTTGTTAGGAAGTTTTTCTTGACTGCTGAGAAAATTGGTCACACTTCAGGTGCTGTAAAGCCATGCTGAAATGTATATTTCCGCATAAAGTTAAGATAACCTAGATTCAAGAATAACCAACTATATTTAGCAATATGCTATAATCTAACAAATCTACTCTGTATCGTCTTATCTTCTTCTGACTCTTCCTCTTGTCTTTAAATGTTTAACCACATTGGGGAGACATGACATATTTGGCTGCACATACAGTAGGGGGATCCAGTGAGGAGTCATCGCTGCTATTCTGTCACACCACAATCTTATCACCAAATTAAAACCACAGCAATTCCGGCATGGATGAGATTGTCTAAAACGACACTGGACTCAATTAAAAATAATGAATAAAACGCAAAGTCTTTATGACATTAAAAGTATATTCAAACAGCCTGGACAGGGTACATTTTCCTTCTGAGCAGAAAGGCAACAAAGTACACTAGCATTTGAAGCAGGGAAACAGTGGATGCTTCTAAAGTAGAGGCGATCACAGCCACAGGTGTGCTGATTGCAGGCCTAATTGGCCAGCTGACACAGGTGCATTGAGTGTCCCGAGTTCATTCAGTTTGCACTTCAATTGAGGACAATCAAGGTTTTGGCCTTTGTTCCTGAGTGAGTCGTTTATTCCATTTTATTTGATAGCCATGTTCATTGTAAAGATGATCCTGATCATCTGATCTACCTGGTGAATTCTGACATTATGATCTATTAAAGGTTAGACACAAGGGTTAACTAGTAGATATCACCAAAGAAATTCCCAACTGATCACCTACATTAAGACAATTTTTGGTATTACACATTTGCTGAAATTCTAATGTTTAAGTATGCAAATAAGGCAGACTCAACTAACATGTTTTATTTTTTTGACATCACAGTCAAGGATTTTACAGAAAAAATTTTGGATGTCTTTATATTACTCCATAAAGCCATTAAAATAATTGTTGCCATGTTGTCAAAAAAGGAGATGTAGTAGCCTAGCTATATACAATAATTGCAAAATAGTTACATAGAAATGTTATTACTTTTCTTTTTTTAATGTAAGGCAACCAGAATCACATTACTACAAACCTGGTCATGAGAAACCAAAGATCTAAAACAATTTATATGGAACCGTCACGCTAAAATATCAGACTGCGTGCTAATGGACAAACAATTTTGAGTTCCCATGAGCACTCCGGAGATTAAACTCTGATTTAAACACCTGCCTCCGACTGCTGGGGAAATTATGTTGACGGAATATTTGAAGAAATGGTCGTAAGGATAAGTGTAAATAAAAGCTCCGGGATCTCTCAGATGTTGCAATCCATGTGTGAGGCCCAGTCTGGGATACTCAAGCAGAACACTCTTGGCTTTATGTGAATGTTGGCAACAACAATCAAGTCTTTCCCTTCCTGGAATGTGTTGACTGGCGAGCCACCTGTCAAACACTTTCATTGGATATCTTTCTAAACCTCATTGAGTCAGGGCTGCTCTAATCCAGAGACAACCTGTTCTTTTGAAGATGTGTTCTAAATTCATAGTCCCATGAGATTCTTGTTCTTGCGAAACTTGGGCTTTCTCACACTCTTCTTGGATGAGTCTTTGTTGTTGCGACTTGCTTTAATCTCTGCTTCCCACTGTTTCTTCACCATTGTGTAGAGCCTCATGGTGGCCTGTGCGTCTTGGACCTGGTGGACAGTGAAAGAAGAGAGGGGGAGATCAGTCCCAGATGCTACGTTTTACATGTTATAATAGGTATTCTTTGTTTTCCAATAGTTAATGTCATTGAAAAGCTTTGCATTATTACGTCATTGTTTTAGAGGTGGGTGTGAATGTGTCAGTTTGAAAACAGTAAGTTGAGATGTTTCTGTTGATGACTTACAGAGGAATGTTCACCCTGTTGGACCTTCACGTTGAGTATTTCTCTACAGAGGAGTTTCAAGGAGGGTCGACCACTCTAAAATACAAAAAATAAAACATTCTGAGAATTGGGTTGAGGGGGTCCCCTGGCACATGGTATGTCAACTTTAAAATGATATACCTTAACAGCTTTCTTAAAAGGTTTGTACTTCTGAGTGTCCCGGATTTTCTTTTTGGGATGATCCAAGAGTAAAATCTGAAATGGGAGTTTAAGTTTGGTTTACAATTGCTTACATTTATTTACAAAATGTTTGTAGTTCCCTCTCAGATATGACATCCGGGCTACCTTTAGGTCATTGTGTATGGCATGTCCAACCACAAGTCTGCCTTGCAGGATCTCAGCAACCTCTCTGCACAGTCTGTAAATCCTCTCCTACACCAAGGCAAGCATGGATAATGAGTTATGGTCTAACAATACATGAATATTTTTTAAGCAATTATTTGTTTTAGATTCTCGCATCATAGTTTATGGTTCATTAAAACTACCACTGAGACTCACCCTCTCTGATGTCCTCTGGTCGAATGCCACTGACAACTGTCCTGTAGTCTGTCACCTTCTCTGTGGGTCTCACGTATTTGTCATAGATGCATTTCCCAAAGTGGTTCACGAGGGACACGCGAGCCAAGATGCTGTCCTCTCCATCAGGACCGACTCCCACCATCTCACAATCAATGGCCACGGCTTTGGTGAGGCTAAGAGTTGGCCAATGGCAAACAGGGCGATAAGAGGACAGTTGTCACTATTGCGTCAACTTGCCTGAGGAAGAACTGTTGTCTCTGTTTTTGTCACTCAGAATCAGCTTTATTGAAATATTATGTGTACACATACAAAGAATTAGACTCTAGTAAAACATTTTGATGTTATGCATTAAAATATATAAAAACAGCAGAATGGTCCTTTTAAAAATAAAAAGCACAGACAACACTGCAGCTAGACAGGTAGCAATGCTGCATTCAGGTTGCAACTTGTAACTGATTATATTTCTCAGTTATTAAACTCTGCCAATATGACATGACCTCTTGTAGCACTTTAATGTGGCTACAAAATGACCCTGACTTTGTCCTCACTCACCCATCAAAGGCTTTCTCCTTGACCAGGGCGCTCTCTGTGTCCTTGTTTTTGTGAATGCCCTGCTTCTTCCTCATGATCTCTGCTGCCTCTGCTCCCACTGTTGCCTCAATGTCGTCGGGGTCTACATCATCAAACCAAAGGTCTGCTCTGCAATAGCACAACAGGATGAAGTTAGCAGCCACAATTCCTCATCAATAGCAGAATTTAGTTCTGAGTATACTTACTCCGTAGGTTTCCTCTCTTCAACCTCACGTTTCTTTTTCTTGGCTGCTTGCTCACTGCTTGACTGTCCACTGTCCTTTTTCCTTTTTGGAGCAGCAGACCGTTTTGTCTCTGGGACAGCTGGAAGCTTTGAGTTCACTGGTGAGCCATTAGGGGAAATACTTTTTTGGAGGAACAATTTTGTGCTGCACTTTTTGTCTGGGAGAGACACTTTACGTCTGGGAGAGACATTGTTCTTGGGAATATTTTTAGAAGCTTTTTTCTTTAGGCTCGTGTTTTTGCAGAGCACCATTGGGAGGTTTGGTGCCACAGGCTCCTTCTTCTCTGGTTGACTGGCCTTCAACACCTGGGGAAATATGAGCACGGTTTGAACAAAAGCACAGAATGTGACATGTTGACAAGCTACAGAAACAGATAAAACTCTTTTAAATACAAACCTCTTGTAATGCCTTCCAGTTAGCAGAGAACTGCAGGCTATCTTTCGGAGGTACGGCTTGCTGAGCTTGAGCTTTTTTGGGGGTCTTGGGTGGTGGCTTTATCTTTTTAAACTTGTCTTCCATCCATCGTTTCCTTTTCTTTTTCGATGTGCATATGTTCTCTGTGGATGTGGGTTGTTTTGTTTTAGCAGTGAAGTCTTTCTTCTTTGCCTTCACCTTTGACATTATGGCCACATTCGGTGAAATATTTCGCATTCTTTGGTTAAAGTCTGCTAACCGTGCTCAGCCACGCTGGACCGTCAGAGCTTCGACATTTAGCTAGTTACCAGGTAACGTTAAAGAAAGTAAGTTACGCCTTCTTACCAACAAATAAGTAAGTTTACCGTGTGGTCGCACCGACGCAGATAATTTGTTAGGAAGTTTTTCTTGACTGCTGAGAAAATTGGTCACACTTCAGGTGCTGTAAAGCCATGCTGAAATGTATATTTCCGAGATGTGCAGCAGCCAAATGTGTCCGGTTAAAACAATAAAACAAATCGTAACGAAAAGTAAATAAACTAAACAATCTCAACGACTATGTTGCCGTTTTCAACTAAAATTAACTCTGATTTATATGTTAATACATTGAAAAGTTGCTTTGCTTTTTGCTTCTTATTCCAAACGCGGAAACTCGTTTTGTGTCAAACGTTTCACATCGGACCGAAAATCATTTGGGACCAAATATATGCCTATAATTGATCGACGATGTTTAACAGCATGAACAAATTGGAGTAAAAAAAAAAACGGTTTTTATTGCAATTTTGAGTTTAACGGGTTGATTTGACTTATTCTTTAGTCACATTTTGGACACATACTTAGTGACGTATTTGTCGAGGACATCTTGGTAAATAAACAAAGCTCTCAGCATGTTGACAGGAACATGCTCGGAGATGTTCTCGGGCTACTAACGTTAGCTAGCTAAAGTTACTAATGTTAGCTGTTAGCTAGATAAACCAAAATATACGTATTTATAAACTGTAAGTCCAGCTAACTTTGGGACTGAATATATATATATATATATATATATATATATATATATATTTTGAATTGTGACAGTTGTTCATCGTGCCTGTCTGTTGTGGTTTCAGATAATGGGGGCTACCTCTCCCTCTCCTCTCCCTGAGAGGGCCATTTATGGCTTTGTCCTTTTCCTGGGCTCCCAGTTTGGCTTCTGTAAGTATCGTCTTTCACTCTTCCAGTATTAAAGTGTTAAACATGTCTAATTAAAATGGAAAATCCAACAGAGTGACCGTCACATGAGTGAATTGAATGGCATTTTTTTAAATGTAAAAACATCTAACACATACTACGTATTCTTTTACTGATTAGCTGAAGAAGTGGCCTCTTGATAACCAGATATGTGCACATTAGACTGCTGAATGTTGACTTTTGCTGCCTGCAGATTTGTTTTATGTTGCTTGTTGCATGATGTGTTGTGTTACTTGTTGTACCTTGTCTGTTTTTTATGTTGGTCTTTATATGTTGACTGTATTGTCATTTTATTGTATTTAATTTATTTTAGGTTGCCATTTTCAAACTGGCCAAGGACAACAGATATAAATTAGCCTGCTGAGCTAAATCTGGATAATTTACAGTTGCTTTGCTGTTGATTGAGCATTGTCCCTGTTAAATAAATAAATACAAACAAAAAAGATTCCAGTGGGCAAACAATTGCCATCAGAACAGAATTAAAAAGAAATGAGGTTAAGACTCTTAATCTGTGGCCATTGTTGCATGTTTTTGACATTTTGAGTGTTTTTTTTGCTTGAGATCAATTCAGAAACAGCTACTAATATAACAACAATTTGATTTACTGTTTATCTGTGACTTACTGTGGAAAGTAGGCCATCTTTTCCTTTTTAAATAAAATACAGTCAGCGTATATGTTAAAGATGACAAACGTGCATGTGTGTGTTACTGACTGCAATATGACATTTACTTTGCTTTATTCTCTTCAGTTCTGTTTTGCCTATGGGCATATATACCAGAGGAGTGGCTTCATTCAATAGGGCTCACTTACTGGCCTCAAAAGTAAGTAGAAACCTTTGACCAGATTGTAGTTATCCAAAACGAGTCCCCTCTCCTGACTTTTTAAATAAAATAGTGTACCTCAGGAAATACACATACCACATTGATTGTTATGAATTGATACTATAAATAAATTGAATTGAACCACATTACAAGTTTAATGACCCGTTAACTGAAACATTTTTCTTTGTTGTGCAGATATTGGGCCCTTGCTGTGCCGATCTATCTGCTGGTTGCGATAGTGATCACAGCGGTGTTGCTGTTTGGAGTGAACATGAACAACACAGCTCCGCTTGACTCCATTGACATCATCACAGGTGAGGATGTTGCCGTACTACTTATTACGTACTACTGGTTGGGTGACAGTGCACCAGCGTAGCAACATTACTGTCCCCTTATTCAGTAGTTGCTACAATTAGATTATAATATACCTAGTCTATATATACCTATGATCCACTTCTGGGATTGTTCAGGTGCCGCTGGAAATACCGCCGGATGTCCATTGCATTCTGCTTTCTTTGTGTTGGTGTTCTAAACTCTGGTCGATTTAAGAGGACTATGGTTAACTGCTCCTCAGATCAATCCAGGCAGCTATCTGTCCAATCTGAGTTTTCTGTTGCAGGACTAAAACAACCTTTGAATGTACACGTTCCACCAAAACAATAAATGCTGTAGATAATTGCTATTATCAGGCCATATGACATGAGAAAACACTCAAATGTTTAGAGGAACCCTAACACCCTTTAATATTTACTTTCTGTCACAGATGTGTACGCTCAAGGCCAGAGGACAACAGACTGCCACAAGGGGGGAATACCCAGACTGAAAGATGTTTCCATCAGTGAAGTCAACAAAATGTTCTATTTGTCGCCTAAGCTATAACAAACAGGAACTGATTTTAGATGGATGCAGAGTAGAGAGGTGGAGAAGCAGGGGGATTTTTTGGTGTAACTTTTTACCTTTTTTTGTTTATAAAGGAAAAATTCTATTTATTTATCTGGGAACAATGGAACATTGGGTGAAGATGCACTCAAAGAGTGTACTTTTCTTTCTGATTTACACACAAAATGTTGTCCTTTGTGTGTTAATAACTGTTTACAGTTAGCTATTAACCTGCATAGCACTAGTTAAGATTTTATTGTAAAATACATTTATCTGATTGGTCTAAATCACAACCTGTAACACTGACCTGCAATTCAGGGCCCAAGTATGTTTTTTTTTTTTTTTTTAAATTTATTATAGCATGGTACCTGCCTTCCCTCACAGGTAACTCATTTTATGATACTCTTCATTCACTATATTATAGGGTTCCCACTTGTGATAATCTGAAGAATATCATGTAATCTTACTGAGGGCAAATAGCACTTCTCCTAGCTTGTCTAGAAGGCTGGTCTATCTGTGCAAAACCATTCCTGTCCACTGGGTGGCGAGAAGAACCGGTTTGCAGACTGCTTCAACAACCAGAAGAAGACCGTGCTTCCATGGTTCTGCATGATACCGATTGCTACGGTTTATCATTTATCCTGTAACCTTTTGTAGGAACTTTTATGCCGGAGTTACACGTGTATTTATTTAAACGTACTGCTGCAGTAACAGTAAACGCATGGCCTTCGCTCTGCCGGTGTGGCTCGCGGTCCAGGAGGAGCTCCTCGGACATGAAGAAGCGGACTGTGTGGCTCCGACCTGTTTCGACGAGTTCGACGATGAAGCTTTGTTCAAGATGTTTCACCTCACCAGACCCTGCATCGCTTTTATCACAGACACTGTCCGCGTCCGCATGAAGAGCGTCGCTCTGAAGAAACCCGCACTGTCCGTGGATGCGACGGTCATGGTGGCGCTCAACTATTACGCACATGGAGTTTTCTCCGCCGACATCGCACAGAAATATGGGCAGAGCCAGACGGAATGCCTCGTGATTATTTCCGATGTCTCCAGGATCATTGCAGGGATGTACGAGACGTTCATCTCATTCCCCCAAATCCAGGAAGCCAGAGCCAATGTCGCCCGCAGGATTGAGAAGTTATGCGGGATCCCTAAGGTGCTGGGCGTCCTGGCTCCTGCTCACTTCAAGATCAGAGCTTCTCCATACGAGAAGGACTCTTTCAGGTCTTTTGTAAACACCTTCGGTTACACATCTGTGGTGAGCCAGATCATATGCGACTCCGACGGAAACATACTGAGTGTTGAAAAATGTTGCGTGGGCAGCACGATTGAGCAGGAAATGTGGGAGACGTCGTTCAAAGGAAGGGAAATGGAGGAGGACCTGCACGGACCCTACTGGGTTATTGGTAAGATATACAAAAAAATGGGGGAAACAAGAATGGTGACATCCTGTTTGGATGTTATAATTCGTATTCTGCCCTCTGCACTTTAAAGAAAACATTGCATTACTACATTTCAGTATAATTAGCACACATACCTTTACCGCCTGTCAAGTCCTACAGAAAATAGTTACTTTGTAACTTATGACGTCATGAGTATAATAATCAATTTTGACTTCTAAACTGAAGGTCCACTAACTAGCTCCAGACCTTTCAACTACGTATCACAAGCATATGTGGTTGAAATGTCTGGATAAAGCTAACGCAGATTTTCTTAAATTACTGTTTCCAAGGTCAAGAATAATAATAATAACATGATTGTCATAATTACACCATACCAGCGTTTTAGTCGCGTCATCAAGGTTGAGTGAGTCTGTGTTGAATTCCAGGACTGCCTACATTTCTCCACTCTGGCACCTTTTAAAGAGCTGATGGTGAAAGCGTCTACATTAAACCAAATGACACCACTGTCACGATTGCAAAGGAAGTTTATTTACTGACTTTTTTTCATAAACATTTAGCGGTGCTCTTTCTAGCATTAGGTGTAAAAATCCATGTTGGCGAAGTTCACCATCCGGGCACATTTCTCTGCATTTCCCTAATAGTAGGGAGCCCGTGAATCATGCACTACAGTAGCAGATATCGATAAATGCCTTTGTTATGAGAGTGGACGCAAGAGTAAGTGACGTCAGGGAGTGCGTTGTCAAGCAAGGAGACAGAAGCATGAAGCGTAGGCTATGTGTGGCTGAGGAAAAAGCGAGGGAACAAAAACAGATCTCAAAGACGATGTAAAGTGAGTTAATGTTAAGTTTTTTTCAAAAGTAACATCGGGTTCAATCGGATCTCTGAGGAAGGAGGCTGAGGGTCAAATTGAGAATCAAGAAAAGGTTTATTGCAACAGCACGATGAGGATGATAAGACAAAGACAGACAAACATAATAACACTGCAGCTGACAGCGGACTGGATCCATGCTTCCCCACGATGGAGTCACGTGAAACCAGTCTCGAAAATTCCTAAATCACACACATTTATCCCCTGCACCTTGGGGCGGTTCCTTTTTACCTGGCCCAGTCAAATCTATTCTCATTGGTCCGCCGTTGTCATGACAGCATGCTGAGGGCATCTCCGCAGTCCAAAGAGAATAAACATGCCGCAAAACTCTGCCCCTTTGGGGGTCGCTTTTGGTTGCAGAGCAAAAGGTTCTGTTGTTTAAATGTGAAACTAACATCAACAGTTTAGTTAGCATTGTATTGTCTTAGCCCAGACTAAGACCCCAGGGGACAGGAGACAGAAGGCCACCTTTTGGTGTTGTAGCAGGAAGCTCCTTTGCATATGTTAAATGCCAGACTTGAGCAAATCAATTCTTTACAGTCAGAGAAATAGAGGGGGGGGGAATGGGGGGACAGAGACATGCATATTTCTCTAACCTGGCTCCTTCAGACATTTTAACTTTTTAAAACTCAACATTAACAATAATGTTCTCAAGAAATTGTGGGTTCACCTTTTACTGTCGGTGAAGTAAAAGGTGTTACCCCCAAAAGAACATCAGCTCTAGTTGGAACGCCTCCCCTGCTGCTTCCCGACAGGTGTTGGAGCCCGACACAGGGAAAGTGAAACATCCAACGTCTTAGTCCTTTTTCATAAATGCTAAAGTCCGATTTTATATATGGAGTCCAAGTCACAAGTCCAGAGAATAGAGACTGGAGTCAGAGTCCAAGACTCAAGTAGCCTACTCCATCACTGCACCATACACCACTGATAGATTGCTACTAGCATTTTGTAACAGTTCATGCAATGCAGTCATATTAGAATCACTTATATACTTATATATGTTCATTTGATTATAAACAATTCTTTTAGTTTTAAATACGACTGCCTTATATTCTCAGTAAAAGCACACAACGTCTGTTTTAATCATGCAATTTCTTTAGAGCAGATTTAGTTTCTCAGTTTTATGTAAGGAATTCCTTGCAGACTGGACACTGCAAGGCTGGTTTCTACCCTTCACAATACATACTACATGCTTAGTTTTTATTAATCCCATTCTCTCCTGTTTTCCTCCAAAGGTGGGAAAGGCTACCACTTAAGTAAACATGTCTTGACTCCCGTGTCAGAACCTGCTAATGACATTGAGATCCGCTTCAATGACGCCCACATGAGGATCCACGACATCATGCGGACAACGCTCGGCTCCATGAAGAGGCGTTTCAGGTGCCTGATGCAACTTGGTTTTGCACAGGAAGACTCTTTGGACAAGAAGTCCAATATTATCAAGACGTGCAGTGTCCTGCACAACATTGCTAAGAAGTTCTCTGTCCCTCCCCCGCCTGTAGCTGGTAAGATCGAGCCCCTGCACCCAGGCAAGCAGCGTGCAGTGCCAGACGACATCAACCCAGAGGCCATAAAAGCCAGACAGGAACTCATGAATAGTATCTTCTCTGTTGCCCCTAGTAGCAAGGACCCACCGAGTATAGATGTCACCAAAGAGGACATTTAAGCAGTTGGTATGATTTCAACACTAGGAAGCAACAAACAGTCAATGTACATTATGAACAAATGTTATTATGAAATATTTTAGATGTTTGTTGCTGTTCTGTCAGTTTGACACAAATTTGTAAATGTGGCAGTATACTGAGTTTTTAATCTTGTTTGCAGACTTTGTAAAACACATTCAGGTATTTTTGTTTATAAAACATTTTATTTCTTAAACAAATGGAACATTATTCTTTTCTACCTACATTTCTTATTTTTAATAAATGGAATTTGTCATCTGGAGTGTTTCTGTCACATAATACAAATAACACACTTTATAGATTCAAGGAACAGAAAATTACAAGTTAAATAAAATGAAGAGCTATGCCTGTACAGTAAATATATAAAATGTTTTTCATATTTATGATTTATATAACAAAACCCCACATGTATAATTTAAAATGTTCATTTTAAGTGCATAAAAGATGTCAGTACTAGCAATCCTGTTTAGTTTAGGCATTTGTTGTACGAAGTTCTCGGAGTGCAGTGGCATTGGCGTAGATCATGTCTACATTCTCATATATGTGCTCTTCAGTCTTCTCATTTGGCTGCAGACGGTCCATGATACATTGGTGCAAAAACACGTACTGGGACTGAAAACAAATTTTATAGTCATTTTAAAAGCAGAACTGGGCATAGAGTGTTAACGATCACACTTTTGTGTTTGGACTTACAATTCAGCGTCACAAAGAATGTACATATACAATGTATAATCAGTGAGACCTACGTTAATGTGAAATTAGTATTTATTTTATAAATATGTTGTAAAAGATTTGACTTGTAAAAGTTTAAATGGGATGATAGAAAAGTAGAAACATTTCAGACCCATGTTTAATAAGGATGGAACCTACATGGAAATCTAAGCAGAGAGTGCATACATATGCTATAGCATCAGTGCTTGTACTATATCACAACCTGTGTCTAAAAATCAAGAGACCCAACTATACCAACGGGTACCTAACTAAGGAAGTGTTAACTCAGCCTGAAGTGACGCCATGTGATCAGTTTTACCTCTGTTTGTACCATGTATGGTCGGCTCAGTCTCATCTTGTGCACAAAGCCATGGATGCCCACTGCTCTTTCTTTCTCTAGCTGCTGAAGCAGCACATCCAGGGCAATGATGGTGCCTGTCCTCCCCACTCCAGCACTAAAAGCGAGACACAGCAAAAGGAGAGCAGTTAGTGTCCAGGTATGATGGTCATCATCAGGTAGTCCTGATGGTTTCAAAGTTGATTTTTAAACTTTACATAGATATCACTCACTAGTAATATTAAATTTTTTTCTCCCTCCTGAGCATTTAGTTACTCACAAAGTCAGTTAAAGTTATAAAGCTGACATTTCATTTAAAATTCATGTATATATAATAACAGAAAGCTATTCAGTTGACCACACTTTTTTGGCCTCACTCCAGACTTTAAACAAGCACTCATTCTGTACCTGCAGTGAACCACAGTTGGTGCTCCATCCCCTTCTCTCTCTATGTGCTGTCTCACCAGTCCTCTGAACTGGATCAGGACATCTGTGCCCTGTGGGACTCCATGGTCAGGCCAGGCAGTGAAGTGAAAATGTTTCACTGTGCGCTCCTCTAAGTGGTTCATCTGTAAAGACAATTAGAGGAATTCTATGGGGCGCCGTTTGTAAAGCGGCTCACGCTGAAAATAACAGCAACATTTTGTCACATTTAGCTTTAAATAATGTTTAAAAAACTGGTCTGAAATTTTGAGGGTCACTTTCTTGCACATTTACAACAATATTTGTCAACTTGGAAATATTTTAAATAGTTAAATCCAAATATTAAATGTTACACCTAAATGTTAAATCTTAAATCTAAATGCTAAATCTAAATCTAAATGTTAAATCTAAATCTAAATGTTAAATCTAAATCTAAATGTTAAATCTAAATCTAAATGTTAAATCTAAATCTAAGTCTAAATGTTAAATCTAAATATTAAATCTAAATGTTAAATCTAAATCTAAATCTAAATGTTAAATCTAAATATTAAATCTAAATGTTAAATCTAAATCTAAATGTTAAATCTAAATGTTAAATCTAAATCTAAATCTATCTAAATGTTAAATCTAAATCTAAATGTTAAATCTAAATATTAAATCTAAATGTTAAATCTAAATCTAAATGTTAAATCTAAATCTAAATCTAAATCTAAATGTTAAATCTAAATCTAAATGTTAAATCTAAATCTAAATCTAAATGTTAAATCTAAATGTTTCGAGTGAAACTAAATATTTAGCTAATATGCAAATGAAATGCCGGTAACCGGAAGTAACAAAATAAAAGCTTGAGGAGGTCAGTGTATGTTTATATTGTCAAATAACGAATAAAAATCATCTCATCCAGGGATATGGACACTTGAACTTGGATAAACGTGATAATAACTACCTAAAATAATAAACACAGTTGGAGAAACTGTATTTGAAGAGTACTTTGAGTTTTTAGTGTCACTTTTATGAATGGTGCCGGACTTATGACCTGTAACCACTATAGCCAGCCACCACGGGGCTCACTTTGACTGGTCTGTCACGTTCGCTTGCAGGTCAGCAAGAGCCTATCTATCCCCGCCCGCCCCCGATAAGGCACGGTACTGTCGGCCATGGTCACACTGCGAAATGTCCAATGAATCAGCGCTAGCCGAGAACATCGGCAGAGCCGTCCTGGTGGCTATACAAACTTATTCAACAGCGACAGCAACAGCCTCAGGGCCGCCGCAGGCCACCTCGGTTAGTATGTTTTCCAAAACACGTAGCTAGCATAGTAGAGATTTGCTACTACCTTGACAACAATCCAATGCTACGTGTTTCTCCAACTGTGTTTATTATTTTAGGTAGTTATTATCACGTTTATCCAAGTTCAAGTGTCCATATCCCCGGATGAGATGATTTTTATTCGTTATTTGACAATATAAACATACACTGACCTCCTTGAGCTTTTATTTTGTTACTTCCGGTTACCGGCATTTCATTTGCATATTAGCTAAATATTTAGTTTCACTCGAAACATTTAGATTTAACATTTAGATTTAGATTTAGATTTAACATTTAGATTTAGATTTAACATTTAGATTTAGATTTAACATATAGATTTAGATTTAACATTTAGATTTAATATTTAGATTTAACATTTAGATTTAATATTTAGATTTAACATTTAGATTTAGATTTAGATTTAATATTTAGATTTAACATTTAGATTTAGATTTAGATTTAACATTTAGATTTAATATTTAGATTTAACATTTAGATTTAGATTTAGATTTAACATTTAGAGTTAGATTTAACATTTAGATTTAGATTTAACATTTAGATTTAGATTTAGCATTTAGATTTAACATTTAACATTTAGGTGTAATATTTAATATTTGGATTTAACTATTTAAAATATTTCCAAGTTGACAAATATTGTTGTAAATGTGCAAGAAAGTGACCCTCAAAATTTCAGACCAGTTTTTTAAACATTATTTAAAGCTAAATGTGACAAAATGTTGCTGTTATTTTCAGCGTGAGCCGCTTTTACAAACGCATAAAAAATACAGTAAGTCTATGTTTTTTAACCAATATAGTAGACAAAGTCATTGAGGTTTATCCTCTTTAAAAATGTGTACCAATTCAACCAAGATTCTCTTATGAAACGTGCCATTGAGTTTTGTGACTTTGAAAAATATGAATACCCATTCTATTTAGTTAAACCATCAACATTTTAGAGATGTTTCGTACATGTTTCACCCTAAATTCCCTCAGTGTCCAGTCAGGCTCCTGCTGCTCAGATCTGATGGTGACAGACAGCTCTCCGTAGGGGCAAGGGTTACAGTCTGCAGGCCAGTATCGTTCACACTTAGTCTAGGAAAAAGGAAAAAAAGAGAAAATAGGTTATTGCAGTCGTTTTAATGAACATCAGCCCAAGATCTGTATCAGTTCTTTGTGGGAATCGAAAAACTCACAAAAAAGAATTGGGTCCACAATAGGACACGTAAACTGTCACCATTTGACAACACTAGCTACAAGAGCAAATGATTCACAATAACTTACCAATTTAAGTTTGTACATCCCCATAAAATCTGAAAATAAAACATTCTCAAATCTTCCTAATGCTGACTCACCCGTCCTCCCTCAGTGCAGTTGGTTACCATGACGATGGCTTTCACCTTTTGTTCCCAGATCATCCTCCAGAAATCATTGACTGTGGAGGGCAGAGGACCTTGACTTGCAATGTACTCTATTTTGCTGTTGTAGCCCTGAGAAACGATTGTCAGAGTTAGCATTTGTACGTATCTATTTTGAAGATGTCCTATATTGCTTAGAATGAAATAAAACATCATTTTGGACACAATGTTGGACTTAAAATGTATGTTCATGTGCAGGTGTTTTTGCAACCATTTACTTGCAAATGTGGAACTTCACAAGCTAATGAATGAAGCTTATCAAATCTGCCCTTTGACTGTTATCAAGTAATACCTACTGGCATGTAACTGGCATTAATGTAGTCGGAGGTTTTATTGGGATTGGATGTAGTTAGCTTCACCCGACACCAGTCATCTAGGATTAGAAAACCAAAGAGGGTGTAACTACCAAGCACCACAACAAAGTAGACATTGGTTAAGATGAGTCAGTAGATTTGGAATATTTTGTGAGTCTCCATTGCGCCTGATAGCGTGTTAGAGGACAGGCTTACATGGCTGGACATTGTTGAAACGATTCTTTGGTTTGTTCTCAGGTAGAATAGCTGCCTTTCGTGTTTGCTCTGTGCCAACAGGAACAAGGCTCTGAAAGGAAGTTGGCAGATGACATGACATGCACAGTTGTATGGTCATGTACAAACAAACAGAAAGATAGAAGAGGAAGAACAAAATATAATTTGATTATTCAATGCACCTCATATTCCTGGCTGAAACCTCTGTTCTCGTCCACACTTAATTGGTAGAAGTGGTCTGGAAACTTTGACACAGAAATAGCTCTGGCAAATAAAATGTAGAATTAATGTAAGACGATATGTAAGACAATGGACATACACAAATATCGAAGTTCATTGTATACACAGTATATTTTCACATATGGTTAACCTACTAAATTTCTGTAATTATACAAGACCCAATTTTCTCTTTCCACTGCATTGTAGATCGACAGTGGTATGGTGACTATGAAGAGATGAAGAAACGTTTACTTACTTGAACTTTTTATTGGATTGTCTAGAACCACCAATGAATGCCTTTTTTCTGTTGTGGAAAGGACAAAAAGAGGGGTTGAGTCCAATTGAGTACATACAGGGAAACTACAGTCACTCAGGCACCACCCACCTGATGATATCTGGTCTTTTCCAAAAAATAAAGACAGCCAGACAGACCAGGACACCAAAAAGCAGCACAGCAAATACTGACCCAGCAATGACTCCTGCAGGGAGTAAAAACAAGATCAAATTCTTTGTAACATACCAACATACACTAGATACAGTAGACACCAAAAACAACAAGAAAATCATATTATTGATGCCAAACTGTACAATAATCAGGAACATGTGAGAATATATTGTTAAAATGTTACATCACTCTGAAATGGTATTCCTAAAGAGTAAAACAGTCATATTAACTCACCTCTTGGATCAGCAAGACACGAAAAAACAAATGGGTCCGAACTCCTTACAGTCCCAGACAGTGAAGCTAAAGACACCTCATATGTTCTGGCCGGTAGGAATCCAGATATTATGAGACGCTGTTCCACATTTTCAGGCACTATGTGAGTAACCCCACTCACGCTCACTTCCACTGAAGTCCACACACCGTCCGGTTTATTCCAGACAACCAAGACAGAATAACCCGCTGCCCAGTACTCACAGTGACCACTTAAATATGGAGGATCTGAGTAAAACAAGTGGAAATATGTCTTTAAAATACAATATGAAACCATACAGAAACTTATCTTAAAAAAACTATAATGATAATTAGTCACATTCTGCCATTCATTACAGCTTTACCAGAGTAAGGATTTGCTGCTATTCTTTGTTTCATTTGTTGGGCACATTCAATATTTTTGGGGTTTTGAATATTGGTCGGGGCAAAACAACAATTTCAAGACTGTGTTGGGTATTTTTCTGTTGATTCTGTGTTGGGTACATTTAACTATTTCATTTTGTTTTAACCTTTTATAGCCAAATTAATCAATCAATATATACTGTATAAAGGAAACAATCAATAAATTAATTGCTATTAGGTATATTGTTATAAGGTATATTGTTGCACAGTGCTCTAAAGCTTTTCTTTCAGATTTTTTATTTGGTTTTAAGCACACACAAAAAACTAAGTTAATTAAATGGAGGTACAGGACACCTAGCCTGGAAATCTAGACCCAGACCCTGGTTGCAGATTAGTACCGCCTCATGTGTGAGGCAAGCCGTGGCTGGTCGTCAAAGCAGGAAACTGCCGTGACCTAACACGATACACACACACAAACACACACATACACACCCACACACACAGAACCGTCAGGTGTGTTGTTTTTGATTCTCGGCAAGTGGCTGTTGCCACAGCCAGAAGACAAATTTAGTTTCAAAAGGAGCTGAAGGCAGCAACAACAAAAAAACGCTGGTTAAATTATTTAAACACGGCGGGTTTGTTTAGGACACCCCCGTCTGTCGCTAGCAATGAAGATGCGGTCAATAGTGACGATTCTCTCTGACCAATCAGTAGCCTGTAGGTTTTCACGTCACCTTTTGGTATCGCCTCAGCTAGCTTGGAACCTTGACTGAGGCAGTACTAATAAAAGTACCTGTTAGCAGGTACCAGGGTCTTTTTTCGTAACCATAAAAGGCGAGTAAAGTTGAGGCAAGGTGAGTAGGTACCATGCAGTGAAAAAACGCCATAAGGGTCTGGCACTGAGTAATGAAAATCGTCCAAAAACCAAGCACCAAGCGTGCATTTGAAAATCCCACTGCATGCAATTAGATAACACTAGGATCAATTACAACAATACACAGGGTGACGTATCCAGAGCCCCATACGCTTAGAGGAGCTAACTGGTAGATTAAAATGTCATCTGTGTAGCTCGCATCTGGCCCGCCTATATCAGATACACCGATGTGATTGGTGCAGCTTGGCTACAAGGGTATAGTTAATGAGCAGCATTACTGAATACCATAGTGACTCGCTGAACAAATTCAAATTGTGTTCTTACAAGAACTCTGGAGATCCAGGGTACAGGATACCTTCCATCCGTGTATCATTCATTCAATTGTTGAATAACAGCTTGTTTTTCCAATTTCCAATTTGGTGCTTAAATAAAAAATGGAAAACAATGGATAACAAGCGTATCATCAAATGTTGTGATTAAATAGCTTATAAATATATATCTGATCATGCACATAAAAGCATGTCCCCTTCCAGTCGGCCAGCCATGCCAAAACACTTAAGCTATTTATGAACTTCAGAATCCAATGGATAATAATCTCAAAGGGAATAGTGTAACATGGTGTACGCATAACAAAACAACGCTTTCAAGGCGGAGAGCGGAGTTCACTTTGCGGCAAAAACAAAATAGTACTTTGTGTGTGTTTTAACCAAAATCTTTTTCCTTCAGATTTTATTGTTCTATGGCACTAAAGACTGTTCATATTACAGCGCTTTACTTAGTTAAAATCCTTCTATTTTAGGTATATAATGTATGGTCTATTGGCGAAGTAGCATTGATCCCTTTGAGGATGCATTTTCATTTTGTCTATATATATACAGTAATAGTAATAATAATACCTTTTATTTAAAGGCACCTTTCTTGGCACTCAAGGACACAGTATATACAGTTTATGGCCTGCAAAACAAACCAATAGCCTACAAAAAAGAAGTAACCGGACTGGTAATGGCCAGATTGGAAAAATATTAATAATAAATAATCATGCAGCTTTTTGACAATGGCAAAACGCATACAGAGATTTCCACTGCTTGGGAAATGGCTGTCAAAAGACCAGTAGGCATCAAGTGCCAATAATTTGACATTAAATTAAACCCTTGAGTTTAATATTTAAATGATCTAACTACGGTTACAAACTAAATAAAAGTTATAATCAAACTGTATTCATATTGTGGGGCTATTTTTTAACATTGTGCCGTGTCCCCTGCACAGCTGATGTGATCCGCACAATTCCAGTAGCGTTGTAACAAAAGGGACGTTTAACCTGATAAATCACTGTATATAAATATGTTGGAGAGTTTCTGTGTTCCATTGTGTTTACTGATTTGGTTTTCATTAAAATGTTACTTCTTTTTTAATAGTTTAATAGCGGACCCTCTGTTCATACATGTGTTGTTAGTGTCCGAGTAGAGGTCACTTCCGGGTCATGCACTTTGCGTCACTTAAAAATATTAAAATTGGATGAAAAGATCTTTTTTTATTTTTTCATTTGAGCACAACATCGGAAATTGGAAAAACAAGTTGTTATTTGCTTTTTTCATTTTGGTTTTGGAAACAAGTATTGAGAAGAGTGAATAATCTTTTGCTTTTTGCTTTTATTTTGAAAAACTAATACAGTATATGAATGATACAGGGATTATCTTCCAATACCATTACGGTTAAAATGCTTTGAAATATTTATTCCTAAAATATAGATTAAGAAAGATTGTGTTAGTAAAGATATAGAATTGACAGATGAATACTTACAGATTGTCAGGTTGTGGCTACACTGCAGAAAGAATGTTGAATCTCTTTTGTACACAAGAGACACTTCATAGGTCGCACCAGGGTAAAGGCCGCTAAATGACACATTTTCACCTCCAAGACTGACATGAGTTTGTGATTGGTAGGTGGCTGTTGCATTCGAGAACAAGCCTTTAATCAGTCCTTGGATCGATGAGTTAGTAACGCGCCAGGCTACATCGGTACAGTTTATGGCTGAAATAAATGAGAAAATAATTGCAGACAGAAAAGCTTTGATTTGCCAAAGTTAGCAAATAATTTAACCAAAATAATACTTTTCCAAAATGAGGACTTTGTTCATTCAAATATAGAATAACATGTTATTATTCATATTAAAAGATATCCATTGACAAAACTTTTTTGAGTTTGTCAGAAAGAAGTCGTGTGTACCTGTTACTGTAAAGCCTTTGTAAGCAGTGCTGTTAAGATCAGAGAACGTCGTGATCACGCTGAATGTATACTCTGTTCCAGGCTTAAGAGATGGGATTGGATAGAACACATCATTCATATTTGTATTTGGGAGAAGTTTGGAATTTTCTTCATTAATTTGGACAAAGTAGGCCCAGTCTTTTTCTTTTTGTCCACATCAGGGTTATGCTGTTCACAGAGCGTTCAGTCACAGTGACCAAAGCCACCATTGAGGGAACTGAAAACACACACACAAAAATACTGAATGGATTTCAAAAACATACACTCACCTGAGGATGAGCCTATGTATTACATAATGGAATATGAAAGGTAGTACAATGCAATGTCAATGAGCATTAGTTCTTCTAAATCCTATATCTTTTGGGAGTTTCATCTTACATAAACAATGGGTGACTATTTGATAAATCATATATCAAATCAATATCAAATGAGAATCCAGTGCTGTTGAGAAATCCTAGAGGGGACTGAAAAGTGAGTTATTGATTTAAAAATAAATTACAGCCGGCTTTAAAAAATGAAACTTTAAAATACTTTAATTAAGATATTGTTACACAGCTCTGTCCAAGCTCTTGTTGTAGGCCTATATCAGAGGTGAAACATCTTACCAGTGGCTGCAGAGTACGTCACTCCGCTGCTTCTAACAGTTTTAAACACAGTGAAGAGAGTGAAGTTGTATTTAGTCCCACTTGAGAGACAACAAGTTGTGTGTTTCACGTTTACTGGTGATGCAGGTACATTATTCTCTGTTCCATTGAACTTAAGGATATAGTTGAGGATGTCATTCACTGTTTTCCATTGCAGAGTTATGCAGGTCTCGTTTTGGTCAACTGACGGGAACTCTTCTGCATTAGGAGGTGCTAGAATGTGAAAAGACATGGAGAAGAAACTGTAGCAAATTCACTTTAAAAAACAAAACAATATTACTAGTAGTTTTAATTGAAACATAGTTTTCTTTCAGCCACAGTTGAAAAAATATGAAGTGAGCAACATCCCTTTGTTACTGAGAAACTTTAAATCATATTTTATTTTTACAGAGCTCTGTCCTGGCTCTACTATATACATACTGTATATCAGCATCAGAATTAGCTTTATTGGACAAGTATGTGTGTACTTTCAAGACTTTTCACTCTGTTTTTTTGCATCATTCTCAATGCACTTGCACAGAAATAGGCATAACAGAAAAAAGACAACAAAGGTGGACAAATACACATAGGGAATTGACAGGAATATTATGTGCACATGTATTGAAAAAATAGGTGTAAAAAGCCTTACCAGTAAATGCAGTGGTGTTTACTCCACTGCTTCTGATATCTTCAAACACAGTGAAGAGAGTGAAGTTGTATCCAGTCATACTTGTGAGACCTGGTAATATGTAGTTCCCTTGAGGCCCTGATTCAGTGACATTATTCTCTGTTCCATTGAACTTAAGGATATAGTTGAGGATGCCATTCACTGTTTTCCATTGCAGAGTTATGCTGGTCTCAGTTTGGTCAACTGACTTGAACTCTTCTGCATTAGGAGGTGCTAGAATGTGAAAGGACACAGAGAAGAAACTGTAACAACTTCTGTTTAAAACAAAAAAACAATAGTCCTACTAAAATGTTATATTTGAGTAGTTTTAATTGAAACACATAGTTTTCTTTCAACCACAGTTGAAAAAATATGAAGTGAGCAACATCCCTTTGTTACTGAGAAACTTTAAATCATATTTTATTTTTACAGAGCTCTGTCCTGGCTCTACTATATACACACTGTATATCAGCATCAGAATTAGCTTTATTGGACAAATATGTGTGTACTTTCAAGACTTTTCACTCAGTTTTATTGCATCACTCTCAATGCACTTGCACAGAAATAGGCATAACAGAAAAAGGACAACAAAGGTGGACAAATACACATAGGGAATTAAAAGGAATATTATGTGCACATGTATTGAAAAAATAGGTGTAAAAAGCCTTACCAGTAAATGCAGTGGTGTTTACTCCACTGCTTCTGATATCTTCAAACACAGTGAAGAGAGTGAAGTTGTATCCAGTCATACTTGTGAGACCTGGTAATGTGTAGTTCCCTTGATGCCCTGATGCAGTGACATTATTCTCTGTTCCATTGAACTTAAGGATATAGTTGAGGATGCCATTCACTTTTGTCCATTGCAGAGTTATGCTGGTCTCAGTTTGGTCAACTGACTTGAACTCTTTTGCATTAGGAGGTGCTAGAATGTGAAAGGACACAGAGAAGAAACTATAACAAATTCTGTTTAAAACAAAAAAAACAATAGTCCTACTAAAATGTTTTATTTTGAGTAGTTTTAATTGAAACACATAGTTTTTTCAGCAACCACAGTTGAAAAAAATTAAAGTGAGCAACATCCCTTTGTTACTGAGAAACTTTAAATCATATTTTATTTTTACAGAGCTCTGTCCTGGCTCTACTATATACACACTGTATATCAGCATCAGAATTAGCTTTATTGGACAAATATGTGTGTACTTTCAAGACTTTCACTCAGTTTTATTGCATCACTCTCAATGCACTTGCACAGAAATAGGCATAACAGAAAAAGGACAACAAAGGTGGACAAATACACATAGGGAATTAAAAGGAATATTATGTGCACATGTATTGAAAAAATAGGTGTAAAAAGCCTTACCAGTAAATGCAGTGGTGTTTACTCCACTGCTTCTGATATCTTCAAACACAGTGAAGAGAGTGAAGTTGTATTCAGTCATACTTGTGAGACCTGGTAATGTGTAGTTCCCTTGAGGCCCTGATTCAGTGACATTATTCTCTGTTCCATTGAACTTAAGGATATAGTTGAGGATGCCATTCACTGTTTTCCATTGCAGAGTTATGCTGGTCTCAGTTTGGTCAACTGACTTGAACTCTTCTGCATTAGGAGGTGCTAGAATGTGAAAGGACACAGAGAAGAAACTGTAACAACTTCTGTTTAAAACAAAAAAACAATAGTCCTACTAAAATGTTATATTTGAGTAGTTTTAATTGAAACACATAGTTTTCTTTCAACCACAGTTGAAAAAATATGAAGTGAGCAACATCCCTTTGTTACTGAGAAACTTTAAATCATATTTTATTTTTACAGAGCTCTGTCCTGGCTCTACTATATACACACTGTATATCAGCATCAGAATTAGCTTTATTGGACAAATATGTGTGTACTTTCAAGACTTTCACTCAGTTTTATTGCATCACTCTCAATGCACTTGCACAGAAATAGGCATAACAGAAAAAGGACAACAAAGGTGGACAAATACACATAGGGAATTAAAAGGAATATTATGTGCACATGTATTGAAAAAATAGGTGTAATAAAGCCTTACCAGTAAATGCAGTGGTGTTTACTCCACTGCTTCTGATATCTTCAAACACAGTGAAGAGAGTGAAGTTGTATTCAGTCATACTTGTGAGACCTGGTAATGTGTAGTTCCCTTGATGCCCTGATGCAGTGACATTATTCTCTGTTCCATTGAACTTAAGGATATAGTTGAGGATGCCATTCACTTTTGTCCATTGCAGAGTTATGCTGGTCTCAGTTTGGTCAACTGACTTGAACTCTTTTGCATTAGGAGGTGCTAGAATGTGAAAGGACACAGAGAAGAAACTATAACAAATTCTGTTTAAAACAAAAAAAAACAATAATCCTAATAAAATGTATTTATTTTGAGTAGTTTTAATTGAAACACATAGTTTTCCTTCAGCCACAGTTGAAAAAAATTAAGTGAGCAACATCCCTTTGTTACTGAGAAACTTTAAATCATATTTTATTTTTACAGAGCTCTGTCCTGGCTCTACTATATACACACTGTATATCAGCATCAGAATTAGCTTTATTGGACAAGTATGTGTGTACTTTCAAGACTTTTCACTCTGTTTTTTTGCATCACTCTCAATGCACTTGCACAGAAATAGGCATAACAGAAAAAGGACAACAAAGGTGGACAAATACACATAGGGAATTAAAAGGAATATTATGTGCACATGTATTGAAAAAATTGGTGTAAAAAAATCTTACCAGTAAATGCAGTGGTGTTTACTCCACTGCTTCTGATATCTTCAAACACAGTGAAGAGAGTGAAGTTGTATTCAGTCATACTTGTGAGACCTGGTAATGTGTAGTTCCCTTGAGGCCCTGATTCAGTGACATTATTCTCTGTTCCATTGAACTTAAGGATATAGTTGGGGATGTCATTTACTGTTTTCCATTGCAGAGTTATGCTGGTCTCAGTTTGGTCAACTGACTTGAACTCTTTTGCATTAGGAGGTGCTAGAATGTGAAAGGACACAGAGAAGAAACTGTAACAACTTCTGTTTAAAACAAAAAAACAATAGTCCTACTAAAATGTTATATTTGAGTAGTTTTAATTGAAACACATAGTTTTCTTTCAACCACAGTTGAAAAAAATATGAAGTGAGCAACATCCCTTTGTTACTGAGAAACTTTAAATCATATTTTATTTTTACAGAGCTCTGTCCTGGCTCTACTATATACACACTGTATATCAGCATCAGAATTAGCTTTATTGGACAAATATGTGTGTACTTTCAAGACTTTTCACTCAGTTTTTTGCATCACTCTCAATGCACTTGCACAGAAATAGGCATAACAGAAAAAGGACAACAAAGGTGGACAAATACACATAGGGAATTAAAAGGAATATTATGTGCACATGTATTGAAAAAATAGGTGTAATAAAATCTTACCAGTAAATGCAGTGGTGTTTACTCCACTGCTTCTGATATCTTCAAACACAGTGAAGAGAGTGAAGTTGTATTCAGTCATACTTGTGAGACCTGGTAATGTGTAGTTCCCTTGAGGCCCTGATTCAGTGACATTATTCTCTGTTCCATTGAACTTAAGGATATAGTTGGGGATGTCATTTACTGTTTTCCATTGCAGAGTTATGCTGGTCTCAGTTTGGTCAACTGACTTGAACTCTTTTGCATTAGGAGGTGCTAGAATGTGAAAGGACACAGAGAAGAAACTGTAACAAATTCTGTTTAAAACAAAAAAAAACAATAATCCTACTAAAATGTTTTATTTTGAGTAGTTTTAATTGAAACACATAGTTTTCCTTCAACCACAGTTGAAAAAATTAAGTGAGCAACATCCCTTTGTTACTGAGAAACTTTAAATCATATTTTATTTTTACAGAGCTCTGTCCTGGCTCTACTATATACACACTGTATATCAGCATCAGAATTAGCTTTATTGGACAAATATGTGTGTACTTTCAAGACTTTTCACTCAGTTTTATTGCATCACTCTCAATGCACTTGCACAGAAATAGGCATAACAGAAAAAAGGACAACAAAGGTGGACAAATACACATAGGGAATTAAAAGGAATATTATGTGCACATGTATTGAAAAAATTGGTGTAAAAAAGCCTTACCAGTAAATGCAGTGGTGTTTACTCCACTGCTTCTGATATCTTCAAACACAGTGAAGAGAGTGAAGTTGTATTCAGTCATACTTGTGAGACCTGGTAATGTGTAGTTCCCTTGATGCCCTGATTCAGTGACATTATTCTCTGTTCCATTGAACTTAAGGATATAGTTGAGGATGCCATTCACTGTTGTCCATTGCAGAGTTATGCTGGTCTCAGTTTGGTCAACTGACTTGAACTCTTCTGCATTAGGAGGTGCTAGAATGTGAAAGGACACAGAGAAGAAACTATAACAAATTCTGTTTAAAACAAAAAAAACAATAATCCTAATAAAATGTTTTATTTTTGAGTAGTTTTAATTGAAACACATAGTTTTCCTTCAGCCCCAGTTGAAAAAAAAAATTAAGTGAGCAACATCCCTTTGTTACTGAGAAACTTTAAATCATATTTTATTTTTACAGAGCTCTGTCCTGGCTCTACTATATACATACTGTATATCAGCATCAGAATTAGCTTTATTGGACAAGTATGTGTGTACTTTCAAGACTTTTCACTCAGTTTTATTGCATCACTCTCAATGCACTTGCACAGAAATAGGCATAACAGAAAAAGGACAACAAAGGTGGACAAATACACATAGGGAATTAAAAGGAATATTATGTGCGCATGTATTGAAAAAATTGGTGTAAAAAAATCTTACCAGTAAATGCAGTGGTGTTTACTCCACTGCTTCTGATATCTTCAAACACAGTGAAGAGAGTGAAGTTGTATTCAGTCATACTTGTGAGACCTGGTAATGTGTAGTTCCCTTGATGCCCTGATGCATTGACATTTTTCTCTGTTCCATTGAACTTAAGGATATAGTTGAGGATGTCATTCACTGTTTTCCATTGCAGAGTTATGCTGGTCTCAGTTTGGTCAACTGACTTGAACTCTTCTGCATTAGGAGGTGCTAGAATGTGAAAGGACACAGAGAAGAAACTGTAGCAAAGTTTCATTTAAAAAAAATTATTTTCTGAATAAAATGTTACATTTTTTGTGTATTTTTTTTTTATTCAAACAAATAAGTTGCTTTCAATTCCAGTATTATTTTTTCAACCATCTAAAATATGAAGTGAGCAAAACACATCTGTCATAGACAAACCTCAAATTATATTAGATTTTACAGAGCTCTGTCCTGGCTCCTGTTATATGGCTACATAATATAAGATATAAGATTGCTTACAAGTGACAGCTTCAAATCTGTATCCAGTGCTGTTGACTCTCTCAAACGCAGTGATGAGAGTGAAGTTATATTTTATACCAGGAATCAGGGAGGTAACCACATGTGTAACTGATGACCCAATCACAGATTCAATAAAGACACTCCAAATATCATATTGTAGGAAGTATGTTGAGATGTTGTTAACCTTGACCCACATCAGAGTTATACTGCTTTCATTTTGTGTCAACACTTTCACATTCTTAACATTTTCAAGACCTAAAAAGACAAACAATTGACAGTTTCATTAGAGAAAAAGAGTTTAGTGAGAGACACAACCTTAAACATCATAATTGCACTATAATATGAGGTAAATACAGACATATCACCAACCAAAGATAAATTACAGCGGCTCAAACTTACGTTGTTTTGTTGTTAAAAGGGTCGACTTAGGAGTGGTTAACTGTGTTGTTGTTGTTTTTGCTTGTGTTGCACTTGTCCCTGTTGCTGTTGTTGTACTTTTGGAGTCAGTGACACACTAAAAACAGAATTAAAATTAATATGAGTTCCCTCAGCCTGCCTATCAGAATCAAAATCAAAAATACTTCCCGAAGGGAAATTCTGTGTTACGGTTGCAAAAAATATAGAAATACCAAAGTAGAAATATAAATAAAAGAATTTATTAGGTATTTATGATACAGTATTTATATAAATATGTAACATTAATTATGAATAAGGTTTAAAACTAGCTAACTAAGTGTCTGTGTGTCAGACACTTAGTCACTGTGTGAATGACTTCCTGTGGCGGCTCTGTGGTGCGTTTTGGGGGAATAAGTCTTGCACTGAAAGTGCTTCTGTGTTTGAGCAGCAAGCCATGGAGTGGGTGAGAGACATCGTCCAAGATGACATGTAGTTTGGACACCATCCACCGACAGAGAGTCCAGCTCTACCCCGACAATGTCACTGGCCTTGCGGATCAGTGGTCCCCCAGTGCCTTTGAGAAAATGAAAGCTTGATGGGCTGATCTGGAATCTTGCTCCTTATGAGGTCATAAGGGGAAAGGTTACCTCCCCTTTCTCTGCTCTGCGCACCCAGAGAATTTGGCCCACCCGTGACAAAGAGACATCATGACTTTCAAACGAGCAAAGTGGCAGTTGGTCAAGGCCACACCCCCAGCCTCCACCTTGCCCCCCAAAAACTACAGACTCAGAAATGGCACATACTACGGAAAGCTCATTGTGGGACTGGTTCTAGTGGCTGTAATTCTGCACCAAGGCTGAATTTTGGGAAAGATACTTCAGATATGGTGTTAGGTAACCACTAAGGTCTATATAAAAGCATCCAAAGAGCACCATGTCATGGGACCTTTAAGAAAATTCTAATGCAATCTGTGAATATCCCAAAGCAATGTAATTTCTGCTTCTATATTGTATGTGACATACTGTAAACAGCACAGTGACAAGGAGGTTAAAAAAGACAACACTACTGTTAAGAGGTGTTCTACTGTACGTTTTAGTCAACAATCTTTCCTCATAGGTACAAAGAGCTTACATCACTTACATATGATATTGATATGCAGCAAACTTGAGGAAACATCTGAGAAACATCAAATTATGGCCCAGAAATTGTTGTAGCATTTGGAACTTCTACCTCTAAATCTCAAGTTCTTAACTATCCAACCATTGCTTTTTAAAATATCAAATCCTGTTTGTTAAATACATATGTCTGCACTGTATATACTTAAAATATTGTCCCTTTTTAGATTTTATAACATTCCAATACATTCCTTAAATCCTAATAAATACAATACAAAACAGTATCCAGCTATATCATTGTGTCTAAAATATCCATAAATAAGATAACAATGTTGGACTTACATCGCCTGTTGTTTTTCATTACATTACTTCCTCATTCATGCTTTTGTTTCTTAAAGGAAGTAAGTGAGAATAGATTACTAATTCCAAGATATAATTTATTCGTATTTCACCATCTGAAAAAGTCCATCATTCTTATGTTGTGCAAGTCTTTTTAATTTCTGTACATGCTGATATTTCAGACAGTGTAATACGTCTGGGTTTAACCATTACTGTGGTTTCCAAGTTTTTTCTTTTGTTAACAGTGACATTTTTTGAAAGGTAGACTATCTGATCACTATCACACTATCAGAGCGGAAAGGTAAAAAAAAAAACACTTACCCAAAGTAGACACAAGAGGACACACAGCATAACGTGGTCTGAGATGATTTTGAAAAGTAAAGGCTTCATTGTTATTATGTTTTGTTAAGCTACACAGATACTATGAGAGATTGTACTATTCCTTTGTTGTCCACAGATAAAAATTCTAGTTTCTTTTTTTCAGTACTGCCACGGTTGTGACAAAAAACAACAACACTTGAGGTTGGCAAAGAATTTCTTCGTGCATGGGCTGACACAGTCCAATATAAGCTTTATTCCAGTGGTGTTGACTTTTAATTCTTAACCATGTCCTCCTTCAGTAACCTCTGGTCTCCTCGCATATTGGCAAGTGACTATGTAAATAGCTGCTTCTCCTTTTGGCCCTGCACAACCACAGAGACCTTTGCCCCGCCTGTTACTTCCTTATTAACGTAATAATAATGTAATATGCTACTTGTCAAAGGTAAGTCATTCAGTTAAATTTCCCTCTGTTTATTAGGGGTAATCTGCTGTATGTTTGCTGTAATCAGTTTCATGTTTGTGACTGCTTATGTATCTTTATGATGTGCAAATAAAAGATACAATAAATGATTTTATAGACAAAGCTTTTGTTTTCTAACTATTTTAAATTATTATTTGAATGATTTCTTAGTTAAAATCACTGTCTAATCTCTTCAGTTGGGCTGGTTTCACAGAACAGTAGATTTGCTTTCGGTTTCTTTTGCACTGTCTCAGAGCTCAGTGATATTTATAGCTTCCTTGTGGTTGATATCTATAAGGAACTTTGAAGTGAAACATCACCAACACACTTCAACAGAACATGAAGTTATGACAGTGTTTATGGCCTCATATTATGGTGCAGCACTCAATAAAAGTGCTGGGATTTCAAAGAAAATGTTGTCCAACGTTGTCCATTGGGGAAACAAGAGGAGGAAGTAACCTTAATGATATTTTATGCCTCTTTAGGCATTACATTACAATGAGTCTACATATTAGATATTAAGCATACCTTGTGCTTAAAAAGCATTTTTAATTAACATGTATGCAAACTTAATGTTTTTATTTGTTTGGAACATTTCTGCATGATTACTTGTTTTGTATGATAGAAAAAGCAATAATGCAATACAAAGTCATACAATTAAATGGTTATTTGAGTTTCCATTAGTTTTCTAGTCTATCAAAAGTATTTCTCTGAGTCAGGCTCACAGTGTGTGAGGTCATACTGTGCATGTGTATACCACTAGATAAATTCATGTACAGTTATTCTGCTTAGCATTTGTATGAGCACAACACAAAATCCTTTTAATCTGTCATTTTGTCCTGCATTGCTTATTAACCCACTCTTGTACATAACCCCCCACTCCAGGACATACAGTAGCCTACACTGGATTTTGATATGAGTATGCTTACCATCTTCATTCTCCTATCTTAATTTCCGTCTTCATTACCTTCGTCTTACATTGTCTGTAATATGTTGTGCGTCCCCAACACAACAGGTGGCAGTAGAGATGCAAAAAAATAATTTAAACTTCTTTACAGTCCATGATATGACCTCATTCATCTGTAGTGACTCAGTGTCAGCAGCTCTCTAAAGTATCAAAGCAGGATCAACCAGAAATCATCAAGACCATATAAAATATTGTTTACTAATGCACATACAAGAATTTCAGGAAATGAGAGACTGCATAAGTTAGCAAAGAGGTTCTCAAGAAAGGACATTTAGAAATGAATATTAAACTCTCAAAGTATGGGGGAAAAGCATTAGCCTGTCAAGCCAGACCCACATCAAGATGGTGAGCCTAGCTGCAAATTACATTTGCTGCCGCTGGGCGCGTCTAGATTTCTAGGCTAGAAAAGCATAGTATGGAGGGAAATGTATCCAACAATATCCAAACAGTGGCAACAACATTGGTATAGTGCAGAAAAAGGGTGACACTTACAAAAACATAAAGTAGGAGGAGTGACAAACTGGGACTAACCAAAATAAGCGTGTAATTATCAGTAAATTAAGAATTGGACACAGCAGATTGAACAGCACACTTCTTGCAAAAAACTGGGCGCTGAAGTCAGTGAGGGGAAATGGAGACGGTGGAGCTGTTCAGATTTCATACAGTAAATATCTACAGGAAAGAAGGGTCATCATGTTTGGGATACATGAATTGGGACCAGTGATAGTCAGGATCAAAGATGGGCTTCATTTTCACCATAGAAGGGAGGAAAATATATTTAATGAGTGATTAATACCAGTAGGAGGCAGTATTGCAACATGTGGGATATCAACTGCCGTAAAACCCTTAAGAAGAAGATGATATGAACACAAAAGCGAGCGAGCTAACTAGCTAGTTGTTTCGTGTTATTTAAACAAGACTGCCAGCCACAGTCCTGGCGAAGGAGGGGATAGCGTCAAGGACCCAAGTGAGTGACAAAAAAAAACAAATGGGACATTGAAATTTCGCTCCTAGACTAACGTTGTATTAACTTAACTTTAGCCGCAGTCAGGTTTAGCTAACTAGCTAGCTAGTTAATGTAAATGCTAGTTTGTTCAGCTACTTAAAGTCAGCTAAAAGTTAGCTAGCTAGCTGGCAGCGATGTGCTAACCTTCTCAACACCTGGCTAGAGACGTTAACGTTACATCCATTGACTGTATATTATTCGGTCTATGGTTACATCCCACTTGAACTCAATTTTCTTCATAACGCATGACGTCTGCCTGATGTTTTACTAAATCCTTTAAATACCGGTTGTATAAAAGCTCTCCAGCAAAGACAAGTTTCACAGTGCGAGTGAACAAAGGTGTTGTTTAGTCAAGTTAGCTCGCTGAGGTAAAAAAAAGTAAACTAAAAGGTAAGAAATGTTCTTTGTCTTCTCGACAGTATTGTGCTGCAGCACGGAAAACCTGACACTTATCTGTGGCTTTATCTAAACTGGGGTTGTTTACCCTTATACCCGCATTGATTTCAAATGTATATGTTTTTTTGTCTTTTTAGAAATGCAGTCTGTGGTAAAACAAAACCTCCATTCGGAGACCGAAGGAGACATCAACAAACTCGTCAACCTGAAGCTGAATGCATCCTACGCCTACCTTTCTCTGGTATGCTTTCTGTAAATTTTATATTAGTTATAATTTGTCAATGTATTTAAATCCTGTTTTTTCATTGAAATAAAACAATGGAACTTGCCTTCTCTTTCATGTGTATGTACTGTAATCCTCTCTAAATATTTCTTCTAGGGGATGTATTTTGACAGGGACGATGTTTCCCTGCCAAAATTCTCTACTTTTTTCCTGGAGCTCTCCGTGAAAGAGAGGGAACAGGCTGAGAAGCTGCTGGAATATCAGAACATGAGAGGGGGTCGAATTTTGCTCCAGACTATTGCTGTAAATCCATGTTTTATTTTTAATTTTTAAATGTGTTTTTTTTTTTTTTTTTTTTTGGAGTGAAGGGGGCCATTTTATTTTAAGCCATTATTGTTTTGAATGGTACAAATATTTATTAAAGTATCAACTTTCTGCTGTAGAAACCAAGTAGAGAGGATTGGAGAGGTGGTCTGGATGCAATGTCCTTTTCCCTGGACTACCAGAAGTCCCTAAACACATGTATCCTTGAGGTGCACCGCAGAGCTGGCGTCCACACTGACCCTCATGTAAGTCTGACACTTTTTTGTGAGTTCAATATGTATTAAGCAAAATCTGTAAGATTTAATGGATGTTCAGTCGTAATATTAACATTGTCCTAATTACCTATTTGACCACCTTTTAATCACCTTTTTTTTTTTCTTTTCTTTTTTACGTCTTACTTTTTTGTAGCTGTGTGACTTCCTTGAGCAGCACTTCCTGAATGACAGCCATGACACCATCAAGAAGCTGGGCGACTACATTGGCAGTCTGACCCGGATCACTGCGTCTGAGACACACGGTCCTATGGGAGAATACCTCTTTGATAAACATACTCTTTAAACAAGTATAGTGAAATAAGCTAATTTCAAAAGATGTGGGCAACAGGGGAAACATGTTCTCAGTTAAGAAAACTATGCAATATTATCAGTTTACCACAAACTTGTTTTTACTCAAACTACACTGAAAAAGTAATGTTCTCATTATTATGGTGCTTAAAAACTAAGATTTTTCTTAAGTTGTTAATGAGTGTCTTGTTGTTTAGACTGTATAATGATTCATGCATTTCAGTGTCATTGGGTTTTAACCCACATCTTTTGTAAGAATGCATACTATTTTGAGTCAAATGGATAGTTTAAGATTTGGCGTATCATTGAAACACTGAATAAAGCCAAACTATGCTGACATATCATCTTTCTTAGGTTTTTTTTTTTTTTTTTTTTTCTTCCCCCCCATCTGATCTGTCATGCAGTCTAAATGCACTTTCTATACTTTTTGTGATATCATGTCTTCCCCTACAGAACATAACAGTGGACTTTGCTTAGTCACTGTTGGGTGGGAGCTTAATGTTTAACATTAGCCTAACTGACAGTTTGTGGTTAAAACTGACTATACTGCTTCTTAGTAAATTACATGTTTCAGCAAAGATAAGATTCAGTTGCAGAAGTATGTCAACCGCGTGCATCACAGCTAGGCGTACTGTTTTTCAGTTGCAATCTAGAAATACAGTGCTGCCTGCAACACCAAGATAATCATGTTTTACAGTTGTGGGATAAAAGATTAGATCAATTCTTCATTTTGATCAAAATTAAATATTTACAAAACAGGTTATAATTAAAATTTGTATCTAGTCTTAGGCCCTTCCCCCACCTGAGAGAAATATACTGTTTGTTAGCTGAACTTGCTAAGGGAGGACTAGACTTGCAACTAAGTACAACAGCCCCACAATAACAATATAAATTTTTATTTTGCTATGTTAGTCTTTTTCCTTTTTGATCTCACATGCAGTTTGTTTATCCTTTGGAGGATGTTGCATGTTGGCTTGAAGCCACAGAGATCTCCAGATGTAGCTGTGCGAATGCGTGGCAGCATGCCCAGGGATTACAGTTCCCAGTGCTCTAAATACGGGTATGTGTTTTGTACAGTAAATGGTTAGCCAATGGATGGGGAGGATGAAATATTTACTCTCAGTGAAAAGTTGTTGGTAGATTTGACGACTGACTGCGAGGACAGCTATGCTGAGGGGATTAGTGAAGGGCTGGATGCTCTACAATCAATGCATAAACAAGATGTGTCTAATGACAGTCACTTTTCCGACTCAAGGAGAAGCATCAAATTACTCAATGTTTAACAGTGGAATATTATATTAAAAGATGACTGTTGCTCTTTATGTATCTTTATTCAGAGACGTACAGCAACAGATGTGTTGTCAGCATTCTAATATCGGGAGGAGGGGTGCAGGGATTAAAACGCTGCTCTAGTGATTTGCCAGTGCTTTAGCTTTGATAGAAAGGGTTGCAGGCAGCCTGCCAGTCAGAGTCCGCAGCATACAGAAAGAACCAAGGTTGTGTGAAGACTACAACGGGCCAAAGGGGAAGCAGGAAGAAATAAACTTTGAACTAAAAGTTGCTCCAAAAGCTCTGTCGGCACAGAGGGAATTAAAGGAAACGGGTAAGAAATATGCATACTATTTCAAGTATTTCTGTTATGATTAAGAGGACTACATTGCAAAAAATTTGAATGAATGAGAAAAGGCTAGAATTTTATTCTGTTTTTTATTTTATGATAAAATTAGATTTGGTTTTGAACATACCCACTTAAAGGACTGGCTAACATATTGACTGGTTGTTTTGATGGAAATTATTTGCCTATAATGAAATGATGAATATTACTGAATAAAACCATCCCCCCTAATACACAGCTGTGAAGAGTCATTTATTCCTGTGAATAGATGTCAATAATATTTAAATTTCAGTCGGCATCGCCATCAATTAAAAATTAATAGTTATTTAAAAGTTGTGGACCGCAGTTACGACGAGAAAAAAAATGGGAATGCAACAAATGTGAAAGTGTGGGGTATGGGATGGGGGAGATGGCAGAGAGAACAAGAGTAACAGAGGGATTAGGGTCAGCCATGTTGAGCATCTGGCTTAAATGGCTTTGAACTGAACTGCAACGCATGGACATAGGGATTACACAGCGCACATACGCAGTTGTGTTATCTCTCACTGTAGGAGCCAGCATCATAGAGAACATAAACCAACATGAACTGCATTGCTTTGCTGTTCTGACAGCTGACATGAGGTTGGCCAGTGATGGGGTTCGGGCCCGGAGGGCTGCAGAGCCAGAGCCAGAGGAAGCAACAGAGCCAGTTCACCATGAGCACTCCCATACAGAACACCATGAGCACTCCCATACAGAACATCATCCCGGCCATGACTACAACCACATGAAGGACAAGTTCATGAATGAACTTGGTCATCTGCCAAGTAAGACACTTTTATTTTAGAATTTCAATTTTGTTAAAATAACGGGTGTCTTTGAAATTACATAATTGACATAATCTATAAATATGATTACATATTCCGTTGACCACTGTAGTCTAGCTTTCTTAAAAGTTCAAGAAATAATGTTAAGTGTTTTTGACATATTTAACATGGTCTAAAGAATTTTAAAGAAATATGAGCTTGTTATTGGGGACATCTACTGTTGTTGACATTCATGCCCATGAAAAGTGGGAAAAAAGTGCATCAGAGTTGTTTTTCCCTTTTAATCACTGCTGAGGTGGTTTGAGTAAAGCACTTAATGATGAACTGTGCTGCTGGGGTCTGTTGTTGTACTGTGCAGGGCCAATCCCAGATTACAGTGTCTTATTATCTGATTGTGGAGAAGGGTATTGCTGACGGCACACATGCATGCTCCGTGAACCGTCCCTAGATTAACAAGTGCTGTAAAAATGCAATTATATTCACATTTTCTTTTTATAGTATCATATTTTCATTTGAATTATGTTAAGCATTACATTGTTCTGTTTCCAAGATCTAGAAAAGCAGTTTATGTTGAACTGATTTAGATTATAGAAGTAAACTGATGTTAACTTTTTACATCCTCTTGAAGATCCTGACTTGTAAGACTTTTACAAAGCCTTCAATAGAGAGGGTAGTGTTTAGAAGTTAGGAAGTCTATTGAAAGATCAGATTCAAATATATGTTTTTGTTTGTTTTGTGGTGTTTTTTGTTGTTGTTTGGCGGTCGAGATTTTTCATGTTACTGTTGTAAAAGTAACGGATGAGGGGATCCAACATCCACTCCTTTCGCCATCATAAGCATACTCCCATTTAGCATACAATAAATACTGATAAGGGAATTCACCTTCTTTTATTTTGCAGTTCCCATGTGGGGTGTGGCAGCCATTGTTGTGGTGGTTCTGGTTTTGGTGGCATGCCTCATCTTCTGTCTTTTCAAGAAATGCTGTGGGAAAAAGAAAAAGCCAAAGAAAGTGAGGGAGAGGAAGACAGGTCGCCGCAAAAAGGAGAAGGAAGGTGAAGGAGACGCTGGAGAGAAGGTACGTGATTTCCTGTTAACACAATATTTTATAATCTTACCTGAAATAGTTCTTGATGATGATGATGGTGATGAATATCCAATGCACTGATATTTTTAAATGGCAGGAAGGGGAGGTGAAGAAGGAAGGAGAGGAAGAGGAGAAAGAACAGGAAAAGTTGGGTAAACTGGAGTTCTCATTGGACTACAACTTCACAGATGCCCAGGTAGGCTCTGTGTGAAAACACAACCATTGTCAGTTTCATCAAAGGCATTCATGATGATGATTAAAATGTAGGGACTCAACAAATAACTATCATGAAGGAATATTGATGCTCTATTCCTGACCATTGATCATTCTGACACTTGTCTTTCCTCTGAAGCTTATAGTGGGCATCCTTCAGGCTCAGGACCTTGCTGCTATGGACATGGGGGGGACCTCGGACCCTTATGTTAAAGTCTTTTTGTTGCCAGACAAAAAGAAGAAGTACGAGACCAAAGTTCAACGCAAGAATTTATGCCCCGTTTTCAACGAGACTTTTATCTTCAAGGTACCATGTGCCTGACTTCCATGCCTTCCTTGACTAGATGTTGTCGTTTGTGTTTCATTAGTTCATTCTCTTATCTTTATGCCTCTGCTGCAACTTGTGTTGGTGTTCCAGGTCATTGATGACATGTCCCTTTTTAGCCCTCGTGACGCCAACATTTGGCCTACGTATATCTCTACCTCCCCTCGTCTGAGTCTTTTTGTTCCCTGAGTGGCGTCTGTCAAGGTATCCCTCCCCAAAAATATTAAAGCAGTATTTTCTTAATTGTCTCCGGTCACTTCATGTTCTTTATTGTTGTATATAAATGTACATTTTTGTAACATGTAAACAAAATTGTTTACCTTTCCCTATTATATGTCCCTATTATATTCCTATTAAATGTTTTAATAACCTATCTTTCTAGATCCCATATGCAGAGTTGGGCGGAAAGACTTTGGTGCTGCAGGTTTTTGACTTTGATCGTTTCTCCAAGCATGATATGATCGGCGAGATAAAGATTCCCATGAACAGCGTTGATTTGGGCCAGCCATTGCAACAGTGGAGAGACGTGGAGAGTGGTGAGAAGGAAGAGGTATGGTATTGTGTTGGTTATATTGCGTGTATTTATGTCAATATACTCTGTCTTGCTTCTAAAAATGAAGAAATAATGATTATCAGCAGATTTATAAAAAGTGTACTCATTGAAATGTGATGGACATGCTGGTGATCCATAATTGTTCTTTTCAGCAAGAAAAACTGGGTGATATCTGCATTTCTTTACGGTACGTACCCACTGCTGGAAAACTGACAGTGAACATCATGGAGGCAAAGAATCTGAAGAAAATGGATGTTGGTGGCTTATCAGGTAATTAGGCCTCCTGCCCCTTATTACCTCTCTGTCAAATATTTGCTTAATTCCTTATAAAACTTTACTTTAACAAACTTCACTCCAATTAGGAAATAAAATAGCCCAACAAAACGCAACAATATTGTCATCTTTTCACTTTTCCATTAGATCCGTATGTGAAGATTGTTCTGCAGCAAAATGGGAAACGGATTAAAAAGAAAAAGACGACCGTCAAGAAAAACACGCTCAATCCTTACTTTAATGAGAGTTTCAGCTTTGATGTCCCCTTTGAGCAGATACAGGTATGCCTTGTTTAATATCAATTTGAAACTTAACAGCCACTTAGTGGTGAAATGGGGAACGATTTGATAATGCATCTTACTTTTGTGTTTTTCAGAAAGTGCAGGTCGTCCTCACAGTGTTTGACTATGATAAACTTGGGAGCAATGACCCCATTGGAAAAACATTTATGGGCTATGGAGCTACAGGAGTTGGCCTGCGCCACTGGTCAGAAATGCTTGCCAATCCCAGACGTCCAGTAGCCCAGTGGCACACCCTCCTGCCAGAAGAAGAAGTCGATGCAGCAGTTAAAGCAAAACCTCGTTAGAGTCGTACCTTGTTTTAGTTTGACATGCTGATATATTAGAAAACAATACTTATTGTTAATCCTGATGTTTTGTCAATTTGCATATTTTGTTTCTCATTTTGTATCTTTAAAGATACTTCAGTACGTTTAGTGTGTGTGTGTGTGTGTGTGTGTTTAATTTGTGTTATATTTGTTTACTTGGAACACGTATCTGTAAATGTGCGTCTTTTGTGTATGCTAGTTTAGTAAAATTTGGATACATAAAGAAAGGATTTCATAGTTACACTGTTCTGAAAAGGTACTCTGGAGACATGGGGGTAGAGCTTCTACTTCTCATGGCATGTACACTGGGGCCTTTTTTGCTCTTTTTGTTGTCATGTGGTGCAACAGATTCCTGAAAACCCCTTTGTTGTAATGCTCTGCATTTTTTCAAATGAAAATAAACCCACAATGGTTTCACATCAATGTTTCTCTTACTCTCCTACCTTTATTTAAATTAGCATTAGTTTATGTTCTTACCATAAAATTAATCAAATAATACATTTAGGAGTTGTAGAAATAACTCTAGAATAATATTTTGTTTCACCATAATAGTCTTTAGGACTTTGAAATCTCTAGACACCGGTATCACTTTTAGCCACCGGGAGATGGCGTCTGTCCTCTCCATTGAGAAGCTGTTGCCTAGCAACAGAACCCAAACTTTCTGATCCAACGGTTAGCGTTAACTGCAAACTAAACTACAGCTTGACAGGTGAGTTTTGTCATCATTTTTGTTTTGCTGTCTATGACCATTCATCAGCTAGCTATATTCAGCGACGGGTTTGTGTTAATGGATAACAGCTTTATTAATAAGCTAACAATGTATTTTCTTTTTTACCGAGTAAAGTTACTTATAGCTAGCTAACCATAGCGTTAGTTAACGTTCGTGCTAACATTTAGACTGTGCCAATGCCAACTGAGACTCTATTAAAACATTAACATTACCTCTAACGTTAGTTGAATCATGATGTCAACCACTTACAGTCAGGCTTGGTTTGTCTTTTTTCTTTCGGTCACATTAGCTAACTAGCTAGCTACAGGATGAGTGCCGGACGGGCATCTGAGGGTCCTGGCTGCATCACCTGGTGGGGCTCAGCCCCGCACGCGACCTGCTGAGTACTGGTGAGAGCTTTAGCTGCACGTGGATGCGTGGTCCTTCTAAATGCGTCACATCAAAATTATGTTAATGCATGCATAATGATCCTATAATATGAAAATTAAACACCAACAGGGACTATTATGCACAATTATACTATCACTTTTGACACTTAAAGTACAATTTGTTACTTTTTGTATTGTACTTTTAGCATACGTAGTCCTAAGTAGGCTACATTTTGTTAAATACTTGTAAAGGAATATTATAGTATATAGTGTGACATTGCTACAGATTTTATGTCATACTGATCGCAGTGGTGTAGCACATAATTCTGGGCCTTGTAGAAAGGCATTCTCTATGGGTCCCTCCCCACATCCACAGCTATTCATTCTAGCATCTATCTGGGCCCTCCTCACATGAGGGCCTGGGCTACTCAATCCCCTTTCCACCCCCAGTCCGACACCCTTGATTACAAAAACAGAAATGGAAAATAACATGAGTTTTAATTCATTCAGCGATGTAACCTACACAAAACTAGACAATTATGAACACTGAAACAATCAGATATAAATCTGCATCAAACTACACCATAACTAAATACTTAAAGCGTTTAACTCGGACTGTAATATTGTAATGGTATTTACTGTGAGGTCATTACACTGAATACAGTATTTGTTATTTTGTCTATAGCATTTAAATAGCACAGGAGATATATACAGTTAAATGCTTATTTTTCAATTAAGAATAGAAGCTAAATTCTGCCAATGATAAATGATTCATAAACAGAAACAGCTGTAGAAGATCACTGCCTAAATAATTTACAAATGGCAAAATGATTATTAATTTATCAGTTAAATATCAGAATAAAGAAGACTACAAATGCCAAAGACACATTTTGGTTTGTACTGAAAAACTATCACCCTTGTATTATGATGTGTTGTACTACTGTATATTCTCTCTCTCTCTCTCTCTCTCTCTGTCTATGTCCAGGCCCTGTGAGACTTGAAGGGGAGGTCAATGTTTTACTGGTTGGCAGTGGAGATCCACGACATATTTTGAAAACCATTTCTGGTTTGCGAGACCACAACATCCTTAATGTGAGCTTCTCTCTTAAACTGCTATGTGACCCCCTGAGAACAAATTGATATGTTCTACTGTGAGCTGCAAACGCCTTCTCTCTGCTCTACTGCAGGTGTGGGTGATAGAAAACAGCATGGACGTGGTGGCTCGACAGCTGCTGCTCCTCTACCTGGCACTGATGCCAAAGGAATGCATGGGAAATAATGGTTGGAATAATACATGCTGTTACATGATTAGCTTCATAAATGTTCAATAAAATTCTAATACAGATACTGTATGTGTCCTAAACATTTAAGTTATTTTGCAACATTTTTTTTATTTTTAGAGAAGACAGAGGTTTTCTTGGAGGTGTTTGGGAACGGTGAGATCCGCAGTCAGACAGAACAGACACTGAGACGTGCAGCATCCCAGCTCTCTCTGTCTGTTACTGACACACTGGAGACGGCCACACACCCCTGTCTGAACACAAGTCTTCTCAGGGTAAGATCCTTTGTAAAACAAGCCTATCCTCTGTGTTTCTGTAAGACCTTATGATAGATATTTTTTTCTGAAATCAGGAATTGAGGCCTGCTCATTCAAACACATGTGAACTTCCATACTATGAATATTTCAACAGTTTAAGGAGCGAGATGAGCTGGCCAGGATATTCAAGTTGTGGATCCAGCCTCAGCCTTCAACATCTTCATCTGAGTGCTCTGCCCCTATCTTAATGTCCAAAGCCTGGGACTATCGGGTCAGGGAGCACCTTGGAACACGCTACGACTCCAAGAAGAGCTGCTTTGACTGGGACCTTACAATGAAACTGCACGAGAAAGGGGTATTTCAATATTATGTGTGCTTTCCTATGTTTGTCGATTTAAAATGAGCTTCCTATATTTTTCAAACGATAAAAATATGGTGGATTATGTGTTGCACTGAAGGGTAAACACTCTTTATGTGTGTGCAGTGTGGTGTCATCAACAAACAACAATATATGCAATGGAGGGAACGGGGTTTGGCGTTCGAAATGAGGGAAGGTGTCTACCAAATAACCAATCCAAGTTTGCTTTCTTTAAGGGTGTTCAATCAGGTGAGTGTTTGTCTGTTTTCCTGCACAATATTTCTACAAAATGCAGCAATAAGACCAGGAACTTTGCCTGTGTCTGGACAGAAAGGGGACAAAGTGGCAGTCAGGGGCTACTGGGGAGACATTGTTTCCAGTCCTTACCTCTCCTTTGGCATTGAAACTGATGACAAGAGCCTGCTGAAGACACAGAATGGACAACATGTCAAGGTAAAATATACAGTAGTAATAGCGTGGATTACATGTTAGATTATAGTTATGTCTCCACATGCTTTGATTGTACAGTAGCAGTAACCTTGTTCATACACTGAGGAACATTTTATTGCTTTCCTCACATCCACAGACAGCCCAGGACATCTCCTTTGCAAACGTACAGGAATTGTTTCAGTCTCTGTCCAGTAGACGGGGCTGCCCCACCAATTTTCAGTCAGACGCAGAGCCAGAGGAGCCATCCCCAGAGGCTGATGGAAAATCTGTCAGCATTAACGGTAAATGGCTGTTAACACTAGCAGGCCTGTTGTGGCTTTAGTTGCCAGTGCAGTGCAGGTAATAACAAAACAAAAGCTGTTTAACTCAAAGGGAAAATGTTCAGACTGATATAAATGATTGTATTTGACTATGTTGCATCTCTCATCTGCATGTTGCATTTTTTGTTTCAATGGAAACTAAGCTTTTCAATGTATGATAGATCACTTCCAATCCTTCTGAAACCTAACACAGAAAACAGTATCTGTGTATGAAACGTGATGGTTTTAGAACTTCATTTTCTCAAATCCTCTTCAGACTTGATGTGTCTGAATGGGATCTCTGTGACCTTCCTGCCAGTGGACTCCCTTTACAAACTGCCAGAAAAACAGAAATACTCCCACTTCTTCAACATTATCTACTTCTCTGCCAGGTGAGAACATTTTTTTCTCTAATGCTCTAATAGATCATTTCACTCAATAAACAATACAAATATAGTACCTTAACCCAGAATAGTATTCCTTCACCATCAGACTGATATGACTACCTTTTGTTTCCCTCTCTGTAAAGCTGCGTGCACCAGTTTGGCCCGACGACGAGACAGATTGCAGCACCAGACGCTGTGATTGTCGTGGAGTTGGCTAAGTGAGGGTTTTTATAGTAACAGAGCTTGCAACCATGGTGACAGTACAATCACCAAGAGTACAGTAACTATGCTATGTTGTACACAAATGCATTTGCTTTTCTGTATATGATTCTTTAGTGTTTGCTCCATATCCACCCATCTGCTAGTTAACAGATAAAACGTTAATTATTTATACCTTTATTTGTTTTACATTTAAGTTGGATGTGTGTGTCTATGTGTGTGAATCGCAGGTACATTTTGGATGTGAACAAAGAGCAAGAAGCATGCTTTGCAAAGAAAGTGGTGAGCATTGCTCTGGAGGCTGAATTTGAGCCGTGGCGTGAGGTGAAGAGTGAAGACGTCCATGCTGTTTTCGTACCACAGAAGAAGTAAAGGTGCTTCCCTTCCTTTGCTCCCATTGTCAGCAGCTTTACCTTCACAATATGCAACAATCAACGAGATATTGCAGACAGAGATAATTTATTTTTCATTCATAAGGAAGTTTTAAGGAATAAGTAGCAACTGAGTGGCCCTAGATAATAGTTCCATTTTTCCATGTTTACATTTTTATTAATATTAATTCAATTTCATTTCCATTTTGAATAACACTACTAGAAAATGACCTTTTACAAAATTGTCCATTTAACAAATACATGCATTTAATTATAATAATAATAATAATAATTACAAGATGTAATTACAAGTTGATATATTTCACTAAAAATGCCACATGAAAACCGTCCCCCTTGTTTCATTGTGCCTTTTGTGTGAGTTCACTTCCAGCGTCCTCCGACCTTCCCCTTACCATGGACCTTTTTGCTGCATTGAGACAAAAAAGTATACAGTTGATTATTAACAGTCAAAGACAGAAATGACCAGCCAGTGGGACTGATTGAGTATCACTTCATGTTCACATCTTAAATGTGTGCATCCTGTGCATAAGGTGGAAGACCTTCAAGAGCTGTGAGTTTGGCATTTCCTGTGTTTATACAACCGTTGCCATCCATCCGCATGCATGTTTGCATAATTGATGCAAATTAGCTCTCTACATTGGGGTGTTAAGGTTGTGCAATTGTAGATTTTTACTCACAATTTCTGAGCATTTTGGATTCTGTTCAGGAGGACGTTTATCTGGAAAACACAAACATACTCTGACCTCACAAACTAGCCATTTTTAAAATACCAGTTTTGTATATTCTCAGCTAAATGGCTTACCTCATACTTCTGCCTCCTTGTCTTCTCAGTCAGGTCAAACTTCTCAGACTCAAGCTGGTAGATACATTCCCACATCTCCTTGGCTCTCTCTCTAAAACACAGCAGAATAATGCACCTTTTGTGGCAGCAGCTTTAAATAGTATGCACCAGGCTTACCCAGCTGGCATTCCTATAGCATGGAGCTGGTTTAAACTGTAATGAATGTTTAAGCATCAGTCTTTAATGGGCCTTAAACTGACCTCAGGTCGTCTTCTCTCAGGGCCTCAACAGCCAGTGGCTTGCGTCTTTCTGCCAGAGTCTTCTTCTTAATTTCCCTCGCAGTTTGTTTTTTGCCTCGCCTCTGCTCTGCCTGCAGAAAACAAACGCAACTCACTTTCTAGGAGGATCAGACACACATGAACTCTGACAGTTATACAGTAACAGAATGTATTATTCTGACCTTGGCCAGGAATCCTCCAAAGTGAGCCCCCATGTTGGAAAGCACTTTCTTCTTCTTTGCCTCGTCATCGGCCCTCTTCTTCGCCTCTTCCTCCTCTTTCCTCTGTCTCTCCTCCTGAGGAGGTCATCGTCAGATGTTTACTTAAAGTGCTCTTTTGGATTAAAAAAAACATACGTAATACAATGTTAATTACCGCAATCCGTGTCTGTCTGTGACGCTCTTTTTCAGCCCTCACACGCTGCTGCTCAGCTCTTTCTGCTCGGCGGCTCTCCTACAACACAAAATAACCCGTCAGCTGGACTTTTACAAAGGGCTCTTTAATCACTTAATCACTTAATAGTCAGTGTATCCTGACAAATCTCTTTCTCAGACAAATGCACAGGGAAGAAATGGACAGACAGCACGGGAAAGGCATTACAATCCTGGCTTTGAGTCCAATCAGCTCCTCTTCCTCTTTCTTCCTCTGCTCAAAGTGGACATCAATCAGAGTCTGCAGCTCCAGAAGGTCTTTCTCCATCCTTTTCCTATGGATGTCCTAACAGGGGGCAGTGAATATCCAGATGAGGATTATGTAACCACAGTTGTTGGTGCTGTAATTGTGTAAATTCTCCATTAACAACAACCTTGAAGGAACATACATCAAAGTCAACCCTCTCCCCCTCAGGGATTTTAGGGGCAACAAGCTGTGTGCCCAGCGGCCTGTAAAATAACATGAATGCAACATCAATATACACGATCAGCTCATTTTTACTTCTTTGCAATGCATTTTGTGGTAAAATCTGACCAAAATCTGAAGTATTTTAATGTTTAGTATTTACATGCGTACTTGTATTTGGGGCGCTCTTCTTCAACAGGACAGGACAGCAACGAAAAAAGTGAATCAGTTCATGTTGTATAAACAGCAGTTAGATTTGAAAACACAACAGAGGAAATAGGAATAGGAAATATTAGGCAAAGATGCATAAATTAAATGAATACTTTAAAAAGCTACAGTTTACGGCCACTGTTTTTCTAACCGTGACTTTCACTATAAAGATAAACAGCACTTTAAATGAAAGGTTTAAAGTTTCCTGTTCAATTTGAATAAAGTATATTAAGAGTTCCTGGAAAAACCCCATGTAAATACATGTTTACAGTTTGATGGTTGTCTTGTGCTTTTACTGACAGTTTGCTGTTATAGCTTGTATCAGAATATTTTATTTCAATGCAAATAGTCTACTAAATCAACACAACCCAGCATCAAAGTCTCACCTCCCTCTCCCTGCTCCTCATCTTCTTCTAGAAGGGAAAAGAAAGAGTGACACAGCGATTGAGTTGAGAGAAACAATGAAACTGCAGCTTAATTAAATAAGTGAATGTCCTTACCCTCTTGATGGCCTCTTAATAAAAAAGAATTGAAAGAATACATCAGACACGCCATAACACTAACACAGGAATGTAGAAACGTTTAACTGGTGGTAATGGATTTACTCACCCATGAACGTCTAAATCAGACATGGTGACACTGGAGAGAAAACCATAAATAAACAAATCACACTGTCATAAATAACAACAGCAAAAACCGTAGCCAACCATATGAAAGGTGTCATTTATAGCTTCAATGCGTCCTAATGTAAAAAAATGTAATTGTGAACAAATTTTGGCCACTGGAGACGCATTACACATTCAATACAGGGGTCTTTTTGTTCAAAGAAGAAGATAAGGGGGAAGGCCATTTGTAGCTAATGATCTAGGAATAGAAGAGACCACAGTGTCCTGTTACCCAGGATAAGAGTGGGCCATCAGCTGGCCAATCCTTCTTGTTTAATTTGATTTACAAGAGAGAATGTGGGTTAAAGAGATTAAGCTGGTCGGTTGGTTGCAATTAACACCAGCCAAATCCTCTATTAAATGTTGATCTACTCACAGTCTCCCTGAACTGAAGGGATATTTAAATGGTCGTGGAGCCACATAAATATTTTAGCAGTCCTAACTATAAATTTAGCAACTTATATATGTATTTCAGTGGAACTTGTTAGAGGAGATACAGTATTATCCATTAACAAAGTCAAAACCGTCTAATGAGCTGCAGTCAAACCAAACAAAGAGGAAAAATTGGTTCCTGGGTAGACACTCCAGCAGTAGACCAATTTTTAAAACACTATTTTCAATGCAAACAACTGGAAGCCCCCTCCAGGCTGTCGGCCTTTGAGTGTATTAACATGGTAGATCAAGCACTGAGGCTTGCCAAGTCTCTCAGATCCCTTTGTAGTTAATTTTTAGCCAAGATCTCAGAGCATGAGCATGTGAATCTGAATAAACACCGGGCACATGGACCAAAGGCAGATGAGGGATTGGGAGAGGAATTCATCACATTGCTTCACTGTTGAATGTTTCTGGCCAAAGTGACCAACAGATGGATAAAGAGGCCCAGGCACCAAGAATAACTTGTCATAGATAGATAGATACATGTGTGATTATTTAAATGTTACAAGTGTAATACCTGTTTCTTTTGTACTTGCAGCAGAGGTAACAAGCTGTGAACACCACACAGACATATTAATTAGCACCTTTTAAGTTCATATGGCAAACTAATAAGCAAACAGTTGCCATTTACACGTCCAGCAGACACAGCTCAACAATACCGTTCATTTTGTGTCATCTTTCTGGCCACTTGGAGAATGTAAGTCTAACATTCACTTTTCTTTTAGCTCTGTTTTCGGTCTCAACTAGAAAAATATCTGGCTCTAGTTATTAAATGTTCCACTGTGCTCACTAGCTAACGTCACTTAGACATTCTGTCTACCGCTTAGCACTGGGCAGGTAGCTACAGTGGGTTATCAGATTTTTTTAATACAAGTACAACCTGGAAATTGAGCATAATATGGGACCTTACAAAAAGCTTACTTGAGCAAAGTGTTTCACAGCCTTGAAATTAATCTAACAACTGTCATTTAAAATGTTCAGTCCATAAACAACATTGTATCAAACTCAGTGATGTGCATGTTTTTGTAGAACCGCCATGAAGTACCATAAAAATGATGGAGGACTTTGCCTTAAAAAAGAGAGAAACCCAAACTGAAACCACTGCAGAGGAAAAGTCAAAGCACATACCTGAACAGCAAAATAGAAAAAGGGTGTTTCATTGATGATGAAAGCAAGCAGTGTAACAACTAGAGGAGAGACGGACCTTTATAGAAAGTGTGTGTGTGTTTGTGTTGTGTGTGTGTGTGTGTGTGTATGTGTGTAAAGATATGGACAATTATTGTCGGCTTTTGAGGGGCATAAGCTGAAGTCTGATGGGTAGGATAATGACTGAAGGGTTTGTTGCTGACCTCACAGCTGAAATAAGAGACAGAAAGACAGGTGGCAGGAGATAAATAGAGACAGAAGAAAAAGGAGGCAAAAACAAGACAATTTCTGTCAGGTCCTGTGTTCCCAGGATGGAGGTAGTTTTTTTTCCACTGGCTAACAATTACAGACCTTGCGGTATTTTACAGGAATCAATCTGTCTGTCTGTGACATCATAGGCAACCAAAACAGGTCATACACAAACTGTTGATGTCAGTTGACTGTTACCATAAACTACACTTACTTCTTACAGATATTTTTGTGAAATGCAAATATTCCCTTGCAATGGTCAAATGCATACAGCATTTCTATAAACACAAATATAAAAGTGCTTTGAAAACAGCCAAAATATGTATGAAGAGTGAGAGAGAAAGAGTAACAACCTGCAGAAGTACACTTTATCTCTCACAAGGAAACATCTGTGCATCAGGTAAGAAAAATAATTTTATTTTAACTAAATATTTTAAATTTTAATTACTATGAATAGCATGGAAAATGTGCAAACACATTAGAGAACACATTAGAGCTGCAACTAACAATTGTTTTTCAACAAACCATTTTCTCAATTCATTATTTAATAGTTTTGTCTATATATGCCCATCACATTTTCCCTTTTGACGTCTTCAAATGTCTTGTTTTGTCCTATAGTCCAAAGATATTCAGTTGTGATATAAACCAGAGAAACGGTAGTACTTTTTCTTTAAAAAATGACAAACAAAATAGTTGCCAATTAATTTTCTGTTGATCGAAGAATCAATTAATCGACTAATGGCTGTAGCTCTAGAATACATTCACACGCCTCCTGGAATGCTCTCCGATTGTGTTACAACAACAAAGTTACAGAGCAACATCTGCAACATTAGAGGCATTTATTACTATGTTGTCAATGTCAATGTCTTTATCTGCAGAAGAAAATTCTCTTTAAATGCTATGATCATTTTACTGTTGAGTAATTATTTAACAATCATCAATTCATTATTAGCATAGTTGTCTAAAATAAATCCACTGGTTTTGTGCATCACTAAAAAACTGGAGTATCTCTTTAATGCACCTTTAAGCGTGTGCAGCGGCTTGAAAAGTAATAACACTGTGTGTTTTTCCCCATTCTCTTCAAACCTTTTAATCTCTACAGTTCATTTTGCTAAATTCACAGATGAGGGGTTCGGTGGAGTAGAAGTCATGGAGGCAAGCCCAAGAGGGAATGATTCTAACTTGGCCAGTGTGAGGAGCCAGATTGATAATCAGGCATTACAGCAAATGATTAATGGAAATGTGCCATCGCTGTCCTAGGACTGGATCGCTTGGTTCAGAGATGAGTGGGAATGGTCGGACCAGAGTGCCAGTTCCTTCAGAGACTGGGAGGGCTCTCAGCCAAATAAGGATGGACACTGCAGTGTATAAGTCCTCTGCCAAGAAGTGGTTTGACAGAGATTGTTCTACATTAAGTCCCTTCTCCTGCTATAATTGTGAGCATTCAGTCTGATTCTATCAAGTAATAGTATATAACATGGTTAATTTAACAAAACAAACCAAAAGTATACTTATTGTATAATTTCTGTTTAGCCGTAGAAAAGAGAAAAAGATTGTGTGGGTGGAAATGAAGTCAAATCCATTGTTGAACTTTGGTGACTCTGCTGTGAGCGAAGCCATTTTAAACTAAGTAAGTTTTTGTCTATTCTAAAATGTAGGTGCAGCTTACAGGAGTCAAGCAGTTGTCTTATCACTACCAGTGTACATGGGCCATTACTATAGTAATTGACTAAAAGTGTGATTTTTCCTTGCTTCCATAGATCCAACAACTACAGTATATGAAGAGGCCAAGCTTCAGTGGAGAGTCCAGCCAGATGGTAAGCTTTTCCATAAAAAATAAAAGTAGAAAATCAATGACGCGTGAAGTGAAGTTACCAATATGAAATTATCTTCAGTGCCAAAGAAGACATTACAATTACTTCTAAACATCAGCATGGACACCTTAGCTGTGAAAATAAAAAAAATATAATGGCTAGTGGTTAAAACAGCCAGTAATATCATGATCAATGAAACCAGAATGAGCTGGGGCGTTGTACTCTACTAGTAATAAGCACAAAGCTTATTTTACAGAAAGCAAATCCCTGTTTCAAATGCAGCGCTTTGGAAAGTGCTTTCTGATGCATTTGGCAAATACAAATTATTATAGAAGGTCAATTACTCCTACAGTTGTTATTCCCTGCAGTTTGTATGTGTGATATTTATTTAACACAGATATAATTTATGTACATTATTTACAAGGTTAATTTAAAACAAAAATGTTATGTTGTCTTCCATGTTTACTCTTATTTCTCATTATTTAGCAGTAGATGCGCTGTGTCCTTTTGCAGAAATTAAAATGATATAAAATAAACATTTTTCCTTCTGACAAGCCTGTGAGCATTAAAGAGAACGCCAGCGCCCTTTTGTGGCGCTAAAGGGAGCGGCAAACTTTCTAGTGATCTCAACTGTACAGTTGCATTTTGGGTAATGTAGGCACCAGGTTTTGACAAGGTAGAAACATGCATGGAATAAAAAAAGATATTACTGGTTCTGCTCAATCCATAAAGGCTAAATTGGCAGAGTACTCTTAAGGCAACAAATAGAAACACTTTTTTCTTTAAGAATGACTTTATGTTCCCCATAATATTGCATTACAAATGCTGATCGTATTAATACAATGGCTGATCATAGTAATGCAACAAGACAAGCTCAACTGAAAACCAAATAGGCAATAATCAATGAAGAATAACAGGATGTGTCACTGGTACCATCTGACCTGCAACATTGCTCAAGACTAAATACCTAAACATGACGTTCATAAATGTAGCTTGCATTGTTACGACACTTCTTTAATAATCCAGTGGTAATAATAGTTACAAAACAGATTTATACAGGCAGTGAAATAACTGGAGTTCATAACAGAAAATCCTACTGACCAGTGAAAGATAAACTGACCTACATTATTTGTAAGTACATTTTTAATATGTTAAAAACATGAAAGAGAATACAGCCTGGGTGAGCTGGCACTGAATATAATACCAGTCAAAGAGTAATGCCAACCTGAATTAAGTAGAGCAATGTCATTTCCCTACTGCTGTTTCCTGTATAAACAGCCGGGTACTCTCAGCACAGCATTACAATCATGTTGTTGTTGTAGAAAGCAGATTTATACATAATAAGTAAACACTGAGAAGTCACAGACTTCCCAGATTTTAAAATATGTGGCGTCATCGTTACAGCAATGTTGCATTTAGATGGTAGAATCTGAAGAACCCTGCATGTTTCCTCTCTGAGCTACTGCGCCGAGACGACAGATGCATCATGCGCTTCGAAACAAATTTAACAGAAAATTAGTGGCACAAACAGTGTGGCACACTTAGTGGTGTCAAAACATAATGCACTTGAGTTGATTTGAAATTACTCCCTTCAAAAAGGTGAAGTGTTTAGCAATTTCTACCCTAACCTTGAGTGCTGCAATAAGTACTGGCTTTTTTATTATAATCAAAACATGTAAAAAATAATAACTTACATATTTTCCAAAGGTTTTACTGTTAAAACTAAACACATAAACTTTAATGTACTTGAGTAACACTTCTTGTTAATCCATGGACCTTTTTCATTCATTCACAAACCTATCACCCAGATAATAGACACACACAAATATAGATGCATATTAGTAAAAACATCACCTCCGTTTTATCAGTTTCCCCATTGAGCTGTCACTGGAAAATCATCTGTGTGGCTATCAAATTCTCCAAATGCATGAGGGAAAATAAACCCCGTCTTCCCTTACATTATAGTGTGAGATTTACGCTTGTACACCTTCCCTTTTGCATCCTTTTCTCCGGAGTAACCGACTACAGGTCTTTCTTGACCTCTGGCCGCTTCTCCTCTGTCTTGAACTCTGTTTGGTTGGGGCTCAGCAGCTGCAGCACGTCGCGCAGGGCTTTTCTGATCTGTGCACCAAACGTATGGGCTGACTGGGGGGGGGGAGGGAGACAGAATAAAGAATAAGGAGACTGGGAAATACTTTTTTTTTTACTTCATTGAAAAAGGTTTTATGTCATCTGCTTTCATCAATCTAAAATAGTAACAAAGATACACTTTATAAACTAATAACTTCATAATTGCCCCAAGTTGAGGAGTTCATTCTTTTCAACTTTTTCTATGGAGCATAATATTACTACTTTCATTATACTCACAGTGTCTTTACATGAGATCTTGCAAGCAATGTTGAAGCATAAGATGTTCTCTCCCAAAACCGAGTAGGACACCCCATAACCGTCATCAGCCACCTGAAAGAGATTCAAACAATATTTATACTCATGGCTGCTTAATGAGAATCAGAACCCAGAGCCACTTTCAAAAAGAAGGACCTACGTTGTTTTGTTCAGAAATTATTAAAAGACAAATATTTAAAATATCTGCTTGTACTTTTACAGTGTCAAGACCGCAAAAAGCATGGAATTGTTATTTCTCAAAACTCAAACTGTGTGCAGCCATTAAAAAGATAGTTTGGATTTTCTGAAGAGAGGGTAGTTAACATTGGATGTTAGTCAGTAGATGTTAGATGTTAGATGTTAGATGTCAACAGTAGATGGCGGTAGGAACAGAAACAAAGCAAATTACGTCTGTGGACAGGGCACACCAGCTAAATGTATTTTTAGCCACCTAAAAAATCATAATCAGTTTAGGTGTATGCTACATTCAGAATACTTTCACCATTTTTACCTTGCTGTCAGATAGCCATTTACAACAGGAAACTGAAGCCGTTATATTACACTCTTCAAAGCCACCAGACTCCTTAGAGAGAAACAGTAATTTTACATCGCAGAACAGGAGAGTTGCTGGTCCACACTGCTTCAATCTGTTAGTTTGTTTATTAGTTCCCAACTCTCCTCTAATACCACAAAAGTCACACAATAACACAAACCAAGGGATTCGAGGCAGCGGTAGACCAGCAACCCTCGTCTCCTGCGAGGAAAAATTGTAAAATGTGGCTTTGAAAAAGAACGGCTTCAGTTAGTAAAAATACACGCTACAATGGCAAAATGGAAGTTTATTTCTGGCTTCGAGTTTTGCCATAACTGTTGACATAACAGTTGAATGACTTTGTGAATGAAGCACTGACCGGTCCAAAGCCCCCTCCACAGCTGACGTACTCTGGGTGATTGACGAGGTCAAACATCTCCACGTGCATTGGTGACTGACTGGTGGACAGCCGCCACGGCTCAGACTGCACCTGAAATACCCACAAGAAGCCATGGCATCAATTAGCTGAAGACGCTGCTGTATTGGCTCTGCTAAAGAGATGAACACTCATACTGAACCGGACAGACTGATCACACTGACTAAAAATCACAAAGGAAAACCTCTTTCAAGAAAGGAGACTCCACTCCGAGGTATTTGGACATCACATAGAGACAAAACAGGTGTCTGTCGATGCCAGCTCCAGTCATAGCCAAGCGGTATAAATGCTGGTGCTTTTCTGCCGCTTCGTTGGAACAAACGCCTGCACACATCTGCTGCCTGGGGGAGAATGGCATGAGCAGCATGACTGATTGGCATTGCACATATTAATGATAGACACTGCATGATTTATCCAAGAGAAAAATGCAATATATATATAATAATTTGCAATGCTTATGGATTTTTTTATATTCACTTTTAGTCATTCTCTTTTAATTTCCTATTATGTTATCCACCAAAACGTTCCTTAAGCTGTACTTTACTTTACTGTACATTGGAAATGAAGAGACAGTTTCCATGGTCTCACCTCTCCACCCTCCAGCGCCCGGATGAAGGCACTGCTCTCATTGCTACAGGAGCGAACAGTCTCTGTCCTGCCCTCCCTGAACAGACGCGTCATGGAGGCTTCGTACGTCAAACAGAATCTCCCCTGGTCCTGAAATAAAAAAACAACAACTCACATGCAACAGATAACATTGACAGTGCCAAATGCAATGTCCACATTTAATGTAGTCTGGCATGCACACAAAGGCATGCTACTTCAGAAGGGAGGCTTACCCTGTAGTAGGCCAACTGAAGAGCCATCTGAATGAAGGCATCTGGACTGACTCGACACTTCTTGACCTTTCCTTTGCCAAAGTCTTGAAAGGAAAAAAAACGTGCAAGTCCACATCGCCAGCCAGGGCCTGGGCCACTGCTAGAGACTGGGAGATCTGCTCCTCACACTGGGACAGACACATCCAGACAGCTAACATAACAGGACTGAGATACATATAACCATTGTGTTGTGGTTTCAAAAACATGAGCCATGCTTTCATATTTTTCCAAATAACGAGTCAGCTTTTATCATCACGTTAGTCCTGTCCCTGGTGCTGACTGGCTAACCAGTCTTTATGCTAAGCTAGGCTACCCACACACTGGCTTTGCCTTCATATTAAGTGTTCAGACATGAGGTTGATATTGATCATCTTATCTGACTCTTGTCAAGAAAACTAATATTTATATATAAAATATTTCTTTAACAATACAGTGTTTCTCTAGAACATTATAATACATCCTTGAAAATGTTATGTCAAAATTCAACATAATGTCAAACATCAGCTTTATTACGATAATTTGAGCAGCTGTTTTTCTTATTATATAACGTGGGTTTGTCACTATGTCAACTTTCACTTTGAAAGATGAAATGAACAAAATAAGATGTTTGCATGCTACAGTAGTTATACATATCTAAATATGAGTAATTGTGACCTTATTATTTTAGCATGAGCCTAATATGAATTATGATGTTTACAATACATGCCTCATTTCAAAACACACTCTTTAATGCATGTATAAAAAGCCAGAATAAGCTGTTGCCGACTTGAAAACCTGTGTTCTTCTTTAGCTAAAGGAGAAAAGGAATCAAGGGAAATGTGTGAATGGATAACTAACTTCTGGAGGGATTTCCCAGTTCAGCTTCTGTGGTCGTGGTAATGATGAATCCACTTCTCCTTTGCAGTGACCTTCTGCATTGTAACCCAGCTGGAAGCAGTCAGTGGACAAGGCGTGCTGGAAACAAACAACAATTTTAAGCGATTGCCTCTCAGGACCAGATGACAACAGTGTGGAGACTACTTTTCTTTCAGATTCCTTACCTGCCATAAGTGTGATACCACCGGTGCATCAGCCCACGAGTGCTCTGCATTGATACCCATTTTTCCATTCTTGAAGTAAATGATTGTGAAGGACTTGTCAAACCACCTGCATGACAACCAAGATAAAGATTGAACAACATAACATTAAAAACGAGTTAACTTATTACATGTTCACGAGACAGTGATCAGTTAGATGTAAAATGACCTGTCATAACATTTCCCATGCAACAAGGATTTGGCGTAGGAATCTAGACTGGCCGGGTCATCTGCTGTCACGCCATCTTCATCATCATCCAGGGACACAAAGAAGGAGGCTTTCTCTATGCAGTCCAGGGAGCGTTTATTGACCCCACTGCTGAAATACTTCACCCTGGCTTTAGCCCATGGAATTCTGGGAAACATTTAAGAGAAAAATGATGACATTACATTTAGAGCCAAGTTTTAGTGGCCAATATTGGCCTATCACAGACATATCGGTATCCATTGTATTGGAGTATATGTTGGCGATAAGAAATCCTTTCTACAGAACATATAATGCAGAATCAAGGCTTGGGGTAATTTAGAAATTGTATCATTGCCTAGTTCTTTATTTAAATGGTCAGCAATTGACTGATACTGAACACAAAATACTGATGTTTATTTAGCTATTTATTTTATTTTAATTCTTTATTTTCTCTGTAGTTAGTTCTAGAATTGGATTATAAAAAATTGTATGCATAATGTATAATGTTCAATATTATTTAATAAAGTTATTTGTTTAAGGAAGCAGCCTTCTGAGTATTTTTGCAAAGTTATATTGGTGAAAAATCGCTGCACAAACTACATAGAAAAGGTCTTTTTTAATTTTAGCTTAAAAATACTCTACATTGTTCGCCATTTTGATAATCTGTGAATTTTTTCCCCCCTAAAATCAATATCGGTGTCAAAAACCGACTCGGGCTCTAATACATTAAGGATGTACTGTCCTTGTGATTTAAACACTGGTGCTTTGTCAAACTGACCTGTCTCCAGCGGTCAGGGCCCCCAGTTTGGCCTCTCCTTTGGAAGGAGGTGAAGGGTCATCAAGGATCCTCTGAATTTGGAACTCAATCTCCCTGGGCGACAGGAGTCTGCCTGCCTGGTACACCCTAAGACGAAAGTAGCGACCCCTGTGGTATACCGCTATGTAGTCACTGTCCTGCCAATGTTGCACGGTGTCTTTGCACGTAAAAGAAAAAAAGTAAATATTTAGTGAATTGTCAAAAAAAGAGTCAAAAAAACACACAAAAAACATCAGAGATGATGCACTTAATTTAGGAATTTATGTGCCATGTGCTTACGTTTATTCAAAACCTCTGCATTGTGTCTGTCCTACTGGCAAGGGTTGTTCTCACATTAATGCCATTCATCTTTAGAAATGCATTCATTTAATCAGAAGGGGATTTGAGGCAGGATGTCACCCCCCTTGTTAGCAAAATGACCAAAATACCTTCCATCCCTCTCCATCCCCTAGTAATAGAGAGCACCAGAGCAGAGTGGTGGTTGTTTGTGAAAGTTAGAATCTATGGCACCGACCATGGCTCTGAAATATCAGCAGCCTTACCGGGTGTTGATAAGGTGCTGAAGTAGCAGACATATTTGTAATTGCAACTTTCTCTCTGAGTCTTCTTTCAGTTTTGTGGTGGATACATCATATTGTCCAAACTATATAGCTTTCTATATAGTTTAGATAAAGCTAAATGGATACCTTAAGGCCGACTTAAATAAAAAAAAGGAGAAATACAGTGCTGAAGGAGGCATGCCTGAGTAAAGGAAAGCAAGGGTGTTTCTTTTTATTGTTGTTTCTAATTTGAAATGATTAATAGGGTGACTATCAAGATATTGGCTCATTAACATAATGAACAAGGAACATTTACTATATATGAGACAGGGCTATCTCTTCATTTTAAATTTTTAATTATACACCGTAAAAAATGTTTTTTTAAGATCTAAAACTAGGATTGAGCCAGTTGTGTAAAAGTATTAATACTACCTGTTAGTGTTCCAGGGATTCGACAAGTGTCAAACATCCTCTCAAATTGATAGGAACAGCAAGGAACTGCAGACCTCAACAATAACTGAGCAGGATAAAAGGATGGTAACAAAAAGATAGGGAGGGAGAGAAAGTGAGAATACAAAAAGAATGATAAAAAAGTGGATAGTAATAGAAAGAGAACCAGGGAAGGAAGGAAGGAAAAGATGAGAAAACAAAATGTGTGGGCAGAAGAAAATAGACATTAGTTGAAGACAGACCCGTTCCAGAAACCCAGACAAACCTGCGATGAGACCAGAAGGCAAGATGAGACAGATGAGAGATGACAGGATAGCCTGTACAGCAGACATACTGTATTATGACTCAGTGAATCACTGCGCCTTTGTTTCTTGAGACCATACACACACATTAACAGTCTTTCAGGTTTTCTATCCCACGCTTAAACTCCAGACAGCTCAGACACCTGCAGTTTGCCTCATTATCTCTGAAGCAGAAGTGTGTTATTTCTCACTTGCTGAAGCTACCTGCTAATGTTTAGACAATATGATATTCAGCACTGAGTGAATATTCACGTTGCCACAGCATGTGTCTATGTGTGTTTGCATGTCAGTCTCTTTACCCGTCTCCTCTCCAGGAATGCGTGTGCTGTTGAATAGCCTCTCACACTGAGCTGAACACAGAGGAATGACAGTGCCTGGTATACGGTTCTGGGAAACGGAGAGGAGAGGACGGAGGCAAGGACAGAGGAGAGCAGTGGAGGGAATGTAGAGTCAAGCGAAAAGAGAGAGTTTTTTTTTTTAAGAGAGTCGAAACGAGGGTAGTAAATAAAGAGAAATCAAGCGAGCGAAAGAGGTGGAAAGGGTGAGAGATGAGCATGGTATGAGAACATGAGGGAAGTGTCTTCACATAAACATTATAAAGGAGAGATGCACACGCTACCATACCATAAACAGTCAAGACACACAAACAGCAATGAATAGATGTCACTCACACAGTTTCTATTGTAATCATTTACCAGTACATAATATTTTCAGGTTCCACAAAGAAATTTGAGAACTTTGATTAACAAATTTGTTGCCATAGCAAAGAGACATAAATAATAAACGCCTCCGTGGGGCAGTTGGGTTGGCTGGTGGTTAACTCACAGGTTTAAGCTCTTCCTTGTTGAGTTTGCGGCGGTATAGGAAGAATGCGTGAAGGCTGTTGCCTGCCCTGGCCGCCTGGATGGGTGTGGGCGTCACATACATGAAGTCCTGGGGAGAGAACGCAGGATGAGACAGGAAGTCAGGAGTGGGTTACTATTTTCCAAACATAATGGTCCGCCTGGGATTACAGAATCAAGATCCACGTTCTGCTTGGAGAGTTTGGGTCAAGTGTGTATGAGTATCAATCTGCTCAGTTATTATCTCTATGGTTCTTTAAATCAAAAAACAAAGGATTGTAACGTGCTTGAGAAAATAGTTTGTCCAATAGTTTTTTCTAGAAGCCATACCTAAAAAACAACATTCACATTCATATTACTGTATATGTTAAGATGTATGCAGATACTGAGCGTTGTTGACAAAGAACATATATCAAGAACATATTTTGACTTTTCCAGTAGTATTAAAAGGTAAAAACCTATGACAAGCAGTTACCCAATTCATTTTGCTCTCCTTGTGACAAACAAACAACGCCCACAAATTATTCCCAGAAAGAATCCTCAAATATCTCAAAAGTCATAAAATAGAATGACGTAACCTTCAAGGCCTGGAACAGTCAACATGTCCACCATCAAACAGAGTTAAACATAACACCATGTTAGACTGGAAATTTCTGAGAATGAAAAGCTTTTCATACCATGCCAAAATAGTTACTGTTGACCATTATTGGGGCACGTCCACGTAGATAGACATATTCCTCCCACCAGTCACTTACCTGAAAACAAACACACAATGAAATCTTTAAGACAGAGCTAATACTAAAGCCAACTGGCAGTCACTTACATATTCAGACAGGTTAAATAATTTAAACCAAAGAACCTCACAAATATATACATTGTTAATGGAATTTTAAATTTCCTTTGGCCTGCTTAGCTGTGAACATTTATGTGATGTTTGAAGTAGCCACACTCAATTAGAGCATTGTAGTCAACCACTTACGTAGTTGGTGGACCAGAGAGCTTTGAGTTTGAGGTACCACTGCAGGCGGTTACCGAGGCTGCTCTCAAACTCTGCCGCCAGCTTGGTCATGTGCTCATACTGTTTATCATCCATCAGCGGACGCACTGATTCCAAGTGCTAAACAGAAGTGATGCGTAAAGAATAAAAAGAAGAATAAGCATCATTCAGCAGAAATAAAATGACCACCAGATTACATCAGATTACCTCAAAAATGATTTGTGATGGTATACGGAAGACTACTACCATAGTAGTAACAACTAACTGCTGATAGAACAATAAATCTATAATAAATCTCTTCTCATCTGTCAAATATATCTTAATTTAGAAGGGTAGATACCAGGCATTTTTCTACATTTCTTATCTAGTTTGCAGCCAAACTGAGACAACAACAAAAGAAATGTGGTGCAACAGAGAAAGGAAATGTGAGAAAGTGATTCATATGTTTCCTGCTCAGTAATCAGCGTGTTGTCATTTCCGCTGCTTCATGTGACGCCTCACCCTCTTGACTGTGTCCTTGATGGCAGGCACAGGCAGGTTTGGCAACGAACCCTGGTAGCTGTAGAGCAGAGGCTTTCTGCCAGAGAAGATCCGCACTAGAGCCTGGCACAGAAACAAACACGCTCAAAATATTAGAGTGAGGACATACTAGGGCTAATTATTTGGTTTTCTTCAAGTAGTATTGTAGAATATCATAACAATCAGATTACATTTAGATACAATTAAAGAGACTGTTCAACCCCAAATAAAAAAAAAATGTTCCTCTTATCTGTAGTGCTACTTATCAGTCTACATTGTTTTGGTGTGAGTTGCCAAGTGTTGGAGATAACAGTCGGATATGACCAGGTTGCTCAAGATGATCACAGACCTGGTTGTGAGCAGTTTACTGCATCAACTATTCGCTTTCTAACATAGTTACTCATGAAACTGCTCACAACTAGGTCTAGGTGAACTTCCTTGAGTAACCAGGTCATGATTTCTAGAAAGAGACATTGTTGAGTTTTTCAAATGTATTTTTGTTGCTGCTATGAGCACACCAAGCCGAGTACCATCTACTTCTAATGTAGTTGAGAGAAGGAAGACATCAATATCTCTAACACTGGGCAACTCACACCAAAACCATCTAGTTTGATAAATAGTACAATATTAGCTTAATAAGTATTTTAGATTTGGGGGTGAACTGTCCCTTTAAGGTGATTAGATGATTTGTTGTAGATTGACACATTTTCCTTTCATTTATCTCTTTTCTTGCAGCATAAAACACAAACATTTTGTAGTATGGGAGGACATAAAAAATGATGTTGCTACTCTTAAAAAAAAACAATAGGAAACATTACAGTGTACTAATTGTATTTTAACAACAGCATATAACATACCAAAGATCACAGAACTTAAGGAAAGTAAAAAGTATGGTTAGTTTATGGTGCCAAGTGGAAAAGGTGTGAAACAACACTGACCACCCAGACTTTGGTGGTGTTGGACATCTTGCCGTGCTTCTCGAACATCCAGCGGTGATAGGAGAGCAGCTTCTTGAGGCACATGCGCATGGTGAAGATGAGCAAGAGCCATAGCATGGTACTGAAAAGCACTGCTGACACCAACGTCTGGAACTGGGTGCTCATAGACTGGCTGCAAATGGTGAGAGAAGGTGAACAGATTGATAAGAGGGAGGAAAAAATAACAGGAAGTGAAACAGTAAAAGTAAAAAAAAACTAGAAGCAAGACGAACAGGGAACAAGGATTGATGGAAAGAAAAACTACTTTTAAAGATTTAAACTACAAGAGCTAGCTGTTTCACAATGGCAATATCAAGCAAGGAAATCTCTAATTAATTTGTTCCCTTTTCCGAACCAGTGCTGTGACCAATATACACCTTCACTTAAATGCAAAATCTGTTTTTTGTGAATGGAACAGTGGATAGAAGAAAAGAAAAAGAACAGGAGAACATTGCCAAGATGAGGCAAAAATAAACTATATATATTATAGAAGACAATGAAAAGGAAGAATGGGAAGGGTAAGGCCTAATTAAACCACACTATACATCTATACATACTCTACACCCATCTCTGTGACACAATGTACAATCAGGGAAAAGGAACGTTTAGTGTGTGCAGAGGGTGTCTGCTAAATCAAAAGATTAACCATTAACTTTAACAAATTTCATGGAGTCACGAGATGCGTTACCTGACTGGCAGGTGCTCCTGTATCTTGGCTATGAGTCCCATGGAGGGGTCGGAGCGTGTGTACATAGTAGCCAGGATTGCTATGACCACAAAAAGCCAGGAGGAAGGACTGGCAGGATATACCCCCGTTATCACGCTGTTCTGTTAGCATGAGACAAGAGAGATTGATTTGAAATCCCATTCTTCCTGTTCACAATCAGTACACTGACAATGGCTCAGTATCAAGATAATTCATTCATGATCACATTGAAACAATACATGTCATGTAAAAAATAACTTTTCTCTGTTTATTCTTGCAAAGGAGCAAGCTACAAACCTGCAAATTGAGAAGAATGAGCAGAAAATGATCAAAAACACCACAACCATCGTATGGACAGGCCAACAGAATAGAATTTAGCTCTGACACAGATGTAAGTGCAGACATGAAGAGAGGAGGACACGCAGTAAGAACAAGGATGAAGAGGCACATATGTGATTATCATAGACAGTTTTAAGGACACAGACAACAAGTGTGACAGCCAGAAAGAAGATACCTTGAGTCCGATGATACGCTTCTTCCACGAGCGCACACCAGAGAGGTAGATCTCAGTGAAGGCCTGGTGGGACAGCTGCAGATCAATGCCCTCTCCCGTGACCGTGAACTGGAAGGCCACCGCCTGGTGGGCTTCCGCCATGATGCCTGTGCATGATGAGAGAGATAGATTTAAATAGTCATTTATGCCATATTTCTACTGCATGGTACGGCACGGCCCACCTAACTTGACTCATTTGTTTTTGGTTTTCCTTAAGTAAAACTTAGGAGTCAGGATAGTACCTGGTCCTTTCTTTGTTACCATCTCGGTCGAGATTCCAACCGAGCTGACCAGATATGAGAAGGTGGAGTTAAAACACTGCAGACCACTGATTTGTCACAGAGAACCGTTACTACAGTGGCACTGGACATCCTGCACACATTCTTTAATAGCCAAGCTACCGTCAAAAGGGGCCGCAATTATTTTGGTTCTCTCGCCCCAGAGTTTAAAAAAAATAGCAGTCTGCTAAACTATGCCGTACACTACGCTGAACAATTGACAAAGTGTAGACATTGTTGTCGATGAAAGGGTCCAGCGAGTCTGGAATGAGGTCACAGCAGTTCCATGCACCATCGCTACGGCAATCAATTAAGAATCCCACCTACATTGAGGGGGTTCTCTCTGCAGGGAAATAAGGCTCCAGGACCCCAGGTTACGACCCAGAGAACAGCCTGGAAACTGTCTACGAAAATAAATAACGTAAACAGCCAAAAGGAACATTATGCTTTGTATTAAAAATCCGAGTGATGGGGAAAGGTGGTTACAAGTGCTATGAAGAAACATCAGAACAGAAGATTTATTAAAAAAAATAGATGATGAATTGCACAATTTGCGCATTCATGCCGGGCAAAACACATCCATTTCATGCATGAGCATTTTAAAGAGAAGCTTAAAAAGAGACATTATTTATGAGTCCTTTCAAATGCAAAGTCAACTTGAAACTTTAATAGGACAACGATGACTGACTGCTGATGTGATTGCGAATGTTTGTTTAATGCAATAATTGCTTCTCTTCACAAAGGGAATTGATTTTCCTCCAGAAATAGGCTATGGACAATGCCCTGAGGTTGAGTCACAGTGACACCGGACTGCACCCCCATAGAGGCCACGCTCTAACTGTGTATGTCTAAAAATGACAAACACACACACACACAATTCCCATATCATCCGCAGGTCCCATTGAGCTTCTGGTCTTTAGCTCAAACAGTCGTACCTGTTCCACGGACTAACAGCAGTACATGTCAGCCCATTTCTTTCACACCGGCTCAGTTTAGTGCTGACTGCCCACACATCGAAGGAGCCACTTTATGGAAATCTGGTCCACTGGAATAAATGTTTTGAGAGCTTAATCTGCAGTGGCATTGTAGTAATCCTAAACATCTCCGCAACTTTGATTCCCAATTCACTTAGACCTCCTGTCTTTAAAGCTGTGTTCTAAAAAATAATGCCGATAGAATAATGGAACAGAGTAATTAATAAGGGGAAATTGGCTATAGTAAAGTCTGTTCAAAGATGTTACAGTTTGAAGGCAAACAACGATTTGCTATGTAAAGATATAGTGGAGTAATGACGTCCTGGGCATGAGCAAGTCACACTCCCTCTGTGTGTGTTGTAATCCAAGCTTCTGTGTTCTTTGTTTTCATGTTGCATGAGGCCATGTAATAACGTTTTTCTGAAAAGCTGACACAACCCTGTACCTGCTTGATGTAAGGACTAAACAACTTTTTATTTAAAATTTTGGAAAACTGCCAGACAGAAATCAAGCAGATCAAGATTAAACAGTGGGTCCAGAGCAAGAAGAGGAACAAGGGGGCAGGGCCAGTGTGTGTAAACTAGGTGAAAGAAAAACATATAAGGCTTTAGAAAATACAAACAAACTAAATTCCACATTTAAATCTCTTGTGCTATTGTTTGACTGCAACTTTAGTCTATGATAGGTTTGTTTTGTGGCCTAAAACGGCAACAGCAACAGATGTATTCTCAGCTCTGCTACTCAATACCAAGATGTGTGACATGTATGTTCATACTAGAATTGACTCTATTTTCCAGTTTGTAATTTGATTGTATATGTTTACTCAATGGCTCAGTGTTACAGTAATGGTTGTACCCAGGCATTTCTTGTTGTTCCTAAAACATGCCTTAAGGTGACTTTCAGCCTTCACTGTTTAGCACTTCACTGTGGAGCTTCCTATATGTGAATCTCTAGCTAAATAACAATCATCTTTTAAATCACTTTATCAAACTCTATTATACTTTAAGATCTGCTGGGCTTTAATCTGGTTTACTGAAAAACGTCATTACTTTAGTGTTGTAACTATTCATAAGTAAAGTTATTATCCTTCAGTGGAGGAATTCAGAGTCTATAAATTCAACGTTACATAGCTACACATTGAGTGGATTATCATGTTGAGAAGTAACATTAAAGCCACTGTAAGCCATTTCCTTATGTATTGTCAATGTTTTCTGAGACAGGGCTGGGAACAGTTGGTCACTATTTAATGTTTAACAAGCCGAAAACCTCTGACTGCAATAAGCTAGCTACTTAACTCTATAGAGAAACATTAGCTAGTTAACCCATGCACTGACTGTGTCACTGACTATAAGGCATGTAGTAGGACTACTTCCAAAACGTAGCTAAGTCAAAAAACAATTATACAAACAACGTTAACATTAAAGATGTCCTTCTAGTCCTTTCAGCCAATATAACCACAAATAAAGAGCAGACAGGAAATTGGGGGGTCATTATAGCTAGCTAACACTACTGGAACCTTACATCTTAGTAAAGAAATAACGCTAAGCAAGGTCCTGTTTACAAAGTAAAATATGATTTAGCAGAAGTAGCTACCAGTATTATCTATCAGCTTTACGTAGTTAGTATTGTTATTAATATTTAACGTATTTTTGTTATATCTGAAAGCTGCACACTAATGTTAGCTTTTTATGCTACAAAAAAAATCTTGTCTATGGTTAATGCACATTAACACTAGCTGACGTTTTAGCTAGCTAGCTAGCTAACTGCTAGTCGATCGTCCAGCTAGTAGTAGTGAGCTAACGTTAGGCACTAACAGATGCTGATGGGGCTTCTTAACATTTATGGAAAGATGCGACTGTGTGTATATTCATTGACGCACTACAACATTGTCATAACCCTGTTAACATACCTGTTGTTTACGAAATTTCCAAGATCCAGATTAGCAGGAAAACGACTAACTTCTGACGACGACCAAGCTCCCAGTGTCTTTTGCTGTGGTGTCGGTCGCCTCCACTCAACAACTGTACTACAGATGCTGCGCTCTCCTGGATGGAGCTAGTGCCGCCTTCAGTGACTGTCGGAAATGTCGCAATCCCGCAGTGGCAGTGAGTTGTGTCAATGCCTGAGCTGTTACGTTTAAGAGTCAGAAAGGAGAGTAAGGTGTAACAATTTTTTCACGTCTAACTGTCGTATACTTTGAATAAAACCCATTAAGAAATAGTCCGTGGCATAGCAAATGGTATGTGAGTATGTGAGTTGAACTATTATTCAGAGAAACGATAACACATTTCTCGTCCTGACAGAAAAGAAAAAACTTTCACTCAAAGTCCATTTACTATTTTTTTTTGTAACTTTCAACTTCTCGCAGTCATGTTATGGTGGTGAGTTTTCTGTACAACCCCATATGTGTTGAAAGCACTGAAAAACCTGTTTGGGAAACCTATAAGATGTGATTGACAGCTAGCGGAAAAGCTCATTAGTAGACTTTCTCTCACGTATCTTTTTTTTTGAGAATAATGACCATATAGGTTTAGGTTAATGTTGTGATTATATTTGATATTATAGCAAATGCTAATATAATGTTTGTATCTAAGGCTTTACCTTTCTCTGCATTAACGCAAAGTAAAATGAACAGCCACATCTATTTTAAACCAGAAACTAAATAGCCACACACACATGAATTTAGGGTTTATTATTGTAACCATAACAATAAGGTGGATCTCTCTTTATTTTGACCATCAATTCAATCATAATTGTTCTTTTATCACAGGCAATAGTTATAATAGTGCACTTTTTATATTTAAATTATGATACAGACATTTCATTTTTTTAAACACCTTATTCTACTGACCCTTATGAATGGAGAATAGTTTACAATCTTAGCCAGAGTTGGGTCAATGAAAGTGGAGGTGATGTGGTGATGAGAACGATGAAAGTGGTGATGGTGAGCAATCAAAGAGTGTGTACGGACAGTGAGGCAAACAACTTTGTACAATTTTTCTTGTGATGGTGGCTACACAACAGGTGAAAAGGCAGACAGACAGGTCAAAGGGACACGGCATTAAAGCAAGAGATGACACGAATTAGCAAGCATTTTAATGTGTGTGACAATGCCTGGTATGGTTTGGCTATGTTAGTTAATGTAATATATTCCTGGGTCAGTCGAAATGGCCGTACGTGATCAGCTCAAAATGCATCTGCTGCAAAGTTTTCAGCTCACTCTCACTCAGCCACCATCCACCCGTCTCACACACACGTTTCAGTTACCAGAGATAAGCGTGATAAAAGAGATGTAAGATATAAACATCATTGGAGAAGTACTGCTATAATGACAAGTGAAAGGTTGAATTAGCTCTTGATGAATTTTTGTTGGCATAAAATCTAGTTCGTAAACAAATACATGACACAAACAACCATGTGACCAAAAATTAAATACATATAGATAAATAGATGGACAAGTAAGTGGACAAATATGAAAACAAAAACAAAATACCCTTTAAAATAAACAGAACTGTAGAACTATGTATCTCTCTGAAAACATTCTGCACTTTTGTTGCATATTGTGCTGTATGGAAGACTGGTGAAAAACATCAACTACTGTAGTCTGATAGAGTGCTGGAGTAATACATGACTGTCCCGAGTTTCTACGTCTGCTTGCAAAATGGTGCGACTCTCTGGCGATGAGCGTGGGTGCAGTGATGGACTACTTGGCTTGTTGGTGAACACTGAAGTGAGGAGCATGGGGTTAGGAGACTCTTTGTTTGCTTCCCATTTTGAAGTCCTGTTCAACAAGGAATTGACATCGCAAGCCTTAGTCCGGCATTATGAAAATGTCCATTGATGAATTTACGTTGGCTTTTTTTTGTTTTTGTTTTTTTATTCTGAGTCAGTACATGAATACTATGGCAATAGGAGACAAGCTCGACGAGAAAGGTGGCTTCTGTTTGATCCGCGGGCCAGGAATGCTTTTCTCATTCAATCTGGGCACAAACAGCTGTGATGAGGTTCATGGAACTATTCACTCATAGTGTTTTTTTTTCATAAAGTAATGTTCATATTTCTGTTCAAATCAAAAATACTTTTCTTCAGAGCAACAGAAGTCCAATGCGAAAATCTTAGATGCATTGTTTTATATTGTCTCTGAGTAAAAAGAAAATACAAAAGAATCACGTTTAACTTGAAAAGATTGCCTTCTTAAAAGCAACTGGTCAGCTCCCCCTCTCCGACACTGTAGAGTATTATCAGTTACTGTCTTTACTGCTATCACTGTGCTACTGACATCCTCAAAATAAATTTGTAAACAATAAATAAAAATTAAATAAAAAAATATGTTTTTTACATTCAATTACTTAGCTTACTTTGTTGGTTTTTCTTTACCCCAGGAGAAGACACTGCTGGAATTCCAGGGTGTAGTTTCTCCTGAGAAAACTCGGACGTTTTGTTCAGCTCATCACCACTCACTGAAGTGAGAGCAGGATGATAACTCTTAGGGTTAACTCTGCTGAGATACATTTATATTTTATTCAGTATGGACTGGTAGTTGCATGTTGCTTGATAATGATATGAGCGCACTGGTTACTTTGAAGAGTAAGACCATTATTTATTTTTGGTGTTGAATACTGTATTACAATGATATGGTAGACTAGCCTATCTTATCATTTCAGCATCCTTTAGCAGGCTGATTTGCTAACTGGCATGCACATTAGCAATTCAAAATTCCTAGTTTGATCTGTGAAGCTGTATCTATGATGGATACCAAAACTGCTCATTCACATATATTATTTTTTTTCATTAAAGGGTGATTCCTTAACACTTGGTTCTCATTTAAGGGTAGGAATCCTGGTGATCCAGAAGATCAAAAGAATGTTGAGTTGAAAAAAAAAAAGCGTGATGGGGAAAAGTCTTAATCCTTGCTATGGTCAAGCACCTTCAATAACTTAGTCAATGAAGAGTAAGAGTTGCTCATGGCTTGCAGGGATACTTCTTTCCGGTGTAGTTCAGACATCCTGCTGCGTGGTCTCACTTTCTATCCTACGGCTGGGATTGGGTTCCGTTGGAGGACAGCAGTCGGGTTCTCTCCTTTGCCGAGCCTCTGCGTTGCAGAACTCCCCCGCTGCCGCCTATGCCTCCGCCATCTGCTCGGTCGCCCCACTCACACCTGTCGCCCACCCTCGGAGCGCCTAGAGTTTTGGCGGGTGGGGGTCCCATGGGGCCGGCCATTCTTCTCATCTGGGAAGGGATCAGGAGAGAAGAACAGGAAAGTGACTCTCGGCGTATACATGATGCTACAGTGTCTATAAGCCTGGGCCAGGAATGAATGAAATGCAGGTGTGATTAAAAAAGTGGGGGGTGAGCGTAAAAGTCAGAAGCGGCAACTGCCGCTCTCCCTCTCCTTCGGCCACTGCAGGGGATGGGAGCCTGCAGTGCTTAAGCAAAAGATTAAATGTGAATATAGACAGAATGCTCAAGGCATAGCAGATAGGTTGGTTATGGACAGACCATGGTGATAACAGCACCACCCTCTTCTGTAAATACTGAAAGATGTTTCCAGCACAAATGAAGCATTGGTCATGTAGAAGAACATAAAAAAGATATTTCAAAAAAAGAAACACATCAAAAAGAAAATTGTCTCATCGTTAAATAAAACTGTTCTTGTACGTACCTAGAAACATTTTTTTTAAGTGTGTAAAAGCAGTCTCACCAGATAGGGCTTGCACCATGGGTTGATCATGGGAGCTGAGAAGCTGGGCTTGAATTGTTTCCACCACTCTTCTGAACCTGCGACTCGGACCTGGACATACAGCACACAATATGATACTTGAGTTTGGGGGAAAGGTATTTTTGATTCATGACATAGACCCCTTGGTGATTGCATCTACTGGTCATGTGTTGGACTTTTTTTGTGGTGATGATGTGGAAGCAGAAGAAAGGGAAATTACATGAGATTAGGTTAAGGAGTGAGTATAATATTAGTTTACCAAAGTTTGACATAATGTGTCTTCATCATATTTTGCTGTATTTAACATTTTTTTAATTCATTTGGCCACTTACTTTTCAGATGCATCACTACACGAAAATTCAATCTTAAAATACAGAATTAAAAGCAACAAAATAATGATTTAATTCAGGAAATGTCTGAATCAGAGAATAAGTAAACACAACTAAGGATCTGGCCAAGCATCCAGAGACAGTTTTTTTATTTTTTTATTTAAAGGAATAGTTTATGAAATATTCCCCGTCCTTAAAGGTAGATAATACAAAAGTGATACATAAGGCTACACTCAGCAGCCTGTAAGCTTAGCTTAGCATAAAGACTGGAAACAGGATGAGACAGCTAGCCTGGCTGTGTCCAACAGTAACATAATGAACCGTAATTAAAATTAAACAGTATTAAATCTCCCCTATAACTCTAACTCCTATAAAGCCAATCTGCGTACTTCCCCAAAATGCTAAACTTTTATTTTTAAGTACCGTAAGTACACACAAAACTATTTAAAAAATGTTAAAACTGTTTAATTCAATTCCCAATTGAAAGGGTCTCCACATGCCTGAAATAAGGGTGAAGGTCACGCTGTAGATTCCCGTCTCCCTCCGGCCCTCCCTCTCGGTCCTCTCCCTGTCCCGTTCCCTCTCGCCTTCGGAGAAAGCTATGTCCACCTGGAACTTGACGGGCTTCTGGAAGACAGAGGGACCGCGGAGGACTTGTACTCTGCTCGAAAGCTGGTCTGGGAAAGAACGCTGTGACTGAGTGACGGGATCTGTGTGGTGGGGAGAAGAAGCAGAGAGACCGACAGACTTACGAGGCGGGAGAGGTACGGGGGCCAACGTGAGTATAGGGAGACAAAGGGTGAGGGTGAGGGTGAGGAGAAGAGAGAAAGAGTGAGCCATTGGTAAAAGCAAAGTAGTCTATCAACGTGCCACGAGTGAGCAAGATTGAAATAAAGAGAAAAGTGAAAAAATGAAAGAAAGGAAGTGCGTACAGTATGAGAGTGCGTGTGAATTCCTTACAGCCTTGCCAGTGAGAGCCATGCTTTCTACAAATGAGCTTTGATAGTGAGAGGCGCGAGAGACAGACCACATCAGATACTCACAGACAGGAAGGCGTGGACAATGTCGGCTTTGACCGAACTCAGAGGTTTGTCTCTGATCACCACAAAGATCTGCTCCTCCTTCTCCAAGCCAATAAAGTTCCCAAACCACGACTTCTTAGCCAGCCTGGTAGCCAAACAAAACATATACAGTAGGAGCAAATACACAGAGCCATAGGAAACATCCAAGAGCAGAGATACACAGCTTTAGAGAAAGAAAACAAGTGACACTTCAGCAATTTATCTCAAGGAGTGTGACTTACTCAGGGCTGGATTCTGGTGTTAGACTGGACATGTCTTCTGATGTAGGAACTGAAAGAGACACTCACTATTAAAATTAACATTTGGGAACAAAATTAGATTTTCAGATGGAAGCCAGAAGAAAGTAATATTTGAGATATAATCCATTGCCATTATAAAGGGTCTGGTATACTGAAGGATAAAACAGAAAATTCATGTTTTACCAGTGTAAGAATGGAGGAAACCTTTTGAAAACTGATGACCAACTTTACTTTAGTTTTCCTATACAGATAGTGTATTGGAAGAAACATTAACGCAACTCACATAATATTAAGGTGAACGTACCAAACTCACCTTGCAGTTTACGGCGATGGAAACGAGGTGAGCCCAGCAGGTTGTTCTTGAAAGAATTGAGGCGAGTCCTCCAGTGGGCAGAACTGCTGGCTGCCATACCGCTTCCCCCTCCTGGGCTGGAGGGCGGGGTCAGCGACAGCGAGCCCACCCCTCCCCCCCCCTCCGCCCGCGAGGAGGATGAGGACGAGGAAGAGGAGGGCGGGGTAGAGGAGGGGTGGTGAGGGTGGTGGACAGGGGTGCCCAAAGGTGTGGGCAACGGAGAGCCTTGGGGAGTGACCTGCGGCACAGAGTGGGCAGAGTTTGGGTAGAAGCTCTTAGTCACTGACTTTAGGACAGAGGACGATGGGAAGAAGAAACGAGGGATGGGTGACAGGAGCGAAGAAGGGGAGGGTGAGCGGGAGGATGGGTTGTGCAAAGGCAAGGACTTGATGGGCTGCAGATGGGGTCGGTCGGACGGTCCTTTGGTGGGCAGGGTCTGGGTCTTTGGGTTGGGGGGAGTTTTGAGCTTGTCATGAGCCCGAGCTGAACGAGGAGTAGTGGCGTTTCCCTGTTTGGGCTCCTTTGTGAGGAGGGTAGCGGTGGCAGAAGTGACATCTGATTGGCTGAAAGTGAAGACGGGGCTTTGATAGGACTGGGGAGTGGGTTTGTGGGGTGGGGGGTGGGGGGAGAGAGATGGATAACAAGAGAGAGAGGGGATGGAACATGGAGAAAGGATGGAAATGAATACCATGCTTCGTGACAAAAGAGTGTATCTTGTAGTGAAAGTGTCAAATGCAATACTACCAGTGCTATCTATAAAACAGTCTATAAAAGCTTTCATTTTGGGGCTTTAGTCTGTTGTGCCATTAGTATTGTATGTGAGTGAAGGTTTAGTGACAGTTGTGGTTGTGACAGGGTTAACAATGCAGTGACAGGGGACAGTGGCATTGAAGGTGTTACTGTTTAGTTATTGCTGGCAGTTAAGGTTGATTTAGTTACCATCTATGGACTGTTTAATAATGTAATGTAGTTCAGAACTTGAGCAGACCAGAAAAGAAAATAATTCCATGAACCAAAATAAGTCATCTAATTCACGCTTCTATGATACATTCTGTGCATACAGCTAGTTCATGCATGGTGAGGAAGAGAAGTGACATGAAGACAGAAGAAAAATGCCACACAAACCTCCTGTTGGGTGAGATTTAATCTGAGGAACTGGTGTTGTGATGATGTGTAAGAATGGTTACGTTTTTTTAAAGCAGTTTAATATCGGGGTAAGCAATACTGGCAAAAAAAGTTGCGAAAATTATCATATATTATATATATATATATATATATATATTATTGGTATATCACCATTCCAATATTGATAGTGTAAACTATAATTAGTAACACTTTCAAAATGACATGTAAAAAGCTAAACACATGTTCATACAATTGAATCTATTATGCTAAAAGAACTGAAGCAATATGTTTTACAGTATTAAAGATGAAATTCTTAGACAGATACTGTTATTGGTCATATAGCCATGTGAACTACAATATATTGATATGGGAATATTGTTACAGAACTTCTGAAGAGATAATAATTAATAATACTGAATTATTGACCAGTCCCATACTCCCAAACTATAATTGGTTAACACAGTCCTGTTATCACCTAACTGTCAAAATATGGCCTAAATGGAAATGCAAATCATGTTGAGCATACACATAGAAGATTGGGGCTTTAAAGGATAGGTTCACAATTTTTCAGTCAGTCCTAAAATAATAATTAGGTGCCCATATAAACATTGAAAGAGCTTTTGCTTGCTGTAGTCATTCCTCCTGTTCATGGCAATTAAGATATCCTTTCTAATGTGCTTTCAATATAAATGATGGGGGACAAAGTCCACAATCCTTCCTAAAGCTTATCTTCATCTGAGCAGTGTTTGGTTGCTGAGCTGCAGTAGAGGGCTTAAAACCCAAAGAGGCAATTCAATAAATGTCTGTAACTTTGGGAAGCATTGGAAAGGCCAGTATGAACGGGAGGAATTAATACAGCTTAAAGGCCCATATGAGCACCTGACTATTGTTTTAAGATCGACTCCAAAAATTGTGACTATCTCTAATATCTATTCTTTAACTGTACTTGTAAGTTACAGGTAGGAGTGGAGTGAAATAATAAAAAAATTTTAAGCATGCTTGCATTATGTTTCAGAGACAGTGCAGGTAATCAAAGCAAAACTGTGTAGAGTTTGTTAAAAAACAGGCCAACAGGCCCTTACCCTGGGACTGCTGAGAGGGCTGGAGGAGAGACCGGTTGATGCTCCACTGACTGAGCGAGACCTGACAAACAGACCAGAGGTCAAAAGATGGTGAACAAAGACAGTGTATAGCCAACAATAAACTGTGTGCGACATGCATTTTTTGTATGCAACATTTAGAATGTGTGTACTGTAAAACCACAATATACTGCACCTCTGGCTGTGTGCAGCTGTGTCCAGGGCCCTGCGAGGTGGGGTAGGGGACCCCTGTTCAGTAACACTCAGTACCTCCAGGCTTTTCCTCTCGGGGCGACAGCGGCCATGGCGCGTCAGCATTGGAGAGTCAACACGCTTTCGAGGAGGGTCTGCTGTAGAACAGCACATTAAAGTTATGACTGGATTTACCAACATCCATTAGCAGTTTAAAGATTATGTTAAAGCTGCATTTTAATGACATGATACATGATATGTTGTGCAACTGCCATAAAAAAGGATTTCTCTCAAAAAGATTGTTTGTTTCTTTCCCTTGGAAGTGGTATTGTTAGTGTTTCTCAAAATAAAAAGCATCTTTTTCTGCATCTTCATTATCCCGCTCCCTTTTATCACGTTTATTTTTTCTTTCAGTTCTAGAAAGTATGATTACGTTGAAAGTGATTTTTTTTCCACAGGCCTTTGGCTTGTTGCACTATTTGTGACGGTGATAAACGTAGCTTTATATGCACAGACAGAATACTGTAGCTGCCTTCTCCCAGTTTTGAGAAATCTTGCAGATGTCCTGCAAAGTCTGTTTTGAATATCTTAAAAGACAGTTATGACTTATTGTTGGTAAAATGTTACATAATTCCATAAAAATAAAGACCATAAAGACAAAAATAGAGAGGCTTTTTTCCCAACAAGTAGGTCCTTGGGCAAACATTTCTGTCTGTCTGTCTTTCATATTGCTTTAGGTTTTATTGCTAATAGTGGAGATCACAGTTACTGATTCTTAGGGTATCAGTGAAAAATATTATATTTCATCAAAAAAGTAATCACGCCAATTCATTGGCAGAGGTAATGAGTACCTGTGTGAGACACCAGACTGACTGTTGTACAATTCCTTCACAGAAACTGAGGCTGAGAAAAGCAGCTCTTGCCCATGAGTGGATCCTTCCTGCCCCCTAAAGACTGACCTACATCATTGCGCGGTGGCAAATCCTCATCCTCATAGCTGGGGTAGCGCTCTTTCCTGTCCAGCAGCAGGTAATAGATCATCTTCTCTTGGTTTTCTCTGAGAAAAAAGTCATCGGATGAGATGTTCAAATTTGGAAAGAAAGAAAGAAGACAAAGTAGAAAGGAGCAATATGTGACTAGAGTAGGTAAGCCTGCTATGTACTGTATATTAACAGTTCATTCTATTCAACTGATGATGTGTTTATCCACTACTTTCAGCTAAAAAAATATATTTACTGGAAGAGATTGGACAGAACATGTGGCCACATACTTACTCCTTCTTACACTGTTCCATACTAAGGCTGCAGTCCTAAACTTAATACGTCACAACAACAAAATGCAGACCTTTTCGAGCACAAACCAACGCATCATTTGAAGCCCTCAATATCACTTTGTTGTGACAACGAGCACCTGGCTACACCATGACTTTGAAATTTGTGAGGCTGGATCCCACTGCTTCAGTGTATCCACCATCTTGCATGCTTTAACCCTGTGGCGAGTCACTCAGCCTGATTCAGAACAGGAGTTTGACACGGCATGATGGAGAGGAAGCCATATCCCCTCTCCGCTTTCAGACAGCACTCAAAATGTCTGTCCACAATACACAGGGGTCAACAAAAATCAGATGTGGAAACTATTTAAGTACATGACTGAGTAACCATAATAATAGTAACTCCCGTACACAAACCAATACACCAGTACTTGTTGTGCAACATATACTGTTTAATTGTTGTTGACACCGTGAGAGGTGTTTTAAGATTTTAAAAATCTTATTTTTTGTTTAATGTTGTTGTTGTCCAATGTACTGTATTTTTTATTGTATCTTCCATCCATCCATCCATCTTCTTATTTTTCTACTCCATGTATGAAAATGATATAACCTTTCAATAATACAGTATTTCCAAATCATTCCATATCATAGCCTCACATCATATCTGTCCATTGTAAGTAAAGCAGTAGTGTGTCTAAGGCCATTGCATTGCATTATATCTAATTGTTTCTATTTTTCTGGTCACTCAGCATAAAACCGGACACTATGAAACACAGTTAGGAGTTAAAAAAAAGACTTACTCTTCACATTGCAAATCCCGTGTGAGCTTGCCTCGGTCTCGGAAACAACCCAGTGAGTGCATGCTGTCCAACACATCTGGGTCTAGTTCAGTCAGGGACAGGATTCGCCTCACACACACTCGCCTGGGAGGAGGCTGCTCAGGACACGGCTCATTACGACCACCCCTGGGAGCCACACACACACACACGCACACGCACACACACACGTAACACACAATGAAACCCACATAACTGACACAGATATAGTTGTGTATATGATTCAATCTGATGCATCACTTTAAATTACTATTTTATTCAACAGTCAAGTGTGTAAAAATGAACGTATACTCACAGATACCAGGCATGTTTCTGGATGGCCTCAAGCTTTAAAGGGTGACAGGGCAGATGGGGCCATTAGTTTCTACAGTCTGTTAACAGCCATATGGCCACAAAGCTGTGCTGGGTTAACACACCAGACACTTTTCTTTACATGCACAAGACACCTACTCAGTTCTGAATATTGTACATTATAATCATAATGTGCATGCATCTTTCTGATAACTGATTGTTTATAATGCACCTAAAACAATGCACCAATGGAAACGCAACTGTATTTCTAGTCTCACATTGCCAGACCTATCTCCACAGCCCTATGGAGGAGGGTCTGACTAGTCCACACATTCCTGGATAGGAGAAAAGCGTACTCTGGTTTATTGGCATTTCTTTAAACCGATCACAATCGTCTTGGGCGGTGCTAAGCGGTGGTACGGTGCCTCTGCAAAATAGCCTCAGGAAGGAACTTGTTTTTGTGGACCATGTGTGAGCTCTGGAATTAAAATGGCTGTTGAGTGTTCGATGACAATCTTACTCCAAAAAAAAAGATAAACACAATTTCATTGTTGGTTCTAGTTTGGAGGATGTTTTTGGAATTGACGGGAGTTTAGAATGCCAACACAAAGAAAGCCAAAGGGAGGGACATCAGGTGGCACTGGAACTATCCCGTAATTGAAACATCGTCAATATAGACTACTATGTCTCTAATCCATGTCAACTCTGATAATTAAAATTCTAGCGATCCAGCCACAAAATGCAGTAAGGACAAGCAGGCATCTAAAAAAGGATTAATATTAATGACAGCAGTCAAATAAAGTTGGTCTCTTCAATCCCCATATATTCCAAAGGAAGGAATGAGAGGCAATCCCAATTCAATGTGGATAATCTCTGGATACAGCCTGCGTATGGGCTAATTGTATCAATTCCAGGTGTTTAGCCCGCATTCAAACCACCTATGTATGAGCCGCTTGTGTGTGAGCACATCTCTCAGTCCCATACCGTGAGCCTTATTTCGGGGTTGACCTCAATCATGCCCTTGAGCAGAGACTGGCAGTCCGGAGGGATAAAGTGGGGCATGTGGAACACCCCACTCTTCACCTTCTCCAGGAGCTGGCGTAAATTGTCATGGTCAAAGGGCAGGGCGCCCTGTATGAGAAAAGGAGAGAGGGAATTAAAGAAAGACAGATTAAAATAAAGTTGACTTAAAAAGGGGGGAAGTAAGAACTGCAAACACACAAAGGGGTCTTTACAAAGGGGCCGACCTGTAAAAACAGGACTAAAAGACTTACCACCAGTAGGGCAAAAAGGATCACCCCACAGCTCCACACATCTGCTCTCCGCCCATCATATTTCTCTCCCTGCCAAAGTCAGAATCCATGTAAATTCACTATTTCAAAAACCAAATGAGCCACATTAATTGATTAAATTCACTGAGATAATGTCAGCTCATTTAAGGCTTACCCGAGAAATCTTAATTTAAAAAAAAACACCCTGATGCATTATGATCCATCATTTAGTCTGACTCAGTCCAAAGAACAGTGAAACCATGTTTTAATGACAGAAATGGATAATATTCTTGTATGCAAAACAACCTAAGTGACAGACTCTATATTCCATTGAGACTTTTAAAATGAATTTTTTTATGACTTAAAAACAATTAATGATGTGTATAGTTCATGTAACAATGCATTTGCCACTGAATTAATAATTTATTAACATAATCTGCTTATTTATATTACTATTATTATATAAGTACCAAAATTTGAGGAACACTTACCCGTATAACTTCAGGGCAAGCATAATGTGGTGATCTATAATGAAAGAAATGTGTTACAAGCAACATTACTGTGCTTACAATTCTGGAAGAATTGGCAATAAAAACGGGTAAGTATACACAGTAAAAGGTCTTACGCTTCTGTGGAAACTACAGTACTCTTTATGGTGAACAATACAATAGAATATGCATAGATTTACATTGTTTCTGAAATACAAAATATTACTTTATGTGTTTACACATTATTTATGAATGCCCTCACAGTGTTGGTACTCACCCACAGCTGGTCTCTAGGAGACTGTCCCCCACCTGAAGGGAGGCCATGCCAAAGTCAGCGATGCGGATGTTGTTCTTTTCATCCAGGAGCAAGTTCTCAGGCTTCAGGTCTCTGTGACTACACACAACAGGTACTATAAGTCTTCTAGTGCTGATTATGGCATTTCAGCTTAACTGTGACTGTTGACTCATGTTGCACAATCACAAGTTTTTCCACTAATTTATGACTTGATACGCTATAACAAAACTGTGTCAATTTGTCTAAAAGAAATGTAAGGATGATAAATGCCTGCAAACATCAAGTCAGTAATAAAAAGTAATGTTAAAGATACATTTTTGATGTTACTGACTAGGTTTACAACTTTTTATGCCATGACACATCAAATTGGCATCAATTTGTCATTGTTTTAAGAGTTTCATTTAAGAACCACTGCTCTCTTCAAAAACCAACCAGATGGAATGACTGTGGCAGAAATCCAAAGCAGAGATGATTTGCCTGAAGAACTTCCTGGCCTCTTTTGGAGTCAGTCGGCCCTTCTTCACCAGGTAGTCAAACAACTCTCCACCTGACACATGCTCCAACACCAGGTACCTGTCGGCATACAGTGTGATTCTTAAAGTTCATCTCTAAGAGACAAGGGGAGGGACAAAAAAATAATAGTACTAAAAACATCTAACCTAAGACACTCTTTACCTGTTACATACCATCAATGTATGATATTGGATTCTGGGACTCACAATATGAATCTGGTAATTTACCTTTTTTCATGTACTCACTTTTAGCCAACCTGCCTGTCTAATCCAACAGCTGTTTTACATCAGTGTTAAAGCATTTGAGCGAGTAAGATAAATAAAAAACTTTTCAGAATAATTGTAGAAGATGAAGGAAAAGTAAGATTAGAGTGATGAAAGCAGATTAATACAATTCTTAGAGTAATATTTATACCCGCCCTGCTCCAAAGTTCAGTACAAAAGAAAAGCATGCAGATTGCTCTGAGCCAAGTTGTGAGACTCTTTTGAATGCAGAGAGGAAACTCACAGGTATTTATTATTCTCGTAAACATCATGCAGCTTCAACACATGCGGATGCTCAATCAGTTTCAGAATGGCAATCTCCCTCTCAACCTGGTTAGAGAGAAGAAGAGATAGATGTAAAGAAAAGGACAGAGATATTAATGCAGAGCACAAGTGTAATTTTGAAGCAACAGAACAGAGGTTAATTTATACACTTATACAGAAAGTAAATATAGAGAATATGAGCACAAGTTAGTGGACAGCATAACACTTCTTGCTATATGCAAAAATAGTATTATTGTCACTGCAACAGCCTCAACAGCGTCATACTGTACCTTCATCAGGACTGACTCAGACAGCTTCTCTCTGTTGACTATTTTGATCGCAACCTTCTGACCCGGTAATACAATGGACCCCGAGCTTGACCAGTCCTGAAAGACACAATGAGGTGTAAAGAGGCAAAAAATAAGACTAACAGACGTCATCTACAGTATACATTTTAACATTAAATAGTAGTTTAAAATGCAGTTTGGTTTACCCACCTGTCTGTCCCTTCCCCAGTGTTTTTTCCAGTCGGTAGGGCCCAACATATTGAGCTGACTGACTTAGAGACAGTTCCTTACTCATACTGCTCTTACTGGAGGCTAATACACTACAACTACTTCACAATGGTTATTGCACTGTGCTATTATACAGTGGATTCAGTTATTGGTGGATACAAGATGATGGACTATTTCACTATTTCAGTGATAACACTGCCACTCTAAAGTTACTGGGTGAATGTGTAAAAATGCACAGGTCAAAACTGGTGCTGAGTTACAACATCTGAATGATAAATTCGCATTGTTAACTAAAACTGGTTAATACACAAAGCTTAATATTTTTGTTCTGAAGCACGGTAAACATGTAACGTTATAACGTTAAAGCAGAGAAACTGAAATGATGACAAGTTATTAGGCTGTTGTAAAGATAAACATGACAAGGTAGGCAAACTAAAGAGGCTCACTCCTGTGCATTGGCTAGCTTAATCGTATATACGTTAACTTACATGTATGACGTTAACGTTAACTCGCTATATATCACGGGTAATAAGAAAATTATTGCACAGTAACGTTATAGCCTTAAATCACCAGTGTTTTTAACGTCTGCCTCAAAGACTGATATTTTTTGCTGGTTGAGTTTACCAACAAAACGCCGAATACATCAAGTGGATGTTAGCATTGAAAAAAAAATCTGTGTTATTCTGTCTGTCAGGCCTGTTTTACAGGTGCAACAACATGCTATTTAGCCTCGCCGCCGCTCTCCCACACAGCAGCGAGGCTAGCTTAGCTTCAACGCCTGGACCAACGGCCGTTTCGCGCCGCCTGTCAAAAAAACCGACACCTCCTGAAGTTTCTAGGCAACGCCAAACGGTAAGATTGATCAGACTGCCGCCGCATTCTCACAATATTTCGAGGTAAAACGCATATTCCTAGCAAAATAACCATCTTTAAGGTAGCCTAGTCCTCCCCCTCCCTGTCTCTCCCCGTTTCTACATCCCTGCAAGTAGCGGATCACAGCATCTTCTCCTCTCTCCTTTGGCTTGTCCCCCTCCCTCACCGGCGGATGCTCAGGTACAAAAAAACACAGATATCCGCAGATCAACCCACACTATTATCGACTGCCTTATTCCCCTCCTCACTTCTGATAACAGTTCAAGCAGAGAGAAGGCCCCCTGTATTATACTCCCTTCGGTTTTCTTGCCGTAAATCGATATTTTCTCTCTCCTCTTCCTTCCTTCGCCTCACTCGCATCAGCATCCGGGTCCCACTCTCTCTCCATCCACTCTCCTCTCGCCTCTCCTCCCCCGCTCTCCTCCTCCTGGTCATCTTCCTCAAAATACGCTTATCTCTGCATTCACCTCAGCACTGTGGCCACACTGTGGACACCGTGAGCAGATGCGGACACTTCCCTCACTCTTATATTAAAAGACAATTGTAAACATGGCCAGATGCAGTGGATGGGATGCTGCTTGTTAGGGGAAGATGATGCTGGGGTGCTTTGGCCTGGCTTCTGGCCTTTTAGAATCACTGGGTTCCCACAGGTGGTATTTTATTTTCAATTTGATTTATTATGAGGTGTAAAATTATCAGTAGCATAACTTAGAGGTGTAGGCTACTCAGATAATTTAATAGCATGCAGTTGTTGAAGAAGCATTGGGATCTTTTGCAATAGCAAAAGGAATACTTCATTATCAGTGGGTGAAAGTAACATAAATGTACTCAAATACTTCTAATAATAATAATATAATTATTTAACATACAAAACATTTAATTAATGTGTAGAATAAGTAGCAGTTAAAGATTAAACAGTAGCCCTATGTAATTCAAATGAACTCCACCTCGACAAGCTGTTGCTTAATGCATAATAATGAAATAATAATACAATGTATGATAAATAAATATAACAATGTGAAAGAGTGTGCATAATGAGTTTTATTTTACTGATAACACTACTTTTACTTGCAGTAAACATGCAGATCCTTTCATTGAAACAGAGTAGTTTTACATTATGGCATTACCTTTACTCAAGGATCTGACTTCTTCTTCCTCGCCTGTCAATTACAAATAAAATATTGCATTCATAATCATTTTTTCTCAAGTGCAGATGTATTAACAGTTAAATATACGAATCAATTTAGTAAAGGTCTTCATATGTTCAGTGTTGTTGAGCCAATTATTTTTGTACTATTGAGCAGTTTAAAAATGTATACCATTACCATATGTTTTGTACTTAATGTAAAATCTTCATGATCATTTTTTATTTATTTAACAGGGACAATGCTCATTTATCAACAGAAAAGCGACTGTAAATGAGCCAGATTTAGCTCAGCGGGCTAATTTGCATCTGTTATCCCTGGCCAGTTTGAAAATGGCAACCTAAAATAAAGTACCTCAAAACTGTGCATAAACAGGCCTTGAATAAATGTACTTAGTTACTTCCAACCACTTCATTGGTTCAGCAGACACGTGTCTGCTGATAGACTGTTATCACTGATATAAGAAAATCACTGTGTAATAGTAATAATAGTAATAAAATAGTGATGGCTGAATTCCATTTAGCTGCTTCAGTTTCCGGCACCTGCTATTGTCCATGCTGGCTCACTGTCACACTCATGAGTTACTGGGGCACTTGAACAGAATGGAGCCATGTTATTGTGCTTAATAACATGGCTCTTCCTGTGCTTTTCCTACTATGACAAGTCAAAATGTCTGCTGTGAAAGATGGGTTTACTTACACATTTTCATTGTGGTTCACATAAAAAACATATATTGCGTCACCTTCTATGCACATTGTAAGTTCCAATGTACAAAATGTAATCATTACAAATTTCTGTTTTTGTAAAGGAACTATACTTAATTCTCATGACACATGATGACAACAGCAATGTCCCAGAAAGTCTCAACCGAACATGGTATATTTAAACTTCACTGAAACCCACACTATAAAATTATTTTCTGATGAGCATTGAGTCCTTAAAAAAGGGTGACCCATTACACCTCTTCATCTAGAGAAGAAACTGAAACGACAAGTGTAGGGTGTTGATTTAATGAATCATGCAGAGATGGCATTGTTATAAAAAAAAAAAAAATCGAGTAAGTAGGACATTTGAATGTAACCTCTGTAAAGTGCTTTGGAAAAATCTCTAAAATCTCAATTTAAAATTTTGTGTGGGCGGATAATTCCCCAAAGCCCATCTTCATCTGCGCCTAGTTGTATGATTGACACGCAGCCAGAAGGATTTGTCTCCAACCATGGGGCAGAAATAGAACTGGAAGCGTACTCATCCTACTATTTTCTTCTGGTTCGTTTAAATTGGACACACTGTGTTGTCTTTTAAAATCAAAGCACTTCAGTGCAATGAAAATAAGTAGGCCTAAATCAATGCTGTGAATGATAAATCTATCTACCTTAATGGAAGATGGAAGTCTACATTTAAGACAGATACATTGTAAAATATCATGCTTTGTTTGGGTTTTCTCACAAGTAGTATTTGATATAAAAGAAATGTGGCAAGAAATGAGTCCAAAAAGCAAAGTTAGGGGAAGAAAAATGAGGACAAAACGAGTCTGCAGTTGTTGTGAGGACAAAATGAAGTTTGACTAAATTCATCAACCTGCAAACATATATACCTCAGTTTTCTTTCACAATTGAATGTCTGAAACATAACGTGAATTTTGTCCTCCAGAGCTTGTTCCTGAACCTCTCCTGTAGCCGACAGCACCAGGATCAGCTCTGTCCTCTAGAATTACACAGGAGGTTTTACTGTATACATCCCGTTTGTGAGTAAATCCCTTTTGGCTTCTTAACACCTTTTCCTGAGAACAAGGAACTCAGGAAAAACTTCTCTTCCAGGTCCTTTCTTCTGTCTACGCTTTGTGCATTCCCACAATCCCCACACTCATTGCAAGAGTTTGAAAAAAGTTACATTAGACTGCTTAGATGTGAGGATTAAGAGATTAACAAACTCTTCTTAATGCCAGTAAGAGTAGCTATTCCAGTGGCCGGGTTAGCACAATTGGTAGAGCGGGCGCATATATGTAGAGGTTTACTCCTCAACTTAGCTGCATGTCAATACCCCCTTTCATGTCTTCATCTGTCCTTCATCTGAAAAATAAAGGCCTAAAATGCCCAACTAATAATCTTAAATAGCTATCCAGATAGAAGCCTATGCTTGGCCAGTGGAGAGATTTCTATAGGCAGTACATTTTATAGTTTAGGAACATAACAAAAATGACTGATATAATAACATGTGATTACCAAAAGAACACAATATATTGTGTGTGGTAAATGTGATAATGCTTTATATTTATTGAATTATTGTGAACAAAGATGTTACAATGCATAGGTAAGCAGTGTTATAGTAGAGTCCAGTAATGGATTTATGACATTGAAAAAAAGGTTCACATTGACAGAAGTACACTGTATTAGAATCTCAGTATCATCACTCCCCCTCTTCAGATTTTCAGATGGTGTGGTCCAGTGCAATAAAGCAAGGAAGGGAATGCTGGGAAAGAGGAGGACTTTGATAAAGTGAAGCTGTGGTTTAAAAAATGAAAAAGTAAATAAAAATAGAATATGAGACTGTAAACACAATATTTTGGCATATAGAATAAAATAAAACATGGAAAAAACACTGACAAAATGTGTGATTCACATAATCCAAATACAACACAATACAATTTGGCCTCAAAGGTATATTCATTTATTTTTGTACTCTATTCAGGAAAAAAACTATTCAAAAGTTATTTGTGTGAACTTACATTTGAATAAGATGTATCATGATCCCTCAGACAGGGTTTTTATACAGGCCAGGAAGGCATCTATTAGATCTTTACAGGCCTCCTCTCCCTTCTCTCTGACACTGAAACACAAAGCTGGATTTACAAAACACACTTATCACTCTGCACATAGAGCTGGGTTATCTTCGTTGGCATATAACATGGTTTCCATTAAAATTGTGCAAATTGAATGATGTAAAAATGTGTGTTAAATAAATAAACACATTAGAAGTCACATGAAATTGTGTGGAGGACATATCTCTAAATGTAATCTGCATGTGCATCAGATGGGATTATTACAGTATAGGCTTGTGATAAAGTATTTTAACTCAAACCCCAACAGCTGCTTTTATCTGCATTTGTGAAAGCCCCACTAACACTAATCACAGCTGCACGTGTACACGCATCCAACGTCTGTTGCTTGTTCATGTAACACGAAGCAACAGCCTGGAATGTCCTGATCGTCGGCAATGGGACATACACGTGGAAGTCTATTTTAAACCTCAGGTCTATTTTGCTTCTCAAGACATTTATGCTACTGTAACGGCCCTTTTGTAAATGTTATAACAATTAGTCCTATGATGTAGAGTGGATTCACTGAAAGTTGTGAAAAAGTATTCTAAATGAACACTAATTAGACTTAATGATCACACAAGCATTCTTACAAGTTGAGCTCAGATGACAAGTTAATATGAATACATTGGATGTCCCACATATAAGTAATGACTGAGAATGGCCTGATGGATGTAATGGAGAGTGACCAGTATTTAGTTGGAACCCAAACCCAGTTAATGAATCTTCCTTGAGGGCACAAAGCTATACAAGGACATTCTGTACCGGCACTTACACTCATCAAAAACTGTCACACTGGCTGGAGAAAATGTACAGTATGTATTTTTGTATGAATACCATTTTCAGCATCTATATTGTACATTATCCCTGTCAGAACTCACCACTGGTTAAAGTCCTCTTTGATAACCTGGCATGGTGCTGGCATACCATCGTGAGAGTCTGGCATTTTGACGGAGAAGAGCTGAAGTTTGTGGTGGTGTTGGCTGCAAGAGCTTCGGTCAAATATGGTTACAGATTGGTTACAGAGATAGAGGAAGGGAGGGAGCATGCCACTGAGTGTATCTGTGATGAACTCTAAGTGAGCCTTTGCTCCTTTCTTTTAGTTTACCTTTGTTTCTGATATTCTTTCCCATTCATGTATATCAACCTATAAAATTAAGGTATTCTTAAATGCTTTCAATCCTGTCCTTTGTTTTACTGTCTTTCTAATGAATATGCAGATAGTAGACCTTTTGAGTCAGGCATTATGCATTACAAAGACCTCATAATGCATCTAAAATACTCACTACAGGGAAGGGTCTTTTCCTGAAAAGAGGTCGGAAAGCCTGACTTGTTTTACAGTAAACTGCTTTGTTGGGTTAAGAGGTTGAGAGTCATTTGTTTCTCCAATAAAATGTTGAATTAGCCTTGAACACGTTTTTTTCATTTTATTCTCTACAATTACAGCTTGTTTATAATGGCACAGGGAAAATGACTGATTGGTCATGTGATGGTAAAATCACAAGGTATCGTGTCCACTGTGCATGTTATAGATATCATAGGACAAAACATGGTATGAAGAAATACAGGAGATATCTTGTCTTCAGTGTTTTGTACATGACACAGTCAATTTAATGTTTCCACTAGGGGGCAACAAACACTCATGTACAAAAGGAATTCCTGGACAAATGGGCCTCCAGTGTGTGCATCGTTATTACCTGTAAACAAAAGAGATCACATTTGCATTCACGTCAGTATTAACTAGTTTAGATGCCTTGTCTTGAATGATGTGTGCAATTGGAGATGGTGACAGGCTAATATGATGGTAAAGCCACTTATAGTCTCAGGACCCTGGTCAAAATATGAAATATGAGCATGAGCAAAAGCATTTCTGTCAGCTACTAGTAATTCCTCCTCCTTTATAATAACTATAAACCCAAGTGTGCCACCTGCTGGCGTACAAATGAAGTGCACGTGAGATCTGGCAGACAGGTTTTCAAAATAATAAAATTAGCAAATAAAAGGCCTAAAATAGATCTTGCTATCTTAAGGAATGTGTGCCTGTGTAAGGGGGAAAATACCCCCTATTTGCATGCCACTGATTAGAGACAAACTGCAGTCTAATTAAGCATCTGACTGGAGACAGGAAGTGCCACTGTCTCTCAAACAGGCTGCACAATTCGGATGTGAATTTGCAGAGCGACTGCTGAAGGCCTTTTTAAATCTGGTTATCACTGGAAATATTTTTGTACTCAAATGCGTCTCAGCCGAACGCGGCGTTCAGTCATACAGAATTTTCGGTCGTGTAAAATGTAGTTTAAAATAATAATTTGCCTCTAAATAAGATGAAAATCTGAAAAGCATGCAGGACTGGTTGGCAATCTGAGGGCCGGTGAATGGAGGTCACCGCAGACACAGAGTGAGTCTCAGCGGTGAGACAGAGAGGGGGAGAGGGAGGACGGACAGCCGCCTTCAAAAATGGCGTCTCCGAAGGAAAATGAGTAAAAAATATTAAAACGAGGCCTGTTTTCTTCACACTTCCTCGTTCGGTATTTATGTTTTTTCGTACTCTGGTTGTATTTCGACCGGTTCGAGCAAACTCGTCGTCGCTTTTACTTGAACGGCCAAAGAAAGCAGAAATCAGAGGAGCGAGCATTTAGGGAAATAAAGGCAGCCCTGTTTTATTTTGATGCGTCGTTACTGACAGCTAGCATCTGCTGCTAGCCCATAGCTCTGCTCCGGAGGGGGTGGGAACGATTTGTATTTAAAGGAAAAAACGATTTTGAAATTGGGGATTTTTTTGCTTGTCTATGGGGAGTGATTGCTACCAACGTGGCCCGTCGATTGCAATCTTTTCTGGTGCTAGCATCGTAGCAAAGACTAGCCCAAAGAAAGGGGAGGAGAGACGGTGAAAAAGGACGCATTCAAATCAAATGTTTATCAGCGATTCGTCCATTAATGGCCAAATCCGCGGCATCTTCATCATGACCATGACTGATTTTGGACTACATCTGCATTCGTGGAAATGATAAATGTGAAAGGCGTAGGAAAAGGAGAAAGACTGGCTTTTTTTGGAGGTGGTTGGATTATAACCCCGTAGACCCCCCTCTTTTTTCATCCAGCTTTCTCCTCCTCCCCTCCATTTCTCTTTCAATATGCTGTTTTCCACTCCTGAGGACTTGCTTATGAAACCGGGGAAAATAGCCTGAAACCGAGACCGGGAAAGACTGGATTTTTTTCCGTAATCTGCTCTGCGACGTTCTCTTTCGTCCTCATCGCACACATTATACACAACATAAATGGATAGAAATTACCCGGGAACAGGATTTGGTGATTTGGGCGCAGGAGCAGGATGGAGTTACGAGAGATCGGCAAAAGCAAGGTATGCATTGGATTCAGACAATGTGCATGCATCATTGGTACTTTGCAGGACACGGTATGGCCCATGTAAACAAATTGTCGCCATTGGGTTCATATATAGTGCCATGCCTTGCCATTATGTGCAGTGTATTGTCACCCAAACAGTTGCATAGTAATAATATTATAAACAGGAATAGAGCAGTGTGCGTGTCGTGGGGGTGGGCGGGGTGGAGAAAGGAAAGGTTGGGGATATGAATTGAATGTGATTGACAGACGTGGGTTTTAGGTGGACCTGGCGGGGTGGAGGTGGGGGTATGTCTGGAGCATCCATAGGAATTATTGTTCCTTGTGTGCAGGCCTGGACACAGTCCCTGATAGATACAATCATTGGATTTCTAGCAACTGCGAAGAGTGCAAACACAGCAAACCCCCTGACAGACATCAACAAGAAGAACCAATGCATATAAACCGGGAAGATATATTTAATGAAACATGTTTTACATTTTAAAGAAAACCGGAAATACAAATATTTTAGAGGAGGTGGTGCCATACTCAAATAAAATTGAGATTGCTAATGCATTTTGCCCAATCGTAATCTAGGTAATTGGTGATGGGTTTTGGATGGTTTATGCTAATTTACATAATGCTATAAACTGAATATTCCCACTGCATTAAACTTGCATTTATCTTTTTTCTCTAAAAAAAAACAAGGCCATGGTGAAATTATAAGATGATGAAATTTGCCTGGAATGAGCAAGAATGCTCTGGCTCTCTTTTAGCTTTGCGTTAGCCTGCAAGCTAGCGTTATGTTGTATGGAAGTCAGTTGAGGCCTGTGCTCGCAAGCATCATTGCATATTTAGCTGACCATATTTGAAATATTTTGACCCTTTATCAGAGTCGAAAGCCACCATGCTCTCATTGGAAGTGATATTTGGCTAACCAAACGTGGCTAGTTGCTGGTGTTTGCATGCAGCTTAGCATGCATTTGCGTCGACTTGCACCATCCAGCTGTTAGCTACATCAACATAATCAATGATTGCAGACAAATTAATCGTTCGTCGTTGGTATATATTGAAAAAAAATACATTTTAACTTTACCTATATCTGCACATTGATTACCCATGGTCTTTTTACACATAAAAGACTGGCCTTGCCGTTTGGGCCTAGTCTCTGCATTTCTACCATAGCTGCTGTGCATTGCTGCTAGGCGGTGCTACCAGCAGCACAAATGCTAGCATGTTATTTGGCCAGCTAGGCAGCCACGCATTTCATCTATCTTTTGTAAAGATAATTTCTGCAACTGGCAAATCCTCAGCTTTGAATAAGAAGCATATTTAGTTTTGTACATTTATAAATTATGTAATGTTTTAGTTTTGTGGGTCCATTTATAATTGCAAATTAACTAACCCGTGATTTTTGCATGACAAACTGCTGGTTTGACAGATTTGCATCTACTCTAATACACTTTGGTGTAATGCCCAAGTTTGTAATTCTGCATGAATATTGATTGAAAACCATTATCTTCAAATAAAGATCACACATCTTTTTTACATGTAAACTGTTGAGAAGTTAAATATGGAGACCAAACAAATGAACAGCCTTGTGTTTATATCTAATGTGTGCATTTTAATTAAAGATCATTTTGCTTGCATGTCAGATTTTGTGTATTTTAAAAATGACCCAAGCCCAGACAGTCTCAAGGGTCACATTTTGGGAACATCTTAAGTTCATGTAAACGTGCTCTGAAATTAATGACACTTCACAATTAACAACTCCCCTTTCTCCATAGTCTTGTATATGGGAGTTCCAGATCATCCCACCCTGAGTCTGAGCTCCTTCACCGACAAGCCTACGCCACCCCTCACCCTCTGCAGGGCTATGCCACCAATCACCACCCAGGGAGCTCTGGCCAAGGCGGGGCTTGGGGAGCAGCTGGACGGAGTTTGGGTGAGATAAATGTCATACCTTCCATGTCACCACCGTAAGGGGCCCCAGAAATGAATTATTATGTCTCCCCATGCAGGTCCTGGTAGATTGTCATTGAAAAATGTGCACATTATAGCTCAACCGAGTTGAAGCCGAAGATGTTACAGCCCATTCATTCTCATACAGTTTAATGATATTTAAAGTTTTTTTTTTTCAGCAACAGACGTGGATGTACTTGTAGTTACACTAGCAACTACTGCAGTCATGATTTAAATTCTTTGCATGTTTGACAGCAGTCTCGCTAAACTTTGATAAATCTAGATTAGATTATTTTTTACTGACAATATATTATGATTGCTTCTACTACTCTGCAATTAACTCTTGATATTTGCATTCTTTATCAATTAATCAATTTTCATGGTTCTATCTTTCCATCCAAAAGGTCTGTCAGGGCTCTTTGACACTGGCCTGCACCATGCCAGCCCCTCTGCCCCCGATGCCTCTGTCATGAATTTGATCTCAGCCCTGGAATCTCGGGGTCCCCAGCCTCCGCCCTCTGCCTCCTCCCTTCTTTCCCAGTTCCGCACGCCATCCTGGCAGACAGGTGGGGCTGTGTTAGATCTTTCCTCATGTGTTGACATTCAAAAAGGCCCCACAGTCAATATGACATTTGAAGAACCTCTTAATGTTTAGCTGCATTATTATTCTGTCAATGTTGCTATATAAGCATTTTAAGATGCATTTTTTTTCCTGTACTTGTCAATAGTCTTACTCTGGAATACTTTAAAAATACTCTTTCTTGCATTCATTATTTCATAATTTTAAATGATAGCTTTATAGATACTGAGTCATTTTCCAATATGTCTTCCTTTTTCTAACAGCAATGCACACACCTGCTCCTCCTGAACTATTCATCTCCGGGGCCCTCCCTGGCTCTGGCTCCTTCCCCTCCTCCTCAGCTCTTTCAGCCTATCAGCATCCAGCATCCTTCTCCAGCCGCTCTTTCCCTACAGCCTCCCTTTCCCTTCAGGACACGCCAACGTTTAGTCCCACATCCAATGGCTTGCTCTCCCCACATGACCCCCTACTACACATCAAGGCCCCTTCCCAGTCTAGCCTGGGTTTTGATAGACTCCTGTCCTCGCAGGGTGCTGCAGCAGCTGCCTATAGGGGCAGCCAGGATCCAACGAGTGCCACATCAGCCCAGGCGTCCTCTGCCAGGCACCTGCAGTCACACCAGTTCAACCTGCTGTCATCACAGCTCCAGGACCAGTCGTCCCAGCTGTACAATGCATCAGTTTTTTCCTCAGCCCAGCCCCAGACTCAGTCCCAGTCCCAGTCCAATTCGGCTCAGGAACGGGCTGTTCCCCGGCAGGACAGCGTTATCAAGCACTACCAGCGGCCCACGCCAGCTCAGTCACAGCTCTCATCCTCTGCTGCCCACTCCCTTCAGCACTACCTCAGCTGTGGAGGGGCGGGGTACCAGCAGATTGCCACCCACCACAGGCATGCTGGCCTTTCCTGCAGCCCACTGGGTGACCAGAGCCCTTCATCTGACCATAAGCCAACATCTCGGACTGAGCAGTATCGGCCAATCATCCAGCCTCCCTATTCCTCCTCCTCCTCGTCTTCTTCCACAGCTGGGAAAGGTACCAAAAGCAGCTCCAGCAGTGGCTATTCTTCTGCCAGTTCAGCGTCATCCTCAAGAACTCCCCACACACCCCCTTCTGCTTCCTCTACCTCCTCTTCGTCCTCATCTTCTTCTGCCACCTCTGGGGCTCATTCTTCCAACTCAATCCCCACCTCCAGCTCCAGCGCAGCCCCATCCAGGCAGCAGCCACCCCCTCAGCCAGCTCCTCCTCCCCCAGCCCCACAGCAGCCCCCTGCCACCTCCACTTCAGCCCCCCAGTCTCTCTCCCAAATCTTGCCTCTCAGGCTATGGTTCTCCTGTGCCCCCAGTGAAGACTCCCAACTCTGCTCTTACCGGTCAGACCCCACCCCAACAACAGACACAATCATATTCCCCTAATCAGCCCCCTACTTCCCACCTGGCTCAGTCCTACGGAGGCTTCAGTTCACCACAAGCCCAAGACCTGAGCTCAGGTACAGGTGGAAAAGGCTATGGGAGTTTAGGAGGTCGAAGCCAGTCATACCCCACTGATATATATGGAGCTGACTCTGCTTATGGATCCCTTCCATCCTCTCTGGGTGGAGCTGGAAGCCCATCATTAGGCTACGGAGCCCCAGGTCACTCTCCTGCCCTTTTAAGGTCAAGTGGTTCATCAGGCAGTGGAGCATCTGGGGGAGGAAGCAGTAGCGGCACAGGAAATGGGAACTCTGGGTCAGGAGGAGGAGGGGGAAATAGCATGACGAATGAGAGAGGTGGAGGTGGTAGTGGTGGAGGGTCTTATCATATTCCAGACTCTAGCCCCTCTCCATCAGGCAACTCAGGCATCATCCGTCCAGGGATGCACTCCCCAGTGCCCAGCTGCCCCACACAATCTCCAGGAGGTCCAGGCTCTAATAAATATATTTCTTCAGTTCTCTCCCCCACCTTCCTAGCCTCTCCACAGGGTTACCCTGACACTAGAGGCCCCAGCTCCCAGCCTCAATCCTATCATTCCACCTCTTCCAAAACAAAGGACACTTCCATGCTAGGAGTGGGCTCTCAGAGATCCCAAGAGGAAGTAGATGACGACGACGAGTTCTTAATCCAGCACCTGCTGCAGGCACAAGCGAGTCCGGCTCCTCAGGCTGCTCATCACCATTCTCAACAACAACCCCAACAGACATCCCAACAAACACAGCCTCAGCCCCAATCAGTGCCCCCAACCACTGATTCAGGCAAAGGACTGAGCTATGACATGGATAAGAGCTCTGAGGAGAGGTACCACCCCCAGAGTGTCATACGTACCCACAGTGCCACATCTACTGGTAATGCTGGATCTGGAGCGTCCATCTCAGGGCTGGAAAACCAGCTGGAGATGTCACTGAAGAAGCAACAACATCAACAACAACAACACCATCATCAACAACAGCAGCAGCAAAGGAACGAAAGGTCTGTTGGAAGCAGCAGGGGTAGTGGAGGTAGAGGCAGCGCTGAACAAGTGCACTCCCATCTGCATCACCATGACAACCTAGGCTCGGTTGTCCACTATGGGCGGGGTGACCCGTACAGTCAGCACTCCCTTGCTCCCCAACACTCCTCACATGGTCAGCATGTGTCCTCGCACTCACAGATAACGTCCCACACCCAAATGGAGCTCCAAAAGAAGCCACAGGAGCGCGCTGAAATCCCTTATCCTCGGAAAACACCGGAAGTCCAGCAACAGCATTCCCAGTCTCAAGCTGCTGCCTCCCTCATGGACTCTCCCACTGATCAATCTCGTCAGCCTCCACATCTGCTACAGTCAGTGCTGTCCCACACCACCCGCAACAAACTTGAGCCACATCAGCAGCACCACAAGATGGACTCTCACCAACAGCATCAACAACAGCACCACAAAATGGACTCTCATCGGCAACATCAACAACACCCAAAAATGGACTCCCACCCTCAACATCAACAGCACCACAAAATAGACTCTCATCCCCAACAGCAGCAGCACTCTATTAGCCAACAGCAAGCTGTAATGGAAAGTGGTGGGACACTTGGCTCAAGTAAACACCAGGCTCAGTCTCAGTCCCAAACCACCCAGCTCCAGCTTCAACTCCAGTCCCAGGCTTTGGAGGTGGCAGCGGCTCACTACAACCATGGGCCCCCTCCACATCAGCATGAGCAGACCCAGGTTAAACAACGGTCAGTGGTGTCTTCTTTGGACATGCTGGAGCGCTCCCTTTCTCAGACCTCCAACACAGATGTAGCTGTTGCAGAGGACAGACGTGGTGGAGCAGGCAGCGGGGGAAGGAGTGGAGGTAGCAATGAGCGCCACAGACAGCAGCAGGAGCAGCAGCAGAGGCAGCACCCATCCCACCATCACTCACAGCAACACTCAGCCTCTGAGCTCCACTCCTTCCTCTCGGAGCCCGATATCGGCTTATCCACCCCGCCTCACATGCACCACCTTTCACAGCACCACCCGCAACAGCAGCATCCCAGCTCTCAACACCAACAAACCCACTCTCACCACCCGCACTCTCAGCAGCCCCCACACCCTCACCACATACCCCCACCATCTGCCTCAGCCCACTCCCAGCCTCAGCCTGACCCACAGCAGCCGCTCTCATCACAGCTCACCCCTCAGCAGAGCCAGCTGGACCAACAGCGCTCCGAGCAGCACCAGTTTGACACAGTTAGTCCAGTGGAGAAAGCCGAGCAGAATCAACAAAGTAACCGCTTTGTACCCCTAACTTCTATCTGCTTTCCGGACTCACTTCTTCAGGATGAGGACCGCTCTTTTTTTCCAGGAATGGAAGACATGTTCTGTGCAGAGGACTACAAGTCAAGCTGTGCTGGAGGTGCAGGACCAGGACAGGAAGAGATGAATGAAAGCCACACTGGGCAAGAGGGAATGGATTCCATGAAAGGTGGACAGGGTGGAGGTGGAGCCGGGGGAAGTAGTGGAGCTAGCTATGACATAATGGGTCACCATGGTGGAGATCAAGGTTATGAACCTTACTGTCATGGTCTGGAAGAACCCAGCAACAACACCATGACTCTGGACCTAGACTCCCTCAAGACCCATGAGCTCCCATCCACTGTGAACACTGAACAGCTAGGATTGATTCAGTCCCAGGCTCCAGCTATGGGCATGGGCTCCAATACTGCTGCTCCCAACAACTCTGGAGCTAAACTGTCTTCTGGGCCTGGAGGAACTAGCCAAGGAGCTGGTTCTGGAGGCCTCCAATCTCCCATTTTCTGCTCATCACGTCCCAAGAAACTTCTCAAGTCCAGCTCTTTCCACCTGTTAAAGGAGCGCCGGGACCCCAACACACTGCCTAAGAAAAGTTATGCTCAAGAATATGAGTTTGAAGATGATGAGGATAAAGCTGACCAGCCAGCTGACATCCGGTTGAACAGCCGGAGGCTCCCTGACCTATTGCCAGACTTGGTGTCGAGCTGCAGAAAGGGAGGAGGAGGAAGTGGTTCTCTCAGCCCTCTAATGAGTGACATTGACTTTTACCACTCCTCTGGGTACTCCGCTATGGGTTCACACTCTCTTCTGCCTCAGGATGGACCCAAGAAGAGAGGCCGAAAGCCCACTAGACCCAAGAGAGACGGTCCCCCTAGGCCAAGAGGCAGGCCTCGCATTCGTCCGATGCCTGAGCCCTACACTCCACGAGGGATGATGGGAGAGATGGGTGGGACACCAACAGGAGGGGGATTTAGTGTGGAGGGACGAGGTAGGGGTAGGGGCCGTGGAAGCCGAGGTAGAGGACAAAGAAGGGAGGATATGTACATGGAAATTAGCGGGAAGGAGCAGGAGCCGATGCATCACCATCACCTCCATCAGCAGCAGCCACAGCAGCTCCATCACCAGCCCCAACAGCAGCTACACGAGCCAATTCCTCCTTTAAAGGTCAGTGACACAATAGAAATGGTCCTTTTTATGCACAAGAAATGCTAGTTATTCAAGCTTGACCTGGTGTTGGGTATCCTTTGCAAAAACACAGATACAATAAGAGGTTTACATATGAGCTCTTTCTTTGAATTAGTAGATCTGCTTGTGTGGTGTAAAGGAGAGTTTTCAAAAATAATCATTTTTAAATTGCACTGTTATTTAAATGCTAATATTTGAAATTAACTTCCCCTCCTGGTTTCCTAGTTTTTTGTGTAAATCTTAAGGTTTTCTTCCTTTCATTCATTTTAGATCAAGCTACCAATTGGTACCCTGTCCTCGTCCGATGCCTTGCTGAGGACGGACTCCTTGTCTGGCACGGACCCTGCGTTGTCAGATGGCTCAGTGGGCTCCGCTCCCTCACTTGGTTTAAGTCCTGGACCCCCCTGCAGCACTGAAAGCAACAGATGTCAAGACAAGAACAAGCAGAAAAACCAGATGATGGGTGAAGGAGTGGATGACGAGGGGATGGAGGAAAGGGTAAGAGCTACATTATTATTATTATTATAATTATAAAGTTGCTTCAAGTTGAATTTTAAACTGATTGTATTCAAGTTTATTGCATTTAATTGTTGAATTCACTACTTTAGTGGTGGTAAGTCTCTTTTGTTTTTACTTCTAGGGCGATGAGAAGGACTCTGAGTCCAAGGCCGGCTTTGTCGCTTCATTCTTAGACTTCCTCAAGACAGGGAAGAGACCTCCAGGCTTGGACATCTCACCAGGAATGGAACCTGACAACGGTGAGACCTCACCCTGTAAATCAGGAGGTTTGCGCCCACTGTCTCCCGCACCTCCTCCACCCCCACCGCCACCTCCATTTGGTGACAGCGAAGGGAATGGGGGTCTGGCTCTGGGCAACTGCCCCAGCCCCAAGCGCTTGGAAGATGAGCTGAAGAGGAACCTGGAGACCTTACCTTCGTTCTCTTCTGATGAAGAGGACTCCGTTGGAAAGAACCAGGACCTCCAGAAGAGCATCTCCTCAGCCATTTCTGCTCTGTATGACACTCCTCAGCTAACCTCTAACATCCAAACCCCGCTACCGCCTTCCCCTCCCCAGCCTCAGGCTACCCAGTCCCCACTTACGCCCACACTGCAGCCACCCACGCTTAGCCCGCAGCCTACCATGCATACGCCTCTCGTTCTGCCCCAATCCAGTGAACCTGATGTCCTCCAGCCAGAAGATAGAGACATGGATGAGAACAAAGAGGAGGAGAATGAAGAGGAGAGGAGCATAGGAGGAGATGAAGAGAGTGACATGACAGAGGAGAGAGAGCCACAGCTGGAAACCCTGGGTACTCCCAATCTTGATGGTAAGGCTGAGAGCTTTTTATTTCTCTCAGGTCATATTTTTTTGCACATTGATTTTTTTTCTACAGGTCAGCATAAGAAAATTAATAATTTCCCCCTCAGACTGAACTTTTGCTGTTTTTTTTGTCTAATAACATGTCCTTATTATGTATTTGTTAAAACATTAATCTAAATAATTTTTTGTGGCTGTAACATTGTGGTAAATTGATATGTCAAATTGACCTTAACCTCGATCTTGCCCTTCTTTCCATCCAGCACCCCTTCCTGAGATTCCTCCTGAGCCTGAACCTCACTCTGTCCCTCCATCTCCCGCCTCATCCTCCTCTCCTTCTCACTCCCCCCTCCCTCCCCTCTCATTCCCTTCACCCCCGCCTCCACCAGAGGAACAACGGGAGAATTCCCAGCCTCCAAGCCCTGTCGCTCCCACATCCCCCTCTCCCCCACCTCCCCAATCCGCCACTCTCCCTCAGCCTGCCACTCCGCTTCCTCCGACTTCCCCTCCTCCATCTTCAGTTCAGAAGGAGTCTCCCATGCCATCTCCAGAGTCCCCTGCCTCTCCCGAAGAGCCCCCCGCTCCTAAGATCACCTCATTGCATCTTGCCCAGAAGCAAGAAGATGCTGCCATTGCTGGAGAAAGTGAGGAGGATGAGAGCGAGAGTGGAGGCGAGGGCATCTTTAGAGAAAGGGACGAGTTTGTGGTACGGGTGGAAGACATTCGAACTCTCAAGGTATTTGCAGGAAATATGATTTCTGTTATTTGACAGTTACTGAATCAGAAAGTACTTTATTTTCCAAAAATAGAAAAAAGTTGCTTGGGAAAAAGAAACTGAATCAATTGTTAGAACTAATAAAAAAATTACAGAGTACAGGCAGAGAATAGTGGAATCTAAGAAATTGTTAAAGACAAGGAAAAAGGCATTAGGAAAATCACTTAAATGAGTAAAATAACTTGAAAGTTGAATACTACAGTAGCTGTTAAATTTCGAAGACATTTTATACGTAACTGTGTGTCGTGTGTTTGTGCACAGCTGGCCCTGCAGACGGGCCGTGAGCCTCCACCTATCTGGAGGGTGCAGAAAGCCCTGCTGCAGAAGTTCAGCCCAGAGATCAAAGATGGACAGAGACAGTTCTGTGCCACAAGCAACGTGAGTTCCCCCACAAGCCCTCAGTCATCTAACCACATCTGCAAACAGTCGACACTTTTCACAGTCCCAGCTACATCCTTCTATATAATGAAAATACTGTAGTATAATGTAGGTTGCTAAATTGTTAGCGGAAATATATGTTTATAGATAGATTCTCACACACCATATTGTCACTGTGTCATCAGTCATGTTTTTTGACACTGAAAGTTGTGCTATTGTGTAATTAATTCTGTTTCTGGCACAGTATCTTGGCTACTTTGGAGATGCCAAGAGGCGATACCAGCGAATCTATGTCAAGTTTCTGGAGAATGTCAACAAGAAGGACTATGTCCGAGTCTGCTCTCGGAGACCTTGGCGCAGAGCCACACCTGCTCTAAGGTACCAATGTTTTCCATAAAACGAAAATCATATATATATTGTATGTATAGATAGATATATAGACACGCTCTCTCAACCACACACGCACACCTTCATTCTGTGCCTTTCTTTGTGTATCACAGACGCCAGCCCCTCCCCAGAATGGCTTCCCCTCCTGCCACCCAGGTGCCACCAAAAGTAGAGAAAGAGGAGAGAGTGGCTCCGCCAGTCCAGCGCGAACAGAGGGAGAAAACAAGAACCACAACAACAAAAGAACAACGGGAGAAGAAGGAGGTTCCAGCTGCTGTGCCCAAAACAAAGGAGAAAGAGAGGGAGTCTGAAAAGGAGAGGGAGAAGCGAGTACAGCCGCAGCAGGACAAGGTGGAGAAACGTAGCGCAGCAGCAGAGCGAGGTAGAGCGAAGGAGGAGAAGAAGGCGGTGGAGAGGAAAGAGAAGGAGAAGGCTGAGCGCCCACCCAAGTCTAAGCCAGCCAAAGTGAAGGCAGAGCCACCGCCCAAGAAGAGGAAGAAGTGGCTGAAGGAAATCCCTTCATCATCTGACTCAGACTCATCAGAGGAGGCAGCTAGTGAGAATGAAAGTAAGATGGTATTTTGGTTCTTTGTGCTCCCATTTTGCCATTAGAAGTCATTTTAATGGAGTTACAAAGCAGTATTTTTTTACGTTGCGTACCAATGCTTTGTTCCGTCTGCTCAGTGCCAGTGAAAGGCGGGGTTAACAACCGTGCCATGAGGGAGATGTTCAGGAGCTATGTGGAGATGCTGGTCAGTACAGCCCTGGACCCTGACATGATCCAAGCCCTGGAGGACACTGACGGTGAGAACCGCACACACTGCCTCCTCAGCATGTTTACAATTAAAGCCTCCTTTTTTAAAAAAAAAGTGAGAAGCTCACTCGAGTTTCTGAGAAGCTCACTCGAGTTTCTGAGGATTAGATAAAACAAAGGAAATTTCTTCTAGTTACTTCAATTATCCGTGTGTAGGGTGGGCAGGTTGAATAAATGTCACCACTGACAAGTAGCAGCTGCCAAGTTTCAGTTCAAGCCATCCAGGGGGACAAACTGATCTTACGAAACTAAGATAGTGGTTTTTTGGTAATCCAAATACACAAGGTGTGGCAGGATGAAGGAAAGCCCCAGGAACGCGCATGAATCTACCCTTGGTATTTAAATAATATGCAGCTACATGAATGATGACTAATGAAACTAATGTCATCCTGATTGCCCACCAGATGAGCTGTACCTCCCACCGATGAGGAAGATTGACAGCATCATCAGCGAGCAGAAGAGGAGGCTGTTGAGGAGAGTCAGCATGAGCTCTCAGCACCAGGTAATTTGTCCTTAAGGTACTGCTCTCTCTCTGCCATGTCATGGTGGTTTTGGTGCTGAAACAAGCAGTAGAGCAATTGGTAAGTTAACAGAAAGTTAATTTACAACAATAATTGATTAATCAATTATAGTCACTTATCATACAAAAGTGTCTGATACCAGCTTCTCAGGAGAGAGAATCAAGGCCCTATTTTAACTATCTAAGCACACAGCGAGAAGTGCATGGCGCAGGTGCGTTTAGGACGTGTCCAAATCCACTTTTGCTAGTTGGGCAGTGGAAAAAAAGGTCTGTGCACCAGGCGCATGGTTCAAAAGGTTTTACTTGGTGTCTTCATTAATTCATAGGTGTGTTTTGGGCATAACATACAATAAACCAATAAGTGTCATCTCCTATGTTTTTATTTTCTTTTTTAAAAAGCCAGGTGTGTTAGTACCTTGGCGATGCTATTTTGATGACGGATTTGCACCGTAATATTTTTATATATAATGTTTCTATTTAAGTGACGGGTGCAGGACGGAAAATTAACTGCGTCGGCCTTAAAATTACAGACACTTGCGTCAGGCTTTGCGCCACGCTGCGCGGAGGGCATGAGAGGGGAGGGCATTTTCTCAGCTGCTTTTTATTTTTTTTATTTTTTTTTATTCATTTCATCTCCTTGTATATACTAAATGGTCATTTGAAAAATCTCAAGTACAAAAATCTCTTAAGATGTCTTGTTGTCTGTCTCCCTGTGTCAATCTCTGACCTTTTCTTGTCTCTCCCCTGACAGGAGATCCTGCATGCTTACCCCCAGATCATTGTAGACCCCCTGGACTCAGGAGCGGTGAGGGTGCGGCTAAGCGGGGATGCTTACAACCGCAAGACCCTCAACAGAGTCAAAAAGTCCCTGCCGAAACCACAGGTAGGTGTTACGAGTTTTTAGAGGGTTAGGAGTGTCTGTAAATCTTGAATGGGTAATTCAGTGTATGTAAAGAAACTGTTGTGGTCAAAAATAGGCCTCCACTGGAGTGGCCTATAGCTCACTCCGTTAGTGAGCTATAGGCCCCGGGTTGGAATCCGACCTGCGGCCCTTTGCTGCGTGTCATCCCCCATCTCTCTCTACCTTTCACGTCTGTCCACTGTCTGTCTATCTAACTCCACTAAGGAATATCCTTAGGTAATTTTATTTGATTTATCAAATATTCATACACTGACGGGACCTCTATGGATCCTAATAGATTTTTAGCCTATAACTAGGTGATTTTTCTTTTCTTTTTTTCTGGGTGACACTGTAACCACGGCAGCATATGCAAAATTTACAATTACAGTAAAAAGCTTGGCAGTGAAGGGCAGGGGACAATAGATCACTGAGAGCAGAGAGGGTAAAACGGTAGCAGCTTCCCCTCTAACACATGCTGCGAGTTTCCTCTTTCACTCTTTTGTACATAGAACTGTGAATAATAATTTGCTGCAGCTTTATATATTATATATTCTATTTATATATATATTTATATTCTTAATCTGATTTCTTTTATTTTCTAGGACCTTAAACTGTCAACGGAGACGTATCGGATTTACAGTCTCTTCCACTCCCTGCATCACTATAAATACCACACCTTCTTACAGTGCAAGAAAGAGGTAAGCAAGCATGTTTCTAGATTTGGTATACGCTCCACTCATCTTTTGTCAAGAATTTGTAACTTTGGAGTTTAAGCTGTCACTACAAATGTGCTCAATATAACTCCTCAAATATACCGTGGGGTAAAGCACAAATTTTATAGGCGAAACGAAAGCAGATGCATGTGTAAGGCTCTGTGTAATCTAAGCCATTGGCCTGAGTTTTGGCGTCTCAATTGTCTGTTTCCGTCGCACTTTTCCAGACCAACACCATTGAGCAGGCAGCTGAGGACCCGGGCCAAGAGGAAGTGGTGCAGCAGTGCATGGCCAACCAGAGCTGGCTGGACACTCTCTTCAGCTCCTTCATCGAGCTGCTCACGCTCAGCACCAAAGCCTGAGTCCACCACAAAAAGAGAGAGAGAGAGAGAGAGAGAGAGAGAAGAAAAAAAATGGATTGGAGCAAAAGGATTAAAAAAAAAAAACTGATCAATATGAATATACAAAAACAGAAAGAATTGGATCCTGCTGTACAGCCCCCTGACCCTCTCAGAATCTTAAAGATCTGAGGATGAATTTTTAAGGCCCTAGACGAACACAAGGGGGTCTGTTGATGTGACCTCGGACACTGGCCTTTGTTCTTTTTCTTGTTGTTTATCACAGACTAAAGACTTGTCTTACTTTGTGGGAAGGGGGGACCCCACCGGAGCAGGGGTCACTGGCGGGGTCAAGAGGGAATTGACCCTTGACCGTTGGTGAAAAGGGAGTGCCGCGAACTGGAAGGACAAAGAAAAGGAGCCGTCCCGCCAAGTCAACGGAGGAGCCTCTGAGATCTTGTAAACTGTGTGTCATGAAGACAATAGTTCAAAAACAAACTATTACCACTTAGTTTTTACATAAATTATTTTTTGAAGACTAACATCAGCTGTTGGCTTGAAAAGAGTGGAAGAGGGTGAGAATGCTTTTTAAACTGCGTGTGCCGTGAGCAGCGTGAACATGGATAGAATCATAAAAAGTGTTTATAAATGCTCTCTCTCTCTCTCTCTCCCCCTCTCTCCCTCTCCTGTGCTATGTGAAGGGCAGCACCAGTCAGCTGTGTGATAATATATAAACACATTTTTATTATTTATATGAGGAGGTTTTTAACTTAAACTCTCACAAGCGCTGAATTGCTGCCCTAACATTTAAAAAAGAAAAAAGACAAAAAAATTATTTTCCACAGGATCAGTATACAGTCGTAACCCACATATCCAAACTGTCTTTCCCTCTATACAAAAGAACAGATGATGAGACAGAAATATTGTATCAAATACAGTGGATGTAAAATAACAGGGGAAAAGTAAGAAAAGAAAAAAGAAGAGAATGGGGAGAATCTATTTGAAACTTAACATTGTTGTGCTTCAGTTCAATCATCAGTCATGCAGGTGCAAAGAAAAAGAAGTAAACTATCCATTTCCCATGTGGGAGGAAGGAGTATAAATAAGTATTTAAAGAGGAAATAGTCATTTCATTTTATCATTTGATGTTTGTGCATACTATGACTTATTTTGAAAACAATCTAATTTTCCATAAAAAAGGAAAAAAGGTGTGTAAATATTGTAAAGTTCTTGATGAAATTCTTTGTCCTTCTGTACATTAACTCCTGTATTTGAGAAACAAATAAAATCTGCAAAGAACAAGGTGTGTGCGCGCATGCGCGTTCTATACTCACTAAAGTTTTAAGAGATGCACCCTACCAACGTGATTTGTGACATCCTGTTTCAATCTGCACCAAGAGTATGTGGAAACTTGAGACCTCCATCAAAAAAACACTGAAAAATGACTTTTATAGCGAAGTCCCAGACATTAAGGCAAAGAGCCTACTGGATGCATCATGTTATTAAGGGTCCTCCATAAGTATATAAATATACACGTGTCGTGTGACGTGTCTTTGACACCCCCTAGCGGGATTACGAAACTTGCTGACGTCACATACAGAAAACGAAACTGACTCGGGAGTTTCTCGAGAAAACCCTCAGAACAGAAAGCAGCCGGACTCCTCACGGTATTAAAGCAATTGGCAGCTGAGATTGAATGCCACCTACCTTCAGGTCTTAGTTCCAGACATCATCCTGCATCATATTTCGGACTTTTCTTCCCCCTGAAAACGACTTCACTTGAAATCAACACGCACCGGCTAAAGGTAGGAGAGTTTTTTATTTATCAGAGCAGTCAGAACATTTAACGTGACTTTAAATCTTATCTTGTGAAGTTGTTGACAACCATTAAACCTGTGAACAAATAGGCCTATGCAACTCCTCAGCTGTTGGTTTTTGTCACACATAATCACGTGAATATTTAATTATCGGCTTTGTTACATCTATAGAGGGGGAAAGTTTATATGGGCTGCTCAATATATAGGCCTACTCTTCATGCTGTATTCAGCTTCAGACGTTTTGGTTGTTCTTGAGTATTTCCACTATCCTCGTTAACTTGCACTTTAAATGATTACAAGTAGGCCTATTAAATTACTATCGAGTATCTGGAGTATTGAGTGCTGGACCGCACCTGGCCTCCTCTTCGCCTGCTTCCTCTTTCTTGCAATTCAGAAATTGCCAAAATAAGCACATTTGTCCAGCTGCACCATAATACTGCAGAATTCAGGATGTTAGGTGTTGCTTATTTTTCTTATACCTTCTATAATGTAGTTAGTGGGAAAAGACACAAGGAGTAATCCTCATCATTTTAATAAATGTGCATGCATTAGAAATCGATTTTCTACATTTCAATGAACAATTTGTGTAAACATGCATTGGAGTTGCTTCGTATTTTATTTACACCCTTTTACTATTTGTTGGTTACTTTCTTTATGCATGAATCCAGATGTAAAATGACTAAATAGTGTCATCTACAGGCTAAAAACATTGTTTTAAGATGGACCTAAACATTCTATTCGTTAATATAATGAAGCATGTGAATAAGTCTTCCACCAACATTATTCAATTATGAAGATCTGTGTTACTGATGATCAGGGATGCCAAATGCAGCCCTGCATGGTGACACTGGTGAACTGAAAGTTTTTCTTGCTCCTGCAGAAATGTCTCATTCTAAACCACTGCTCATCCCGTGGCTGCGGACCAAGATTGACAGCGAAAGGTATCCCGGTGTCCACTGGACAAACCTGGACAGGACAGAGTTCGCCATCCCGTGGAAACATGGTTTAAGACAGGACTCCTCCGATACTGACATCCTCATCTTTAAGGTTATCATTACAATTATCAGTGACTGTATTGTAGAACAGAGCACTTTGGGATTGATTTGGCAAAAGTGCTTTACAAATAAAACATATTAGTATTAATAATAAGTAATCACATACTGTATATGGGATCATAGTCTGTTATTATAATGTATTGCTTCCTGTCTTCAACCTGTGTCTTCACTGTAGGCCTGGGCAGAGGTAAGTGGCAATGGCCGGGCTCATGGAGACCACTCAGTCTGGAAGAGGAACTTCCGCAGCGCCCTCCGAGCCAAAGGCTTCAAAATGGTCTCTGACAACAAGAACGACGCTGCTAACCCCCATAAAGTGTTTCGCTGGCCGGCTGAGTCACCATCAGGAGGTGAGGATCCACCAGGCCGCCTGTAGACAATCACCATTTGACCTTTTATCGTTGTATATACCAGGCAAGTAAAAAAACACTACTTCCTCTGATGAATTGTACTAAAGATCACCTACTACCACGTGTAATTAGATGTGTATGTGACATGTTTTCTCTGGCATTAAATGGATGTGAAAAATGATAGAGTGCCTTTCTGTCAGTGTGGCCATATTTGATCACCCCACATTACTTGCTATCATGCATACATTTATATCTAGAATTGATGTTTCTGTGGTTGAGATTTGTCACAGTAATATGCAAATACGGAGCCAATACCATTTGTAAAGGGGATTATCAGATTAAAGAGATGTGTCTGAGGAGAGTAAATGAATAAAAGATAGCAAGCTGCAACTAAACTAACTAAGCATTTTTCTTTCACTCTCAAAGCTACCTCTTCTGCTGGATCCCAGGACCAAGATGAGCCCGATTTGTTTGAGGATTATCCCCTTCCTACACAAGAAGTAAGCGACTGTGCTTGTGTGTTTGTAGGAACACAGGAAGTAAAATGTAAATGCTGTGTAATTATATGATTGTGTCTGTGATATCTTAGAGGCAGGTCATCCCATGCTTTGATGGCCCTCTCTATCTTCCAGAAGACACTGTGTTTTCAGGTAAGGGACTATTTATTATCTCCTGGCATGACTGTTTGTATCTCAGAAGCTACATTTATCTTAATATTCAAGAAATGGCAATTCATTTGATAGATAGAAATGTGGAATTACTTTTCTGAATATTTCTAAACTAACTCAAATTTGCCAGCAGAGTCCTCTGCCAACCATGATCTTCTCCAGGAGTGTCTAATGGGACTGAACATTGGCCCTGAAACAGGTAGGCTTATCAGCTCTGCTCATCATTTCCTCCTCCCTGCTGCAGTGGGAATAGAAAATAACAGTATCAGAGGGACTTTTCCTTGAAACATTATTTCAGTTTCTCCAACTTTTCCACAGAGGGCACCGCAGGCTTTGAGCCTCCTCTGGAGCAACAACAGCTCCAAAACCCAGTTGTGATTGGTGGACATGCGTTGCCTGGGCAACAGCAGTATCCAGTAATGTTTGAGGGTTCAGTCGGTGAAGCTGGGTTGCCTGAGCAACCGGCACGTCCAATGGAGGGAGCCATGGGAGGGGCCTATGATGGGCATCTGGCAGAGCAGTTCCTACATACAATGACCCAAACCAGTTATGGACATAATTTCAGTAGGTTGATGGATATTACTGTAAAATGGAAATATTTATTTTACACAGACATTCAAAAATGATTCCTTCACTAAATATCAACATCTAATATCTTCAATAAGGCTTTTTAACCAATGTGGCCTGTCAATATGAATAATATCAGTCACGATTTGTTATGTAAGTAACGTATAAACAGTAATACAGTTAAGAGTGGAGCTTTTAAATGTCTTTTCTCTTATGCTTCTCCTCTTTCTGAATCCATAGAGACTCAATTCAGGATATTAGTGTACTACAGAGGGGTGATGGTGTCCGAGCAGGAGGTTCAGAATGAAGTTGGAATCCGCTTAGTCTACAGGTAACATTGAAATAAAGCTTTCATTAAAGGGAACATATCTAACAAATGTTCAATATCTCCAGTTTGGCTTCAAATTGACTGTCACAGTTAAAGGAATAGTTTGATCTTTTGGGAAACACATTATTTACTTTCTTGCTGAGAGTGAGAGATGAGAAGATTGTTAGCACTCTTGTGTTTGTACGGTATGTATTTAGCTGGAGCCTATTAGCTTAGCTTAGCATAAAGACCAGAAACAATGGGAATCAGCTTGCCTGGCTGATTCTGGCCAGAGGTAACAAAATCTGCTTAGCAGCTCTTTTAAAGCTCACCAACATCAGGCTAGCTGTTTCACCCTGTTTCCTGTCTTTGTGCTAAGCTAATCTAACTGTCTCCTAGCTGTAGCTACATATTTACCTTACAGATATGATTTCATTTAACCCTAACCGGAGAAAGTGAATAATTGTATTTCCCAAAATCTCAAACTGTTCCTTTAATGTTGTCAGGGCTCTGCCGGGCTATATGACCTGCCTTTCAACTTAAAATCAAACGACTAAATGTTGTCCTCACATCAGGCCTGAACTCAAGGGGACAGTTTTGGATCACGAGTCAGGCCTGACCCTGGTCTCTCTGCCAAGCCCTGGACCCATGCTAGATCATACCCAAGCCAATCTGACCCAACGCATCCTGGACAAGTTGGGCGATGGTTTGGACGTGGGGGTGTCAGGCCATGTGGTCTACGGCCAGCGACTGGGCGAAATCAAAGCATTTTGGAGCGTCTCCAAGTTTGACAGCAGCAGGCAGCCACAAGAGATTTCTAAACTGGAGCCTCAACCAATATACCACTTCAAGGACTTTGTGCGAGGTTGGTGAAAGGAACAATTCTGGGTTTTGTCTGCGTACTTGTGAATACATGTGCTGTATTGTGCATGTTGGTGGTAGCTCAGTCCGTAGGGAGTTGGGTTGGGAACGGGTTGCTGGTTCAAGTCCACATATGGACCAAAAGTATGGTGGTGGACTGATAGCTGGAGAGGTGCCAGTTCACCTCCTGGGCACTGCCAAGATGCTCTTGAGCAAGGCACCGAACCCCCAACTGCTCGGGGCGCCTTTCCACGGGCAGCCACAGCCCATGTGTGTAGTAACAACAGAGTGTAAATTGTAATTTCCCCTTTTGGGACTAATAAAGGATACATTATTATTATTATTATTATTATTATTATTATGTTGGCATGATGTAGTGATTGATTGTTCTTTCCCTTTAGGCATATTGGACTTCATTGATGGGAAAAATTCCCCTCCGTGCTCCCTGTTCTTCTGCCTCGGTGAGAAGTGGCCTGACTCAGACAACAGGCCGTGGGAGAAAAAACTCATCACAGTGGAGGTGAGTGAATTATTAAACTGCACAGAAAGTGTTCTTTCACACATAGACCGTAAAGCATTATTTTAAATGTTTTTTTTCTTGCTCCACATACTGTACCTCTATCAAATTTCATGAGTGATTAAACTAAATTTCTCACTCAATGGAGCAGTAGTCAGACGTACTTTTTAAGAAGCAATTTTGTCTCAGTATTGATTAATAGCACAGAGATAACAAAGCTGCTGGTGACAGCTGATCCCTCGGGTGTAAAAGGTTTTTCTGCTCCCGAGCCTCGACAGAGCAGCGCATGCTGAGAAATGAAAAAGTTACTTTAAAGAAAACATCTTGACACCAGCTTTCTGAAATTGAGTAGCTTCTCTTAAATTTGCCATCTCGCTCTTGTCATTCTCGTCATTGTGTGATGCCCCCTGCTGTCCTGTGTATGCTGTGTGAATCTCTCTGCTGACTCTGCCGAGGCATCGCTAGTTTAACCTGGAACCCCTGGGCGGCCGGGCTGCAGTGCAGCATGGGTCCGTTTCAGAAAGCAGATTTAGTGAAAACGCTGAGATGAGGGAAACTCTAGGTTTTCTGTTTCAGAAAGGGATGTTAATCAAACCTGAGAGAGAGGGGTAACTCTAGCTCGTTTCAAAAGGAGAGGTAACTTAACCTCAGAGTCAGTTACCATGGTAACTGAGTCTGTGAACCTAACCTGGTCAAGAGAAGGTTTTCTTCTCTCAGTCATCTCCCTCTGACACAGCGTTCTTTCGTTTCCTCATTCATTCATTTAGTCTCTATCAGGTGCATTATAGCGCAGTTTGTTGTCTGCATGAATAAAAAAACAGGGTTGGTTTATTAACTGTGTTAGGCAACGTTTTTTTGGGATAACATTTTTTTTTCTCAAAATATGGCATTTCCTTTTGTCGACAATCCCATGATGAAGAAGCTGTATTACTTTGCAGGGAGTTAAACTGTACTGTACATTGTGAGAGGATATTGAGGTCCTGACTATAGATGCATTTTAATTTCCAGACACCTATTTGAGCAGTACCGTTTTTCTTCCCAATTTATTAGTTATATAGCCTACATAAACTTATCCGTCCTCATATCACTAACGTCACCCATCAGGGACATGCTCTACATCCCAGCACATTCTTCGTGTCACATTATGTTTTATTGCAAACTTCTTTACAACATTGGTGATGCGGAGTAGACTGGGTAAACCCCGATCACTCTGCCGCCTATTTGATTTGGCCCTGCAGCTCGGTCTGGAAACCTGCACGTTTAATTCTCCTCAGTTCACAATTTTAACAATGTTAACAATGGCTCTGCAGCCTCAGTACCTAGAACTTTTTCACCTGCAGGATTGCATCTAAATTAAATAGATTATAGGTTAAATACCATTTCACCAGTAATATTATGATTAAATAAGATATTGATACACTATATTGGAACTTACGCATTTATTCTAGCAGCAATTTTCTCCCACGCAAATTCTCTCTCTTTTCCTGTGTTGCTTTTTTAACAAAATGTATGTGTGCGTGAGTATTTCCGCCGACCAGTTTGTTTGTGGTTGTTACCATGGTAAATCATAGTATCATGGCTTCATTCATGCTGCCTTTTTATAGTGGTGGTGCACGCACTTTACTCTAATCAGCTGTTCTGGAACCAAAAACTCAGAGTTTCCCATCTTCCCATCTGAGTTCAACTCAGAGATCAGGGTTAGGCTCAGAGTTTGTTAAACCTCCTGTGACCTCACAAAACACATTTCTGGCCATAACTCAAGAATGCATCCACTAATTATAACACTAATTTCACTCAAATGTCCAATAGAATTAAAAAATTATAATGTGATATGATGATGTGATAATGATAATTTTAAATCCAAAATGTCAACTTTACTGTAACAACATATTGTTCTGCAAAAATGCGTTTCTGGTCATAATTGAAGAACTGACGACATTTGGTCTGAAGCTGAGTTGGTGACACTAATTTTAAAACTTCATCACGGTATGCCTTCTAATTGTTGTGGCCTAAGAGCCGGTTCATAACAATTGCATCTGAAATTCTGCTCCGTCTTTTTTTCTTTTTCTGTGTCAGGTGGTCCTGACTTCAATAGAGCTACTGAAGAATATGGCGGTTGAAGGCGGCGCCTCATCCCTGCAGTCGGTGGAGCTGCAGATGTCCCTTGAAGAGATGATGGAGATGTACTGACGCACTTTGCTTAGCCTGAAGAAAGTCATTGTTTACACTGTTTTGTAATCTTAACCTTGACAAGAACATCTCAGAAATAATCATGTTACTACACCAAATAGAATAATAAGGCTGGTATTAATATCTGCTGGTACTGCACAAAGGTGCAGTTTGTACCGTGTTTAAAGCTACATTGTGTTACAATTTCTCCCCTCTAGCGGTGAAATTGTATATGACAACAGACTGAATATTACTTTCTAGCCCTTCCCATTCATGGATGTGTTAAGAGAACGTGGCCAAAACCGAAATTAGCTCTTAGTATCTCCATCGTTTACATGCAGCTGTTCTAGCCACTCCAATATTAACTTTGGTCTTGTTGCTTTGCCTGTCCCTTTATTGTTTTAATTTTCTTTTTTGCTTTACATGTCCTTGAGAATAGATGTGATCTTCCATCTTCAACAGGCTTTTAAAATCTGCCGGCCGGCGAGTAATCTCCCCCTGGCAGAAATTCAGAGGTATGTCCCTCTTTGGTTAAAGTTGATTCCAACACGTAGCTCTGTTGTCTGTAAATTTGGAGTGCTGTTGGTAGAGAGAAAAATGAAAACTTGTTGGAGTTTGTAGACGGTCCCTAAACTCTCTAACTGCCCTCTCAACACAGGAACTAAACAGAGCTGAATTAGCACAACTTTTATGCATTTCTTTCACATCTACAGCAGTCACATTCACTGTGTTCACTCAGAAGGAATCATTTCACATGGATAGGCACTTTTAATGACATTTTGAACATGTTAAGAGGCTAAAAACAAGTTTAAAACTTGCCCTGTTTAAGCCTGTTAGGTGCTAACGCTAGCAGGAGGATAACTCGGTGTAGGCAGCACCAATTGGTTTCCTTTATTTCACTAATCAAGCGACTTGCTCATATGTATTATGAATGATTCTGAATGGCAGATTTTACGCTTACGAGAATATTTTGATTAGCTGGTGGAAGTAATTCATGAATGAGCACATATTTGTGAAAGAACAAAGGTTTTTGCTAAGAATCAACTCAAAAAATGACACAATGTTTAAACATAAATATGTGATTTTAAATCTATTTAGGTATTTTTACATTTAATGAGACTGATCAGAGTCATCAGGCAGGAACTTTTTTTAAATCAGTGATGTTATTGGTGCTAGTGTTTCTGAGAATTAAATCCACTTTTCTGAGATTTCTTATTTTTCTGAGATTCTGCTGCTGTCATTTACTGGAGTAAAAGTTGATTTAACAGTGCAGATGTTTGGATTGTATCACATGAGACAGTTTTAGCACAATATGCACACACACCTGAGCACAATCTGAGAGTTATGTACCGCAACACACTAGAGACTGCTGTGAAGATTTTGATTTCATCTTCTACTGAAGAATCACGGCTAACCAATGAGTGTGTGTATCACATGAAGCCAATAGAGGAAACTGAATGAAACCATTCATTAAAATACACAATATCAGTATAAATATAAGGGTTCAAGACTTTATTAAAACAGTTGACAACATTTAAATCAGTTCCTTATTAGGATCTACTATCAATTCAACTCAAACCAGTGTGACCTTATTCCTGCTCTATATTATTAGTTTGAATCCAAAGAAGTATAAATGAAAAAAGCTTATAGCCTTTCTTGAGTTCATTTAGTTTTAGATTTGCTGACTGGGTTTGGGTGAGAACTACACTCTGTATTCATGTTTTTCATTACATTATATTACATCACATTTCATTTTATTTATTTTCATTAAATTACAACATGTATATATGCACTGCCAAACATTTGAAATGTGTAATTTACAAAAGAATATCAATAAATGGAATAAATGGATTGGTCTCTGTTGTTGGATGTGTCAGTTCTTCTCTCCTTCCTCTCCTTCCTCTGCTTCTCCGTCATCCTCTAACCCAGACTTCCCCTCCTCAGTGAGGGAATCTAACATTGGGACCAGCCTTCCCTCTGGATCCACGCCCATCGGCTGGATAATGTTTTCTCTGCAGACAAATGAGGGTTGAAAAATATGGACAATTTATTAATTACCATTGTTTTCATAGTACTTATTAAATTGTTGTCTGCTCTCAGCCTACACTGGACACTAGTGTCAGGGGTTTAAGTCTCTCCTACATCTTTAACATCTTTAGTGAAAGGTTGTTGATGAGAAGTACTGTATCGTACCTGGACAGCTTGTTGAAGAGCATGAAGAGCCTCTTGGCCTCCTCCTCCTTCTCCTCCTCTGTCATGCCCTCCATAGGGTCCGGCTGCTCCACCTCCACCCGCCCCGTCACCGGGTTGATGCGATCTCTGACCTGCCGGTACTCCTCAGTGTCCGAGTCAGAGTCGCTGGAGTACTGAGCATCAGAGCTGAAGATCCTGGAGCCCTGGCCGCCCAGCAGACCCCTGGTGGCCAGCAGGCCCGCTGCGTTACCGTAACCTGTGTACTTGATAAAGCGGCTCACTGGAAGAAGATGTAAAAGTGATAATCAAAAATGATCAGTGATGAAAACCATTCACTGATTGCACATATTTTTTTTATGTATTTGTGTGTGTGCAGAAAATAAGAGATGAAGACAATTAGGGCCACATGTACACAAGAATTATTTTCAATTCTGAGTTTACAATCAGAATTCTGAGATTTAAGGTAGAATTCTGACTTTTTTTTTTTCAGAATTCTGACTTTAACTCAGAACTCAATACATTTTTGTGGCCCTAATCCTCTTCTATACTGATGTATGTTGTGCAGTCAAGAAAAAAACACCAAAATGTATTTGGAATTCCAGTGGAGGGCCCAAAGTTTCAAAACCATGATAATATGTTTTCTTACCATTTTCCTTGCAGAGGACGAAGATGAGGTCAGCAGCGCAGTGTTTGAGGTCTGTATCCATGTGAGTCATGAGACGGATCAGACGACTCTTCACCGTCGAGCCTTCCTCCGGCTTGTGTGATGCGTCTCTCAGAGGAGGCAAGATCTAATGGCGAGGAAACATTATTTCACTTGTTTTGAACATTTGAAAAATGTTCTATTAAAATCAAATTATTGTGAGAAGCACAAAGCCTTCTCAGAGGTGTAATGTTTTGTGGGGTAATGGTATTACATGTTTCCTGATGTAATGGCGTGTTTCTCTGTGTCCTCTGCAGCTCTCTGTCAGCAGATTGAGGACTGGTGTCAGCTTCTCTTTCATCTTATCACCCTGAGAAGAAAACAAACAAGGAACACCTCAGGTTTGTTTTAACAATCAGCAAACAATTGCTCTTCTAAACTCAAACTTTCAACGTTTTTAGGCGCAAACTCTTTATTTTAGCATTTTCCCAACTTCTCTGCGTATCACTTTCGGTCTCACCACCTCCAGACGTCTCTCCATGAATAGCATCAGGGCGTGGACACAGTCCATGTTGACCCTCTTGCACTGGTCCGAGTTGGGCTGCAGAGGCACCACCAGCAGCACATCGAGACACTGGAGAGGCAGCGCTGACAACAGGTTGACTGTGTGACTGAGACAAGATTACAGGAACAGAGAGTGAGAGTCGATAACAGAGTGAAAGTATTGGGTTCAGTTCAGCATGATGGATTAATATATCAATACGATAAGTAGTCAAAATGCAAACATATACTACAAATCAAGCTGAGATCAGAATTGAACATTACAAAATGTCTTTAAAAAAGAATATGTAGTGAGACGTGAATGTACTATTAGCCCAACTTTTGATAAAATATACATTAATGAGCCATTAGAGGAATTAGAGGAATCATCCCTGATACATAAATCAAATTGTTTTTTTTAAAGATAACAAATCCTTAACAGTAAAGATAAAATGGAAAACAAGAATGAAATGTATATCAATAAAGGTCATTTGAACCGAAATGAAAAATTAAACAGATAGAATGAGAAAAGTGCAGCAACTTCAAATGCATCTGCATTGTTGTTATTAATGACGATGATGGATGAGGATTGTCCCTGCAACTTCCCTCCTATCCGAGCTCACTTTGGTTCATGCTCACCCCTGCAGTTCATCGGTGTCGTCGGGTAGCAGACACTTCTTCAGCAGGCAGAGACGCAGGATTGCCACAAGGTGTCGGTACAGAGCTGCGTCATCCTGAGGGAGGAGAAAACAGTACAGATCATTTCATTCATCTCTCCATACACACTAAGTTACAATCTTATCTTTACAGCCTATGGTTCCAATCTATTTGGTTTATTATGGCCTCATTGTCGCTGACCTCACTTGGCTCCTGCCTGTGGGTGCTGTAGGTGATGTTGAAGAGGATTTTGAGGATCTCTATGATACACTGAGAGGCTTCTAGTGAAATGGGTGGTGCTGCTGGGTCCAGCACACACTCGTACTGCTCCTTCCACTCAACCTCCAGGCAGCTCTCCAGAGCTGCTGTGAAGATGGACACACCTCCCTCCTGGAAGAGCAACACAAGGCGGAGAACTGAAGGTGGCATGATGGTGAAAAGAAGATTTAATATGGGGGGGGGGTACAAATTCAGATACAATTTTATAGCTGATATATTTGGATTATTTAGCTCGCTTTCATCACATTTAGCTAATTCTTCTCACAATTAAAACGGGAATTAGTGTAGAACAACATTTAACATTTAGGATAAACATTTAACTTTTTACTATTTTACTTAAACTTATTGTTGACAATTGCATATAAAATGTTTACACTAATTTCTGTCTCAAATGTGAGATAAATTAGCTAAATGTGATGAAAGTGAGCTAAATAATAAAAATATATCTGCTGTAAAATTGTATTTGAATTTTTACATTTGGCGCCCCATAGTTTAGGGGACTGTTACATGATCTACCACATCTCATAACTAGCATTATATTAAATTCCCTCCACATTTAATAGAGTAACTCTGTAGTAGCCTAAGTGAGGTTATGTTACCTGTTGAAGCTGAGTGCTGAGCTCTCGCCGTAGCGCAGTGATGAGGAACATGAGGCGTAGTTCATAGAAGCAAACACTGGAGGGAGCTGAGCCACTGACATCGGAGGATAGACGCTCTGTGAGGCCACACATGAGTCTGATGGAGAAAATAACAAGAGGTCGGCTGTCTGTTGTTATGTTATTTTGACAAATGAAAATAACAGTGTCACTGAGATTAGCCATACACAGTTTTTTTTCTCAGCTACACTTGAAATACCCCAAGGTGATTCAGGATTGTCTACATTTGACCAGTACATGCAGGGAGAAAACAGCTAAATGGAGTAATGTTTACAAAGTCAACAGCTAAATTTAACAGTATTTTTGGATTGTTGTGAGGAAGCCCACCTGAGAGCACTGAACCTCTCCTGTGCCCAGGTGCTGTTGTACACCACATTACACAACACCTTCATGGCCTCTTTTCTCTGCGCCTCCTCTTCTGTCAACACCCCCTCTTGTACTTCCTCCCCATCCATCTTGCTCTCTCGGCGGTCCTTCCTCCCTCTCTCCAGCACCTTGTGATGGATGCCACTACTGTGCATTTCGTTGATGCTGGGCCTGTGGCTGCCACACTCGCTAATGCTGTCCAGATCTCCGCTGGTGGCGATGCTGATGTCACTCTTGGCGTCCTCATCGGAGCACTCTTTGTTTTGGTCATTGGCTTCACCCTCGTCCTGGTCAGTGTGACAATGCAACACTTTGGCCTCAGCGAGAGAGGCGATGATGTTATCGTAGAAATCAGAGTCGGGGTCGCTGGGCTCGTCACTTGCTTCAGTTGTGCTAAGCCCGGCTAGTTTGGCCAGGGTCAGCAGAGCGCTGTCGGTCACCAAGGGGCCCAGGACCTTTTTGTCTCTGGAGAGGATTCTCAGGGTGCGTAGAGATACTCTTAACAGATGGCATTTAACTTCTGTTCTTATGAACCTCACCAGGACCACAGCTAAGTTCTGAGGACAGGAACAAAACAGATATTTAGTTTAACTACATTCTCCAACAAGAAAAAGACATTAGGCCTACCTCTGGGCAGGCAGAAAGTGACAGTGTCAGGCACCTGTCTAAGGATGAGGCCTCGATCCTGCTGGTCGTCCTCATCACAGTCGGAGTCAGAATCAATGTAATCCCTCACTTTATTCTTCTTGAACTGGTACACCAGAGCAAAGAACAAATATGATCAAATACAGTTTATTATGAAAGATCTTGTATGCGAACAAAAGCAACACTTAAAAATAATTTACAAACAGTGAAAGCCCTGTACCTCTTCTAGTTTTCTTTGCTTTAAGAGGCGGAGAATCCGATTTCAGTGAGCAATGCAGCAGAAGAGAGAGAAAATAGTATCAGTGCATGTTCGTGTCACCAAGTAAAGGGCCATATTACACAAAGTGTCGTATTTAACCATTAGTTCCTGGCACAAATAGTTTCTTCTTAATAGCTACAAACAACTTACTTAACTAAAACAAAGGGGGCGGGGTTGACCCCGTTGCTATGGATGACATCGTGTTTCTGATTGAATTTACTCACGATTTCTACAGTGATTGACAGGGGAGCAGCCTGTGTCAGTGAACCTGAAATATTTACCCATGCATATAGATTTAGATTAAAAGAGCAACAATTACAATTAAAAATTCATATTGTAAATTACAAATCAATTAGATAAAATGTATTTAACTTACTGTAATAAAAGTAAATAATTGGTAGAATATATAATAAATGAAAAATATAATAAATTAATAAATTAAAATTGAAACTGAAATTCAAAAATAAAATAAGTTAACTGAATTTGAATCAAGTACAAATCGACTTACTGTATATTTAAGACAATTTAATTTAATCATAAGTTAAATGTAATTAAAAGGGAATTAAATTAAATCCGAAATTAAATTATTAGATTTACATAAAACAAGTTTTTTAATAAAGATAATGGATTAGAAAGACAGACAGACATACAGAAAGATTGACACACAGACAGACAGACAGACAGACAGATCAATGGATAGATAGATAGATAGATAGATAGATAGATAGATAGATAGATAGAATGGCTGCAAGTGATATAGCTGAACATGTTGAATAGATTAATATGCAGTATGTTGGTTATTCAGTCGCTCTGCCTGGGCTCAGTTTGTCTGAGCATGCAAGGAGAGAAGATCAGGGACAACTGATACAGCACAATTACTAATCACAGACAGACTGTGGAGTGTGTGTGTGTGTGTGTGTGGGGGGTGGGGGGGTGGGTGTTGGAGGAGGATTGTGAGAGTTAAGCAGAGGTGAGGTGGAAGGAACACAGGGACAGTGAAGTGACACTCAGCATAATCCAACTTACTTTCCTTCTGTCCCTCTCCTCTGCATCAAAGAAGAAGCACTGGGCATACTGTAGAGAGAAATGAGAAATACTGGGCTGAGCTGCAGGTATCATCTAGACACCCAGGAAGGTGTGGATAGCTTCTGTGTGCTGGTACCTCTTTGTTGAACTCCTGCAGCTGTATCTGAACACCGTTTTCATCTCCCTGCTTGATGCACTGGATAATCCCTTCCAGGTCCACGTCCATGCTTTTTTGGGCATGCACACACACACACACACACACACACACACACACACACACACACACACACACACACACACACACACACACACACACACACACACACACACACACACACACACACACACACACACACACGGAAGCACGCACGGGGAGAGGAATAATCATTCAGGCCATAACTAAATTAAAGTTACACAATAACGATGGATGGTTGTGAGTGACATAGTTTAGTCACTGATTAATGAACAAAACAGATTATTTTACAGTACATTTGGTATGTTAATCACCCAAAAAGTGATAATAAAAACTAATGTGAGATTAACAAGCAGAAATGACAGATTTTCAGTTAAATACTCATCCTAGTATCTTTTCTTCACGACAACCACATCTGTTTAATCACTGATAAATGCTTTCTGGCCAATAAAATCTGAATCTCTATCTTTTAAATGACAATTGTCTTTACTGACATGTATTAAATACACACATACAAGACGCTCTTACAAGGGTTTAACTCCATACGTTTGTTTAAACTTACCTTATGCAATTCATTTAATCAGCCAGGTGATGTAAGATGAGTATATTATAAAATAATATACTGTATGTGTACCAAGATCACCGTAGTTCACCAAAGTGTTGTCACTTCTCCGACTTTACTTCACCTCGCTTCCCGGTGTTTCTCAGTCCACGTAAACTCAGTATACAATACTCTGCCTTTGAATTTGCTCAATTCACTTGTTTTCCAGTTGCCCTGCACTCAGCATAACTCTGCATCTCTCTCTCTCTGTCTCTCTCTCTCTTTAATCCAAGAGAGATGCAGAGCCATGGTTATAATCCACTAATGGACTTGAAGCTTATATCTCTTAGTGTTGACCCTTTAACCTACAGGTTTTCCAGACTTGTGCTGCACATCTCTCTTTCTCTCTCACTCTCTCTCTCTCTCTCTCTCTGCCCAGCTTTTACACCCTGTTTCACTCAGATCTCTTAATAGCATGGGAATCACTGAAATAGCCATTAACAATTTTATCATGCCTCTCAAGCTTTTGCATAACCTCATTGGAGAAATTGACAGCTAAACTGAACTATAACAAATTTTCTGAGACATTCATCTGCAGAGTCAACAAAGTTAACATCAATATTTACAGCAGATAGCTCACCGCTTAAAATGTACGTGTTTTTATTTACCAAATTCATATCATCATAGTAAATAGAAAAAACACAGTGAATTCCATGTTGTGGTTAGAGTATTATAATGTTGCTTTTGCCTAGTCCCACAAGATGGGGCTATTTTTATGGTTGAGTCAATCAAACCTTGAAGTCTGACCAGGTTATTTATCTTTTGCATTATAAAATGCTTCCATTGAAAGTAAACTTTAAAATGTTACACTGTTCCTAAATATAGATGGTACCAGTCTACATGTCTGTAAATCTGTAAATTCAAAATATAGCTCAAAATATAGCTCAAATTCACATTTTACTCTAGTAAATCTGCTGTTTTTGTTTTCAATGTGGCTAACTTACTTTCAACTGTCATACACTGTGTACTGTACAGACTGTACTTGTTGCAAAGTGTCTTAAATGCCCTAAAAGATGAACTCTAAGAAGATGGCATGCGAGTAAATGACATGCCGAGTAAATACGAGTAAATGTCTTTCCTGGCAGGATGCTCACTCTTGTGCCCAGTAGGTAGAGGAAACCGGGCCGAGGAGGCTGGAGTGACCGGCTGGTGGTTGCAGGTTTACAACAACAGGATGCACACTACGTCAGCGAGAGCAGGAGAAAAGTCCGAGCAGTTTTTACAAAGTGCTCTCAAGGAAGTAGACGTATGTTCCTTCAAGACAAATTAGCCAATTGAGATGTAGGATATCAACAGGTCAGAGCTACAAGAGACCGATGAGCCTTCGTAATCTATAAAAAACATAGACCGTTGTCACTGATGTATGTAATCCGGAACCATCTGTTTTAATCGTCAGGTAGTGTTGGTAAATGTAAATAAAAAATATTTTCATATTCACAGATTAAGGTATTTGAAATGAGAAAGGAGGAGTCGATATGACTGTAATAAACAACAAAAGAATTCTGTATTAGACAAAAATTGCTATTTATGGCAGGGTATTTTAATATTTCTTAAAAATGCCTGGAGGCGATCTTTGATACCTGACAAATGTAATTATAATAACTTCTAAATTCCATTGTATGGAGTGGAACATGATCCTGATATTCTCCAAGAGGGATGAAAAAACATTTTCCAACTTGTTTTCATTATTGTTGTACATTATTGTCGGGCTGCAACTACAAAATGTCAGAAAATAGTCCAAACTAAATACATAATGTACTACAGCCTAAGGGGATGTCATCAGATTAAAGCAGGGAATGTTTGTATTTTTGCTTGAAAAATGACTTTAGCAATTAATGAATCTTCTAAATAGTTGCAGGTTCATTTTCTATTTGACTTATCTAATAATTGATTGCTTGTCTTACTCTTTATTAGTGACAAAGTTTAGTTTCTTTTAAAGCATATGTTGATTTGGGTTTAAATATTTAAAATATGTTGGTCACGGCCCTGCTGTGGCCACTGGTCTTTAGCATTTGTCTCATTGTGACAAATATCTTGAGTTACCTTTGTTCCAGTGTCTTATTTGTTGAGGGTTTTTTTCTGTTCCATTCTTTGTATTATTTTAACATGTCTGTGCTTGCCGTTGGTTGCCCTGCATGTCTTTCCCTTTTACACCTGTTGTGTGTCTAGCCTCAGCCTGCCTTTGTGTTCCCAGGCCTTGTTACGTTGTTACCCAATCAGTGTTTCCCTGGTTATTCCTGTTTCCTACCCACTCAAGCATATTGTGTCATGAGTAGCTCCAATTTTACCTGTCTGTTCTTTGAGTCAATTGTCGGTTTGTTTGTTTTTATACTCTGTATTGCACCTCAGGTATTGTTTTAGTTTTGCAGTTTGTTCCTCAGTTTGGATTGAAAATACGGTAGTTTGCTATTCAGTTCCTGTATTCTGCCTTGTTGAGGTCTTGTCTGCTTTTGGGTCTAAACCTGCACATATATTTGTCATAAAATCACCAATTTGCCCAAAGCCAAGCAGCAGCAGATGTACAGGAGTGTTTGACATAGAACTAGTTTACAGAGAAACTGACTGTGTTATTTTGGCAAACAATCTCTGCTGGCATGCAGGTTGCAACATTTTAAGAGGAATTAGGAGGATTTTCACTAAAACACTGGGTGTCAACCATTGGTTGACTGTTTGAGAAATCACAAGACTGCTTTATCATTTCACAGTTAATGCTCTTCTGTGCAGACTCACCAGTGATGACTCAGTGCACTACATTGACTACACAACTTGCCCAGATGGTAGCACAGGAAAGGTACACAATAGACCAAGAGGGGAAGTTGTGATTCACAGAGGAGAGAGGCTGGGGAAAACAGAGTGTGGAACTTAGAAATCCAAGCATTGGCTCCCATGGATTTACTGTATTATTAATAGATTAAAAATTTACAGGATCATTTCCTGAAGAGATAATAGAATGTGGCCATGTGCCAAACCTTAAAAGTACATCAGTTCTTTTTTCTGTGACCATTTATAAGTGGGATAACAAAGCTTTACAATTTGTGGATGCTAAAATGATATCAGATTATATGCTGAATAGGATTTATTATCTTTTAGGAAATGCGTAAAATCAAGAAGTTGTTTTTGAAACACCGTATGTGGGGGCTGATGTCAGTGAAGGACATTTCAGGAATAAACAAGATGACGGCAAAAGTCAGTGGAAAAAGCCACAGGAAAAATGGGGTGATAAAGAAAAGCTGGGAAGAGAATTGGGGTTATTTTGGGCTCTGCGGGCTTCCTGCAGGTGATGGAAATGAAAGAATAATTTCTGGAACAATTGTGCAGCAGCACATGAAGTGAAGCAGGAGAGGGATGGAGGAGGATGTGGATGAGGGGAGAGGGGGGTGGTGGAGCAAAGAGTGAACAACAAGAATTGATGTAAACATCACAGAAGGTATACAAGGTCACCTCAAATATAAGCACGGTGTTGTGCTTGGACACTGTTGTTTCAAGGTTGTTTATGTTAGTATCACACACTGCTCCTGTAAATCAAGAATGAAGATTACACCATAACTGTTAAATTGTAATTGTGGGAGTTGGTCTGAATAATGAGAATACACACACACACACAATACAGACACACCCCCTCACCCTGCCATCACACTATAAAGGACCACAAGTGGAGACGTGTGACAGACTTAGGCATCCACCAATCGCCAATAGACTACGAATGGTTAACTCAAAAAGCTACAGCAGGTTTCGGGATTTTCTTACCGGTAAGTTTCATCCTGGATTCATGTTTCTGCTATTTTATAACCTGTCTCTTATTCATAATTCTTATCTTTCTAGACATTTATTTTTTCACAAAATCCTTTGTGTATTATTATGGTTAACATTTTGGTTTACATATTTGTTTGGAATAAGTCTGGCTTAGGTCAGGATGTTTGCCCATGTATTACTCACTTTCTGGTTTATTTGCTACAGGCCAGTGCGGTATGGAGATAGCCGTTCTGCTGCTGCTGCTGACTGTGCCTTTGAGTGCTGCCACACCACTTCGACCAACACACAGGTTGGTGAAAAACATCAGTAAACATACAACTAATCATGTGTCACCCACTGCCTGCTAATCTATGAATGGGATATCAAAACATTTCTGCCTCAAAAAGAGAAAAGAAAGAAGGAAAAACTGGACTACATATGAGTTTATCTATACATAAAATGATTGAAAATCTGTTTGTTTGATTCATGAAATGTCTGTATATTAATAAATACCTTTTTCTGATGGACCCATAGGTCAGACACTGCCCTCTCAGGGGACGCTGTCCATGCTTTAGGGGTGAAAAGGTCCGAGGACACACAGGAGCACTATGTTCAAACCCTGAAGATCATCCCGTTTCGTTCAGAAGACAAACATCTAGACCTGGAGACACTGAAACACAGGTACATATACACTCACACTATAGCATGGGTGGCTGTCTATTAGAAACTACAGAAGTACCAGTATAAGGGATAATTGAAAGCTTTCACATCACATCCGTCTCAGTGATCCTGTAGGTTACTGATGCAGGATCAGTGCAGCATAAATTCTGTAGTGTTTATTACAGTACTAATTATGGCCATTTGCAAAACTGAAATTGTAGGTTTATGATGTATTTAGAAACCTGACATTATTTTGTAAATGTATGCAATGTTTTAAAGTCCTAACTTTAAATATGTCCCCCTCTTTCTCTTCTTCATCATTCGCAGCATGGCGGGGAAGTTACGTCCACAGCGTGCAGCTCAGCGTGGATGCCAGCTCGGGACATGCCAGGTTCACAACCTGGCCAACACTTTATACCACATCAGCAAAACTAATGGAAAAGATGAGTCCAAAAATGCCAACGACCCGCAGGGATATGGCAGATAGGGCTGAGAGGAATGAAGGCATTTTGGAACTAGAGTTCTCAACATAGTCTCCATCTATTTAAGACCAAATATCTCTGTTTATTTTCTGACTGACTGGTACTTATTAAAGATATATGCTTATTAACCACATAGAATGTTGATGTGTTAATACTGTGTAAAATGCTTAATCATATTACTTTTTTTAAATATCAATTCAGTATTTAAAATCATTGTACAATAAATATTTAATATAAACAAGTGAGGTTACAGTCGATGCATGCATGGATAAACCTTAAGAAAACATGTTAAATGAATGCTGCTTACATCGTCACTTTCATGGATCATTGGCTTTGGTGCTTTTTAGCAGAGGGCCCTGGACCTTGTTCTTGGACTCAGGGACATTGAGAACAGTACATTTCTGCCATTTAAATTTTAATTTCCTGAACAATATTACACACATATTCTGATTGGAATCTGATGTTGAATCTGGCTTTTACTTCCCTTAATAAGTAGGGATTGAGGCTTTTTGTAAATCCTGACCTGAGTGTATTTCCAGACAACCTCCAGTTGTCCTGTCTGCTACAGTGGTGCCAAATGTGTCTTCATCAGTGGCAAAGCATTGTCTTTCTAACTTTAACTTCCCTACATCAATGGTGCAGTAGGCCTACACAAAACAGTTTACTCTTTTAACCTTTTCATATCATTTGTTGACGTGTTTATGTGAGTTGCATGTGTGTGTGTGAACGTGATGAGCACCTCTCTGATAGTGCACCTGAATCTCATGGTATGTAAATGCAATGACCACAAAGGAATCTTATCTTATCAAATGTGACTATAGTAGGGAAATGAACTTATTTGGCAGCTCCCACCCCTGGTGTAGCCTAAATTTCCGGGGTTTTAACAGGCCACTCCTTTTTCAAAGTTTGGAGCAAGGTATGCAATTACATCCTATTATGTGTGTCTCAACCACACCCTCACCTGTGGCTCTACCTCATTTTTTCCCTTCTCAGACAGCAAAAGAAACGTTTGGGAATGGCATTTCCATAGTTTTAGAGGTGTAAAATGTCGGCAATCCGGTAAATAATCCTATGGTCAAGTCGTTTCCTGCTGTTATCTATCAAAAAGTCGACCAGAAAAGGAAATATGGTAGACACCGGAGAAAACAGCGGAGACCAAGTCAGCAACGTTACATCTAAGGACCAGGTATGATCTCTGCTTCTGTTGTGATATCATGGCGGCGTTTTGTCAAAGAGTGCAGTTAATTAATTATAAGTGGAATTTACAAAGTGGAATTTGTTCCAGAAATCTAGACGCACCCTTTGGCTTGTCAGGCTGAGTTGTAGCTGTCATTTGATGTTATTCCCCGATGCTCTGAGTCACCGGCGACGGACACAGGTTTGCTTGTTAGACGAGACGTCATTGTAGTAATATGCCACTCAAAGTTAACAGTTGGTGGGAAAACCGAACTGTCGCGTTGCGTTTGTGTGTGAGTGTGTGTTGGCCTATATAGGCTACATATCCATTTCAAGAGTCATGTCATCGTGTATGTTGACTAACTGTAGGCCTGTTGTCAAACCGGGTGAAAGTTAACCTAACGTTAGTTTACTTAGTTGCGAAAAAGACTGATAGGATAAACTCTGCATTCACCCATAATCCCTAATGCAGAGGGCGTGGATACGTGTGCTTTGAAACATAAGCGCAGCGAGAAAACAAGCCTTTTTGTTCCGCTGATTCAATGCTATTGTTTTGAGACTCTATCTTCATTCTCTTCATTCTCTTCATACGTTAGCTGTTTCACGCTTCTTGCGGTCGGTCTGATCCCACCTCCAACGTTTTGTAACAACGCGACCGCGTTGCGATGATTGGCTCCTGGAGAGAAGTAGTCCGTTCTTTGAGCCGCTGTCAGATAAGAGACAGTCCGCAGCGCCCCGATCGCAAGAAGCATGAAACACTCTACTACTGCTGCGTGTCCTGACAGTTTACCCCACCCACTCTTGTCAGACCAGTCTGATGAGCCACACTTCTACTTTAGCAGAAAAAAACAAAAAACGTTTATCTTTCAGCTGAGCTACTCACGTCAGATGTGCGTGAAGCAGTTAAGCTACAACCCATATCAATGGGAATAAAAGTAACGTCAGGTAGGAAAAGTCTACCTGAATGGACTACCACCCCCTAAATGTGGTTAAAAATAGAGTAGCTCAAATACTGTCAAGTATGAAATACCTACCAGAATGGACTAGCCTACTACTACCTCATAATTTAGGGTGACCATATTTTGATTTCCAAGAAAAGAGGACACTCTGCCCGGCCTCGGGACACAAATTCAGACAGGCTTCTCAGAGGTTAATAAACCTGCTTTAAATAAATATGTAACAACATAACAAAATAATAGCTCTTTTCAAATAAATATGAAATAATGTTCTAAATATGACTGATTCTGTGTCAACTTAAAAATCCAGCTTCAACTAAATATTTCTTAAAACCTTTTCAATGTAATAAGATAAGGTTTTTCGGTGTCCATGTGAGCTTTGAGATCTCCAGCACCTTTATTAGACACTGAAACAACACGCGGTGTACTCCACCTCCCACTTGTCCTAACAAGACACCTGGACGGTACGTGGAAAGTTGTTTTGCAGTTCAAATGTGAAGCTGCACTTACGCTTTGGAGTTAAGTTTTCTAAAAAAAAAAGTTCAGTTGCTTCAGTGCATATTCTCTCTGTTCCAGTTTTAAGTGGGGCCTTTTGTTGTACTGTATGCACTGAAAATACATGTGTACAGTAGTGGCCTACGGGCCTACCGCACACACGCTTTCTCTTTCACGCCCGCTTAAACCTGAACTACAGCACCGCATCAGAAGTCACAGACAGGTGTTTAGGCTCATCATATCTCAGTGTATCACCCTCTCTAAGCCAAAGTCAACATTTCTCACTTTAACAGTTTCCTAGCCACATGATTTCCAGGCATAGAAGGAAGTTAAAGGAGGAGTTAAACCTCTTTCAAATTGAAAATAACCTGTAGGCCTATATAATTTCAGTGTATTTACCCGTTTAAAATGTTTTCAGACTTGGATCTCCAAAATCATCAAGAAAAGAGTGTGTACCACCTTTGTAGAAGATTCTTCCAGGTATTGTGATGGCTGTGGAGCACACTTTGATAATATTTCTCTATTTACTTTGGGGAAGTGTCAAAGAATGATCATGTTTTTTTATTTTTGCATGCATAATCCTCTCACCTCTCTCAGTAATGGTGAACGCTGCCAGTGTGGGGGTGCAAGAGATGCCCATGGCTCTGTGGCTCTCGGTGACTATTTCAGCACAGCGATTGTCAACCACTGGGACAGCGCCCAGCACTCCTCAGAATACCCGACTGATGCCTATGGAGAGTTGCAGTTTGAAGGAGTCAGCAAGCGGCATAGCTATGTAGGTGGCCTATCTCTTCTGTTCTCTGAATGGCTCATTAAATGCTTTAAAGTTTACAGTATGATCAACTCATTTGTGTTTAAATTTTTTTTCAGTTTATGCACTGATCTGACAACAACTGGAAAATCTACATTAAAGTTGTTTATATATGTTTTTTTTTCTATTATGACTGACTGTCAAACTGGATAATAAAAGAAAGCTCTATGGCATTCATTTTTTGTGTTTATGTTTTCCAAAAAGTTTAACCTGAGCCAGGCCGTAAAACAACAATAGAAATCAGATTCATACAGGGATAGTAGTATACAGTTGTTAAAACGTAACAAAAAATGAAGACACTGGTATAGGATCAGTACTCTGTATTGTCCAATAAGCAAGTTTAGGTGTCAGTATTGAGAGGCAAAAATGGTATTGGACCATTTCTAGTTTTAAAGACCAATGCCGTATAATGATACAAATGCACAAAGAGCTTTAGTAGCCAGTACATTGCTTCTCCTAATCTTTAACCTTCTGCTGCACCTGAGTGAATACACATAAGGCATTGAGAGTGAGATCCCATTCATATACTGAGAAGCTACTTTATCATAATCCTAAGAACTTGTAGTATAATTTAGCACTTGTTTTGATACTTAAGTAAATTATCAACTTCTGAAATGTGGTTGTTCCTATTTAATCAATCAAATGTCTATGTTGTCTCTCCTGGGGATATCAGTTTCTACGTCTGTCATGCGACACACCCCCGGCTATGGTCTACAGCCTGATGACAGCCCACTGGGGTCTTCCTATACCTAATCTGGTGGTTTCTATAGTGGGCGGAGAAGGCAGGACAAAGGTGAAGACTTGGGTGCGGGAAGTCATCCGGCAGGGACTGGTGAAAGCCTCACAAAGCACAGGTAAACATTGTGAAAGCAAACTGTAACTGTCGAGTAGCTAAACCACCATTTAAAACACTGGACCGCATGTGGGTCATAGGTTACATGCCAATTAACAGTATTGTTAAACCCATATAGAATTAAATTTTATTTATAGTATCAAAAAAAGAGTTATTTCAAAACAATTTACCGATAGAGTAGGTTTTAGACCACACTATAATTTACAAAGACCCAACAATTCAAGTAATTCCCCCAAGAGCAAGCATTTAGTACGACAGTTTTAGGGAGAAATCTCGGGTGGTGAGGAAAACTTTGTTTATAGTATAACTATTACAGTTATACTATAAACAAAGTTTCTGTTAGCTTCAACTCGTGTGTGATTTGGGTACGGTCAGCATATGTTACGATTTCCAAACTGTCCACTTTCAAATTATTTTGATTGATGTGCCTTTTTTAATTTCAGGGTATTTGCAGGTTGCATTGCATATAGTCCTTTTGAATGCATTTAAAAAAAAGTTTTAAATGTAATGTCTTAAGTTTTCCTCTTGCCTGCCACAGACAGATTTGTTAGTTCTACTATGTGTTTGTATCCAATTGCGTCCTGTTGGCAAATGTTCTACACCTAATGAACTAAAAGTGGGATAGTTGATAGTGACAATGGATTGTGCATGCTGGAGGCTGTTTTATCCTTTGACTGACCGACTGACAGCTTTTCAGTTTTGTAGATTTCTGCTTGCGAATCTCAACAAGAAGTCAGTTCCCTGTAAAGATTTCTAAAAGAATTACTGATTAATTTTTTTTTAAGTACATAAAGTCCTACTTTATTTACAGAGCCTTACTACCTTACCAGAGCAATATTAAAGGGGTGCTATTCAGTTTTGGCCATTTCTTCGCTGTGTCTTTGCTTTTTGCTCGCAGGTTTATCCATAAAGCTCCCCCTACAGCTTCGGAATAGATATTTGGCAGCTCCTATGTTTACTTGTGTCTGACTCCTTGCTCGGTCAATCTGCTGTTTCCTCTTTCTCTGTTTTTCCGACTATGCTTTCCTAATTGGCTCAGCCATGCCGATAGTGTGAAAAACTCCATTGTTACCTTGTTAGCCGGTTCCTGAATTGGCCTTGTCACTCCCCCGATGTAAGTCGAGTGCAGATTTGCTCATGTCACAAATGCTCAGATTTAAACTATTTACGGCATAATGTGTCATACTGAAATTTGTGAAAACTGTGAAATAATAAACTTTTATCATTACAAACAATAACAGAAGATAGGAATCATTTCTAAAGCGTTTTAGCTGTCTATGAACGTTAGATGAAAACGCCATTCAAGTGATAGCCATTGTTGTGTTTGATTGCTATCTTGGAGCTAAGCTAGCAGTCATTTCAAAACGTTTTACCTATCTATGGTTGTTTGATTGCTAACTTTAGCTCAAATCTCCATTCAACTGACAGCCTTTGTTGTGATTGATTGCTAGATTGTAGCAAGCAGTGAACAAATTTTGTTAAGTAGGTCTATTTTTATTTTGTATTGATATTAGAGAAGTCGCTTGTTAGCATCTTGTAGGCTACTTGTAGCAAAGTGACGCATGCACGATTAAAATCTGCACTCGACTTACATTGGGGGAGTGATAACCCTGTGTGCAGTGCCATAAAGCAATTCTTTACATTGCGAGACCTGATATCATGCAATACTTCCTGACACTGAGTCCAGGGACTTCCTGGACAAAAGTTGGAGGACAGGTGCTAGCGAAGAGCGAGACCACCACCATTCAACTAAAAAAAAAGTCATGTATCCATTCCAAGGACTCAGAAGCTGTTCAGTTAAGGTGAATTAAGCTAAAAACAACTGCATAGTTCCCCTTTTATAATGGAATATGTAGGGGAGGGCAAAAGTCTAAAAGGCTTATCAAGGGTCTCCCCAGGTTTGGCTGAAAAACAAATACAATAAACTAACTTAAAAACAACAACTATAAATGTGAAATAATGAATCATCATGTTCGTGGAAGACAAAGAGCCTTTATTTCAGGAAAAATACAGCTGTTACAAAATGTAGTACCATTACCATGATTCCCTGGGGTCCAATCCTAATTTGGTACTACAATGGCCATTTCCTCCCGATACTGTGCCAAGGGCCAAAAGCACATAGTGATACTGATCTCCCGTCATCTGAGCTCACATTAACAAGCTGTTCTCTCAGAGGCTCCCAGTCAAAGCAGAGGTAATAGACACAGGCAAAAACATTCAGGCATATTGTTGGGACACACTGCTGATGGACAGTGTGTATCAACACAGACTGTATGCAAATATGGAATAAATATTACAAAGCAAGACTTTTAGAAATTCAAATGTCGATCCGTGGGTGGCTTGTTTGCTTGGAGGTATAGCGGTTGCGCCATAACCACAAGGTTGACGGGTTCAATCCCAGGCTCCTCTAGCCACATGTCAAGGTGTCCCCGAGCAAGACCCTAAAGTTGAATCTGTCCACTATACTAAGATGGGTTAAACTGCAAAAATCAAAATTCCTACATTGTCCTCTGTGTATGTGACTATTAAGAATAAAGTTTTTTTGTTTGTGAAATCTTATTTACATTATTATAAAATCAAGAATATGTAAGCTAATTTACATCTAATTTCATTAGCTAAGTGGCTTGGTGATGTCCTTGATTGTACAGAGGTAATTGAGCCATTTTTCTGGCAAACAGTTCCAACTTTGAACTGCAAAACTCTGTCATGACATTTCTCTTTCTCTCAAGAACTTTCCTGCAACCAAACTTCTCGCACTCACTGTTTGACTGCTCTACCCAGGAGCGTGGATCATAACGCCAGGCTTGCGGGAAGGTATCGCCAGGTGTGTCGGAGAGGCGGTGAGGGATCATGCCACGGCAGCCTCGTCTGTGTCCCTTAACAAGGTGGTGGCGCTGGGCATCACTTCCTGGGGCCTGGTGCATAACAGAGAGCAGCTGGTCAACCCTCAGGTTGTACAGGCACTCCCATACTGTATTTAAAAATTGACTGTGCAAAATATATCTTGTTTACTTGTATCAGGCAACAATTTACACACTATAAGTATCTTGGTATCCACCAAACCCAGGAACTCCAATGTATTAACATTAGTTAAGGAAACCCTGCTATATCATATCCCTGGATTTTTCCTCTTGCAGGGCAGCTTTCCTGCTAAGTACCATGTCCAGAACATGTCCCACAACACTTGCTGCCTGGATATCAACTACCAGGCATTCCTGCTGGTGGATGACGGGAGTGTGCGACCTAGAGCAGAGACGGGGTTCAGGGCCAAACTGGAGGACTACATTTCCCGCCAGCGCACGGGTGGTGAGAGTTAGGATTATGAAATATAATGTTTTGCATTGTGTGTAGAATCGGGAATAGATGAATTGTTTGCCATGGACTCTCTGACAAAAATATGACGCTTATGACTGGAGGAAATAGGCCTCAACATTTTTTGCCTCTGTGGTGTTATTGTTCTTTTATTAGTATTGCCAGATATGGGAAACCAGTGTACATGTATGACGAATGATAACACATTATCTTGGCTGATTTTGAAATAGCTTTTTTCTGTTGCTATTATGTCTGGTTTCCCTTTAATAATATTCCAAGAATGTATTTATTTGTGTAAACTGTACATACAAGATTTTATAATAATGTAAATAAGAGATGTGTGTCAAGGTACAATGCTCTCTCAACCATGAACATTCCATGCACAATTATCCCCCATTTCAAGCTATTTGGCCCTCTTGTGGTGATCTTTCATTAATGCATGTGACAATAAGGCAATCCCATCCCTCTGCAGTAAATTTCTGTCATGGCTTTTTAACGTCTTAAATCAAGCTATTTAACACTTTGCTCTTTCTGTGTCTATTGCTGTCTCTTAGATTGTGTGTTACAAGAAATATATGTAGTTTGTCTTTAAACACAATCATCATGTTTACAATGTGGAGTAACAGGGCTCACCTTCAGCGGGCTTAGAGGAGGGTCTGGCAAAGCAAGACTATGTTTGCGCTAAAGTGACTATATATACTACTATACTACTATAAAGAAATAATTTACAATTGCACTGTATAAATTAACTGTAAAAATGTTGTATTTCTGTAGGCGACAGCGGCATAGACATCCCTGTGCTTTGTATGCTGATATCAGGGGAGGCAAGAATGCTGGAGGTACAGTCACTGCTTTTTTATGTTTCTTGATTACCACAAAGAAATTATTAGATCAGTTTTAATGGTTTACTTTATTTATTTATTTATTCAACACAGACAATGCAACGCTCCTTAGCAGTACCAGAGTTAACTATAAACTAATTTTCATCATCATTTCTGTCAGAAGGGAAACCTACCACTGGAGTATAAAACAGGAAAGGATAACAATCCAATTTCACAGTAAAAAATATCACAATTACAACATAAAAACAAGACACTTTGACAATAAAAACCACAACATAAAGACAACAATCCTGTTTCACAGCATTAAAACACCATAACAATATGATTTTAATGATTGGGTTGATTTCAGCCATGATTTCATCTTGAATTTAAAACCAGCAAAGCTGTTCCATTATCTGATCTGTCTTGGTACTGAGTTTCAATACTTTGTCATACTTTAACAAACTCCTAAAGATTTCATCCAATCAACTTCAAATTTGGTCTGTGCCATCTTAAGACGTTGAAGATGAAAAGTTCTTGAAAGAAAAACTTTTTGTCATAGGGCGTAGTGGGGCGGCCATTTTGTGCGTTTCGCCATCGGAACAGGAAGTGGGTGTAACTTGAGTTTACATTGTCCAATTGGCTCGAAACCTTTCACAATTAATAAGAGTCCAACCCTGATGATCTAAAGGCCGATATTGGCTCAAAGTCAAATTGCCCCCTAGTGGCAACAGGAAATAGACCTAAAAGTCAACGTGCTATACTTTAATGAACTCCTCCTAGAGATTTCAGCAAATGAACTTCAAGTTTGGTCTGTAGCACCCCATACCTTAAAGATAAAATTATTAAAAAAAGAAAAATTGTGAAAAAGTGGTGGCCATTTTGAGCATTTATTGATGAACAAAGAAGTTCTTCTACCTCTAGTGGACGTTGTCGTATCTGTCTGAAATTTTTCAGGTTTGACAAGGGTCCAGGCCTGAGGACATCTACAGGCCAAAATTGACTTTTGGTAAAGCGCCACCCACTGACAAAAGAAAATCTGCCTTGTATTACAATCATCATCCAATTTACATGAAACTTATGTGTTGTCTACTTGTGATACTGAGCCGCCCCCTATACTTCAACCACACCCATGTACCTACACCACACCCCAAATTATGACTTTTGAACCAATTATGGTAGCCTTGGGTTATCATTGAACTCAACAGAGAGTTCCTTATTTATTGTTGATGGTTTGGCCCACCCCCCTATGCATTGGCCACGCCCCCTTTCACAGCTAATGAACTGTATGACGTAGAGTTTTGTGTAAGGTATTATTGAACCTAGCAGGGAATTCCCTTTTCATTGGTGATGAATTGTAGTGTCCGAGTGACACGCTAATGCACAGTTGCTGGCGTCTGCATCTGCCAGTAACCCCGACGTACGCAGAAGAGTGAGGGCCCGTCCAACGCTGCTTGCAGTTTTAATTAGTATTTATTATGAGGATCCCCATTAGCTGACGCCTAGATGACCAGCTAGTCTTAACAACATTTAGTCCGACAATATTAAAACATCTTATAACATATAAAGAAAAGAAAAGAAATAAGATAAGAAAATAAATAGAACAATATCTGCATACAGAACTAAAATTAAAATGAATTAAAAACAATAACAAACCAAAAAAATAGAGAATTGTCATATATATATATATATATATATATATATATATATATATATATATATATATATATATATATATATATATATATATATATATATATATATATAATAACATGGCTAACATTAAGGTAGCTTACATAGACAAAGAAGAAAATCAAATATTTGAACCACACAATAAAATAAAATTAACAAACAAACAAAAAAACCTTGTTATTAAAAAAAGGTTCTCCTCCCATTGTCTGAATGCAGTGACACAAACTAATTTAATGGAGGGGCAGCCAAATCATTAGTTACTTTATAGACTAGACTAACATCAACAAGCAAGGTCATCAGGGTATGTCTTTGAAATATGTTACAGTGGTGATAACTTGATGGCGTTTTGTCAAATGCCTCCAGTGTTTGTTTGCAGTGGAACAAGTGTTGTTTTTCCAGCTTGTGACCAGCTTGTGATACAGAATGTTATGTGTGAAAAAATCATTGAGTGCAAATACGGTTTTGCTGCATGTAAGGGCAGCTGGTTTCTAATAAGTCTAAAGTTGCTTAAATTAAATTTGACAATTGTACACACCTGTTTCACATGTTTGTTAAATGACGCAGTCTAGATCCTTTGCCTCTTTACAATGATATCTGGCTTATTTCCATTATTAATTAGTGTCTCTCTGTTATCCTAATTTCTATCAGAGTGTGGATCTTTCTCTGAAGACCTCCATGCCTTGGCTGGTGCTTGCTGGCTCAGGAGGCCTGGCTGACTTCTTGAGCGATATCGTGGAGAATCAAGTTGGCCAGTCTTCCGGCGACGGAGATGGCGAGGCGGGTCCCAGCGTAGATCTGAAAGACAATGTGGCAGAAAGGGTTAGGCGGCACTTCCCTTCTGAAGCGGAGTCAGATAAACTAGTTGAATGGGTAAGAGCTGTGGGCCGAGACACGTGTTGTCATGTCACATGCAGAACAGAGAATCAAGGATATTTCATATAATTATGGGCAGATTGCCAGTAAACTTGCTGTATGTATTTATTTAAATGGACAAAGTAATGGTTTATTCTACCATAACCCTCAGAGCAAGCTTATCTGATTAGCCTTGCTGCTGCTGTTAGTAAGGCTCTAAGAACAGCAAATGATCAGTGTGTTGCTCATGTCATCCAACACTTCATAATTGTTGTATGTTATGAGCATTTGTTAACTCTCTACTGTGCCTGTAGAGGTAAAGCTACTACCTGTCTCAGATTGTCCCACATTCCTGAAACAGCTTGCTGCTTTTTAGTTATTGCTGCTATTTGCAATTAATTCACTCACAAGCTGTGGTTTGGAAGTAAGTTTTCATATGGCTTAATCAGATTATTTTTTGTAACATAAGACTGAAAAAGGATTGGCTGCATTGTGTGTAGTCAAAATGGATCAAATGCAAATGCACTATTTTATAGTGGTCCTCCAGGTTTTCCACAGGACAAATCATCATATTATGTTGTGTTCACACCAAGGTTTTAATAGGGTGAGTTTGACTGTGGGATCATATAAGGATCATGTGTTTTGCCGGTGTAGAGCTCTTTTAATTGCAGTGCCGAAATAACATAATGTGCCGGACGCCTGGTTGTAAACACGCCGTTACACACTAGAAATTTGACTTGGAAATTCCCGGAATGCAATGTAAAATGCTGAACTCTCTTTTTTTAAATGTAAGTGACATCCATACATGTTCCAAGCACATCCTCACAGCTGCAGCTTTAATGATTTGTGTGTTTGATTTGATATAAATTCATCAACAACACTGCTTTGAAATGCTTTGCGAGTGTGGCTGATTATTGACTCATTCAGTGTCCTAATGATTGTTAAATCTGCAATGTAATAACATTATCAACGTTGTGATTTTCTATCTTTTTGAACTGTACTTGCTGGCCATTTATTTACACTTAACGTTATCATGGCTTGTCACCAAATCTTCTCCATCACCATCTATCTACTTAGTCTCTTTCTCCGTATCACCAAGTATTAAGCTCATATGTTCAATATTCCTGTTTGTCTTGTATTCTTGTTCTGGGTCTCCAGGCTCTGAGCATCTACCAGCACAGAGACTTAATTACAATCTACCATGGAGAGAAGGACAGCCCAAATGAGTTTGATACACTCCTGCTCAAAACATTGGTGGGAGGTAAATCCATCTAATTTAAACTATGGATATTGCTGTTTTAGATAGCAAGATGTCTTTATTTTGTGGTGTAATTCTGTGTTTTTTAATTCTGTGTGTTTTTGTGTTTTCAGCTAGTAGACATCGTGCGTCAGAGGAGGACAGCCCTTACAATGATGAACTGAAGCTAGCTGTCACATGGAACAGGGTTGGCTTTGCCAAAAGTGAACTCTTCAATGGAGACATCCAATGGAAGGTGTGTTTGCGTGTGTGTGTGTGTGTGTGTGTGTGTGTGTGTGTGTGTGTGTGTGTGTGTGTGTGTAGGTTTGTGTGTGTGGGTTTATGGGTGTTGCGTGTGCTTGATATAATTTTTATTATAATTTGAATTGCTAAACTTAAATAATTGCATTTAAAAACTGTATTTGAATCAAATATTTGAAATTGCACTGTTTAATTTGAATGATGATCTTGAATAACGTTTCGTCCGCGAGCATAACAAAAGATCGTTAGATCGTAGATATATGTTAAATTGTCATTACTGTTTTTGTCCCAGCCGAATCCATGGTGGTCACGAGGCTCATGCCAGTCTCTGGGGCAAGGCAAGCATTTCTTCCTTGTTTCATAGCGGGTACGGTGCTCCAAAACGTAGGTGCTGATTGGCCAAAGAGGAGTCCTGTATATCTGCGCCACTATATCCTATGTTGCCGGTGTTATGTGCGTTCTGGTTTTTCTACCTACTGGTTTCCGAGCCTGTCCAGATGCCATGTAAACCTATCAACGGCTACCCACGTCGACAGATTTGCCACAAATTCATAAACATTTTACTGGCCTTTGCATGTCGCACCTCAATATAAACTGTACTGAACTGAACTGAATATCTGAGCACAACACTACAAAAACATTGTACAGTACGGAAGAGGATTAGGGCCACTGGTGAAAAATGTATGTGAGTTCTGACTTTTTTCTCAGAATTCTGACTTTTTTTAATTCTGAGATTAAAGTCAGAATTCTGAGAAAAAAGTCAGAACTCACATACATTTTTCACCAGTGGCCCTAATCCTCTTCCGTAGTACAGCGGGGGAAAAAAAGTGTTTTAAAAGAAATTACGATGATCCGTGTCGCGCTGGGTTCAAACCCTCTTCAGCAAAGATAATAGCATACAAGGACAATGCACTGTCCACTACACCATCAAATCAATCACGTTAATGGTGAAAAAAAACTTTTTTTCTCTAAGTAGAACAAGTATCACAATTTAACAGCGTAAACCGAAACAACTTGTTACCTTGATTAAGGCTTAAAAACAAAACTAATTCGTGCAATATAACCTCCTGCTACACCTCAGTGCTATCCGTGTGCAAGGACTCGTCATAAATTACACCAGGCAGCACACGGTTTGTGAAACAATGGGTCTGAAACAACTGGTTACCCTGGGCTGGAAACGCGTGATCTCGAGGCTCTCAAACAGCTACACCAACAAGTTTCTTGGATTTATGAGAAGAAGCAATATTTCAATTGACGTGGCTCAAATGCATACATCTACGTTTCCAATAGCATCCAACGTTATGTTTACGACTTCATTGTGTTTGCATTTTTGTCCAAACGTTACTTGAACGTAAAAGGTTCTGTCTGTGAAGAATCGGGAGCACTCATAAGACATATGTTAGACAATGTTCACCTTTCGTCTTACACCACTTTAAAAACTGATTTGCTGATATCTGGGCGCGTAGGTGACATAAATAGCTTATGCTACAACACCAACAATTCAAAAGGTTGGGCACAAACTATTAAAATTTCTTAAACAGAACTTTGTATTGTAGGGGTTTCACATGCGTATCTTCCGTCGTAAACATAACGTTGGATGCTATTGGAAACGTAGATGTAGGCATTTGAGCCATGTAAATAGAAATATTGCTTCTTCTCATAATTCCAAGAAACTTGTTGTAGCTGTCCAAGATCACGCGTTTCCAGCCCAGCATGTTGTGAGCCAACAAAAAACAACAACAACAACCTAATTACTTCTTGTGGCCTGCGTATTCACAACCAGTACAAATAGCAATGCAGATTAAGACTGGACAATTTCCTAGGCAGATATTGATTTGGGACTATATTGGGTGGAAGCATGGTTCATAGTTAATTTTTTTGTTTACTTTTCAGGAGAGCTACCCAGGTGCTTGTAATATGCCACTTTTGACAAATATAACATGTTTAGCCTTGCTGTGTAATGGCAATGGTTGGTATGAAATAAGTGAAAATGTTGTTTTTTAAAAATCTTGTATTATAACCTTCACCCAATTAAATAGTATGAAGACTTGAAAGACTCCATGACAGATGCCCTGATTAACAACAAGCCTCAGTTTGTGCGTCTTTTTGCTGAGAATGGCCTCAACATTCTGGACTACCTGACTTATGGCAGGCTGGAAAGCCTCTACTGCTCTGTGGCTGAAGGGACATTGCTTTACCAGCTACTTCAGAAACAACTAGCGGAGCGGCTGGGAGCTGCACCTGAATCAAACCTGCCGTTCTCCCCTTCCAAAGAGGCAAAAAAGAAAAAGGGTGGCCTAGTGACAGAGATCAGCCTTTTTGAGGTTTGTTTTTTTCTGATGAGTGCAACATGCCATGCCGCTGATCTAGTTTTGCAATCAAAAACAATTGAAAGAAAGTTTGAGTTTACACATACACTTTTGTTTGTTTGTTATTCTGCCCCTGTTTTTTCCTCAGGTTGCAGAGCTCCTGGAACTGTTAATGGGTGACATCTGCCAGCCATTTTACTACGATGCTTTGGGTTTAGAACAGACCTCAGTCAAGAGTAGAGTTTTTAGGGTAATCTCTGCATTTCTTAATATGTAGACATATATCAAAACCAATGAACCACTGCCAACTGTCACAGTCAGTCTCATACCCCCTGCCCTTCTTCTTTTCTTCCCACCAGCGTGCCAGTAAGGTGCTGCAAGGAGACCGCTTATATCGCAAGAAGCGCTGCCTCTTCCCTTGGGCTTCCCTCTTCATTTGGTCCGTACTCCAGAAACGCAGCGAGATGGCCCATTACTTCTGGGAGATGGTAAAACTTATGAGAGCTACAGGAAGAGTAACTTTATAAAATAAGAACATGACAATTCTCTATGCTCTTGGTACAATCAGGCTCACAACTGTGCCTGCTGTAACACATAAGATTCTTTCAACCAACTGACTGACATTAGTAAAATGCTAATGAACATCCTCTTCATTGCCAAATACTGTATCAGTACCTTTTATGAAAGAGGTTGTATGCCCTGACTTCCTTTGCTGTCTCTCCCAGGCAGGGGAGTCTGTGCTGAGTGCTCTGGGTGGCTGTAAGATTCTGAGGGAACTGTCCAAGCTGGAGACGGAGACTGAGGCCAAACTGTCCACAAAAGACCTGGCCCAGAAGTTTGAGAACCTGGCACATGGTGAGACCAAAAACACACCATCTGATTAAAAAACAAAAGTGCAGAAAATCAGACATTACATTTTACATCCGTTCTGGTGTTCTTTGGCCACTCCTTATGAGTAAGTTAAGTAACATGTGAGTGATTTAACTTTTCACTTTTTATTCAAGTGTTTACCGTTTATTGCTTATGGTAAAGGGTACATTTTTTAATTTCTCATCAAATAAAGCAATTCAGTAGCGTTTCTTGTATAATTTATAGAATAAGGACTTTCCATCTAATAATTTATGCACTTGTCTTTCCCTTTCCTAAGATGTTTTTGGCTCTTGCTATCGGAGCAATGAGAGTCGCTCATTCACCCTGCTAATTAGGAAATCTCCAGTTTGGGGTGGGACCACCTGCCTCCAGATGGGCATGGGCGCCGACGCCCGACTTTTCTTCAGCCACGACGGAGTACAGGTTTGTCACTGTTTTCACACCTTTGTGACATATGAAAGAGAGAAATGGAACCAAGTCACGGACTAATTTGTGGCAGTTTGACTAGTTATGTTTATGCTTAGTCCTTTTTGAATATGTAAATCTGTATCTCAAACTTGATTACCCATTTTCAGTCTAAAGATTAATTTCATTTTCTATCTTTTTCTACAAATTGAAATCCCATAGATTAAACCCTTGCATTATATTGACATACATGCTCTGTCAATGGTTAACTCATAATGTGGAGCTTAAATCTTTGCTTCTTTTAATTAATTGTAACTGTAATTGCATAAGACAGCATGGACATAATTAAGGAATAATTACAGCCACTTAATATTATGCAAATTAACTGCAGTTGGTGAAAATGGTCTAATTGTGCCTTCTGGTCCAGTCTCTGTTGTCCCAGATCTGGTGGGGTGACATGAAGAGGAACACGGAGGTGTGGAAGCTCTTGCTCACCTTTTCATGCCCCATCCTATGCTACACCAACTTAATCTCCTTTAGGTAAAATTCACAATAGTAATATTATTTATTTATTAGCATTCAGAAGATTTGTAAACATTTCAGCAGTGATACTTTACACCATTTGTTTGCTTTTTACTGTAGGAAATAAATGATGAATAAAGTATTATCTAATCTAATCTAATCGTACTCCAACCCAACAGGAAACAAGAGAAAGAGGAAGAAGAGGAAGATGGGGAGGGGGAACCTGACGAGGACGGGCTGGGCAGGGACAGCGACAGCCTCTATGGCAACACCGTCTTCTCTTTCGCCGACATCAACCACATGTAAGATTTTAAATAATTCTAAAGAGATTTGGTTTGAGGTTTTGCCTTTAACGACACTGGCCTCCAAGTTTTGAATGGACATTACTTCATTGATGTAGTGTTTATTCATTAAAACTATGTCATTGTTGTACCAGGGAAGTTGATTCACCAGGACCAAACAGCAGGACAGCAGCCATCAAAGGTACATTTTATTTGAAGGCAGCTTCTCCAGAAAAAGCTGCAAGAATGATCATTTTCAGTTATGACTGAACTTATCCACTTATCTATGTCCAATATCTTTAACCTTACTTAACAGGCAGACTCCACTCTCACAGACCCCCAAAGCGTCCATATGTAGTGTCAAGATGGCGACAGTTCTGGTTTGCACCTGTCACCGCATTTTTGGGCAATGTCCTGATGTACTTCCTCTTCCTCCTGCTGTTTGCGTATGTTTTGTTGGTGGACTTCAAGCCTGTGTCTGCTTCTGGTCTGGCCATCTCGGAGTATGTGCTATACTTCTGGGTATTCACTTTTGTGTGTGAGGAGATCCGACAGGTGAGTACTGCGAGACATCGTACTGTAGAATCAGAATCACTGTATTTGCCAAATGCATTAACAGACAGACAAGAATTTCACATGGCAATCAGTAACACAGAAGCTTGACAAACAGTATATATGTATAACTGCATAAAGCATGCTTAAAACAATTAAATTAGTCCAAAAGTAAAATGGGGGGGGGGGGTGCAATGGATCAGCTATTCAGGAGGGAAATGGCTCTTGGCCAACCCAAAAGCTTTTGAGGTGGCGTGAGGTCCTTGTCCTCATTGCCCTGTACCTTCTTTTTGAGGGAAGCAGCCTAAAAATGTCACTTGCGGGATGGGACTGATCAGCAGCAATTTTAGCTTCTCTCTTCCTGGCCTCATACAGGTCACTGATTGACAGCTGCCTCTGTCCAGTCAGCCTCTCTGCTGTGTGCACAATGCGCTGCAGTCTGTTCTTCGCCTGGGCAGATGCTGAGGCAAACCATACAGTAATGGATGTTGACAGAAGGCTTTCCACAGTAGCTCAGTAAAACCTAGACCGAACAGAGCTGGATATGTTCAGTTTGGTTAGCTGCCTTAGAAAAAAACATTCCACTGTGAGCCCTTTTAATAATGGTGAAACTGTTTTCCTCCCATTTCAGGTTGGTTGTAATGACAGAGCCTAGGAATTTGAATGACTCCACATCCTTAACAGAGCTCTTGATGGTTAGGGGTGGAAGAGAGGAGGGGGCTCTGTGGAAGTCTTTCACCATTTCCACTGTGTTTTGTGGGTTAAGCTCCAGATTGTTCTTGTCACACCACGCAGATACTATCTGCCTGTAAGCAGACTTGTCATTGCCCTTAATAGGGCCAACCAAGGTGGTGTCGATTGCAAATTGAATCAACTTGATGGAACTGTTGGAAGTGCAATCATTGGTGTACATTGAGTAGAGAAATCGTGACATCACGCACCCCTGAGGTGCTTCATTGTTGGTGGACCAGGCCACACATGCTGTTGTCTGTTTCTGAGAAAATCCATTATCCAGTGGCAGATAGAGCTTTCCACCCCCATCAATAACAGCTTCACCAACAGCCGCTTTTCGTATTAAAGGCGACACTGAAATCTACAAACAACATCCTTACATAGGAGCCAGGAGAGTTGAGGTGGTCCAGAGCATAGTGCAGGCCTAAGTTAACTGCATCATCTACTGAGCGGTTTGCTCTGTAAGCAAACTGCAGTGGATCAAGATGGGGAGCTGTGATGGGTTAAGATGGAACAGAACCAACCGCTCAAGACATTTTGTGACCACTGATGGAAGGGCCACCGGTCTGTAGTCATTCAGGCCCATGGCACTGTTCTTCTTTGGTACTGGAATAATAATTAATGACAAACAAAAAAGAACCTTGCATAAGACAATTAACTGATTCAAAATGTCTGTGAAAACGAGCAACTGACGGGTGCACTGCTTCAGGGTGGCAGGCGAAATCCCATCGGGGCCACCTGCTTTCCTTACATTCTGCCAGCTAAATAGTTGGTGCACGTCCTTCTTCTTAATACCAAAGGGGGGGGGTTGATTATGAGGGACATTACTTGTATCAAATGTTATTCTTATTGCATCTACTTCATATTTAGCCACTGCAAAAGTAGATATGTGATAATATCACTTCACATTAAATGTTATCCCAATAACTTTCTGAAAGAGATGTTGCAAAGATCAACACTGTTTTCTGTTCATATCTGTGCTTAATCTATGGATCTCTTAACTTGATTGATGTTTTGTTCTCTAAAGACATTTTTTTTGGGGTCGATGAGTTACCGTCAGAGGATGAGAGTGTACATTCAAGATGTGTGGAACAAGTTTGACATCACTGCCATCACGCTGTTCATCATAGGAGTAATCTGCAGGTACACACAACTACTACAGCCATGTCTTAACTATCCTATGAATCATTTTGTATATCTTGTTCTCTTGAGTCCGGTAAATACAAAGTGTGCTGATGCCCTTTACGTCCATCCTCAGTAAGATTCTAATTCCAGTTGTGTACCATTTTTAAAGTGTTGTTTGATGTATCAAATTAAGCTTGTAGGGTTGTTTTACAAGTTGACCACTTGCTGTTTATAACATTTGATTTGCTTCATTCTGTGTTTCAGGATGTTCAAGCTGTCGTATGGATTTGGCCGGGATATCCTGTGTGTGGGTTATATGGTCTTCACCCTTCGTCTCCTTCACATCTTCGCCATTCACAAACAGCTGGGGCCAAAAATCATCATTGTTGGCAAGATGGTGAGAAACGTTACCTAAGTTGACATGATGCCAATATTCAGCAGGATGTTGGCATTGTAATAATGGAAACTATTTCCTCCTTTTTCAGATGAAGGATGTCTTCTTCTTCTTTTTCTTCATGATGGTGTGGCTCATAGCATATGGAGTAGCCAATCAGGCTTTGCTTTACTCCTACGACCCGAACTTAGATCGCATCTTTCGCCGGGTTTTCTACAGACCGTACTTGCACATCTATGGACAGATCCCTGTGGAAGAGATGGATGGTATAAGTGTTTGTTTGTGTGCCATGTATCTTGAGAAAAATAATTTTTCAAAATCACCACAGTAACCCAATAGCAGATTTATATGATAATATCAAAAGACAAGACAAATTGTATTATTTTGTATACATTTTTGTGTCCATCGCAGTAAAAAAGTCATGGGACAAGGACTGCACAGATAATGTGACGTTGATCCAAAGTGGTGAGGAGCCGTGCAGGACTCTGTCTAATAACTGGCTGGTGGTAATTCTGCTGGTAATTTATCTGATGGTCACCAATATCCTGCTCATCAACTTGCTCATCGCCATGTTTAGGTAAAGAACAAAGCAAGGTGTCCATCAGTCTGTCTCTGTGGCTACAGTTCGCCACAGCACTCTTTACACTGCTCTCTTTGTGTCCACCCAGCTACACCTTCAATAAAGTGCAGGCTAACGGCGACATCTACTGGAAGTTCCAGCGCTACAACCTGATTGTTCAGTACCACTCCCTTCCCTCCCTCGCTCCTCCTTTCATCATCCTCTCTCACATCAACATCTTTATCAAGAGGGTTATCCGCAAGGTGCCCTCTTTCAAGAAGCTGCACTTTGGTCAGTGTTTGAACAGGGTTCTTAAGTTAGTCTAATTAATGTTATTAAGGTATTGCGTAATTCTCTGAAACTAACAATATTAGTTGTTGCCTTTTGTAGCTTTCCACAAAATACAGTATCTCTAATGGCAGAATCTAAAGGGGAATTGGATATTTTTGCTTCCAAATTGTCTTCAACTCAGCCATGGTAGTTCCTGCTTGGTTTTGGAAACACCATGCCTGAGTTGAATGATAGCATTGATAAAACTATTTATCTTTTCTTATTAGTATTGCAGTTAAGAGGGAAAGCAGCTAACAGGCTAATGACATGGGAAAACATTCAGAAGGAGGACTTCCTGTCTGCCCAGAACAGGCTCCAGAGGAGCTCTGACTCAGAGAAGCTCAAACGGATGTCTGTCAAGTGAGCACACGTTCCTACACCAACACTGTAGCAATGAAATGATTTTGGCTCCATCATACTGGAATTTTCCTTTTTCTTTTAGAGTGGATGATGTGCTTAAACATGTGACTGAAAGCAGAGGCTTTGACCACAGGCTGAGGGCTCTGGAGAGTGAGGTAAAAAGGAAAGCACTCTTTTCATATCATTTAACTGAGTTTACCATTGTTTATCATACTGGTGCTTCCCTCAGGTCTCTTGGAGTTACTGTATGTCAATAAACAAATGTCTCTTTTGATCAGATGGAAAATTGTTCACATGCTCTCAGCTGGATTGTGGATACTTTGGCACAAAGCAGCACGTTCAAACCTTCTCGTCCTCCACCTACAGTAAGTGGTGCAAAATCAAAGCTCACATTCTTCACAGTAACTATGGAGTGGTTTTTGCCTTGAATCATTCATACTTAACCTGTATCTTAACTTACCCTGTTCTGCTTTTTCTCCTACACAGATGCATCATCCTCATCTTCCAGTTCCACCTGATTCATCTCTAGGGATGCCTTAAGACTCAAGAGCTTTATCTTTGGCTGCCCCCATGCTACCCACCCACCATTCTAGGGCAGGAATATCATACCGCCGTACCTCCTCAGTTTGGCCTTGATGCCCTGCCCGCATCGCTTAAGCTGAAACTGAATTTACAAAGGGTTTCAGAACTCAGAATCAAATTAAACAATCATTAACAGGGAGATAATGCTCAAATGTAAATAAAAAGGAATACTCAATTATCTTATAAATAATTTAAAATTAGGTTTATAAATTCAACTTTAATTGACATTTTCTAGAATGTTCTACGGCCGTCAACAGAGATGGCAAAAATACTCACTTCCCATACTCAAGTAGAAGTACAGATAATTGTGTTAAAAAATGATCTGGTAAAAATATAAGATTTTTATAAGAAATAAAAGAAATATGATTTAACTTCTTTACTCAAGTAAAAGTAACAAAGTAGAGGCTTGAAAATTTTACTAGTATAAAAGTAAAAATAGCCTTGCGAATGACAAAGCTACCTGGACCAGACAGATGTAACAAGAGAACACGCTGAGAAAATACAGTGGACTTGGAAAAAAGGTTCTTTATATGCCATTGCCTAAATTTTAAATAGGCCAATAGGCCTAAAACATATAGTTTATTTATTGGGACAGAGACTGGTACTCCAGGTTAATAAGATTCTGACCGAGTAGCAAGATATGAATTCAAGTGTAATTTTGTGAGAAGTCTGTGAATTTACCCATCCAATTAGATTCAATTTGGTATTGATGACGCAAAAATAATAACTAACTCCAGTGAAATTATTTCAAACTTAGTGAGGAACTAGGTTAGGACTGGATTTAAAGCTGATTCTGGTTTCCAACTTGGCCCCAGGTGTGTCTGTTAAAACACAGACAGAGACAACTTCCCTCTGTTGATGGTTTATTACAATCAAGCATCAGTATAACATGGGCGTAACGTAACTTTTAAATGTGCCAGAACTATAGACCAATACAACAGGCTTAAATGAAGTGACAACATCAGTTCTATGACTTACAGACACACACAATCTCAACTGATTATCCTCCGGACTCTCACTTTTCTCTCCGTGTGGCGTGTGAGGCACGTGTCCGCGCTATTCTCCGACATGCACTCACAATCACACCTTATAGACAACCTTTTGTACCAAACTAAAGTAACGAGCCAATTTTGTAAAATGTAAGGAGTAGAAAGTACCGATATTCATGTTAAAATGTAAGGAGTAAAAGTAAAAAGTCGCCAAAAAAAGAAATAGTAAAGTAAAAATATATGAAAAATCTTGAGTACAGTAACAAAGTATTTGTACTTCGTTACTTCCCATCTCTGACCATCAAGCCCCCTGATAGTTACTATATACTTAAGATTATTTGAATTCAATTAAAACAACTTAAAATAATTTAATGAACTTTGTGTCATCAAAAACTTAACATCAAAGGCCAAGTGGCCTTGCCCCTAAAATGGTGAAATTCCAGGCCTGCACCAGTCTCACTGTTGATGATCATTAGGGGTGTACGACTCAATGTCACGATTCGATTCTGATTTTTAGACTCAAATTCAATTTTTGATTCAAAAACGATTCTCGATTCAAAAAACGATTCAGTATGTATGTAGTATGTACATATATATATATATATATATATATATATATATATATATATATATATATATACACACACAGTATATTCATATCCATATATTATCCTTGTGGATTTGTTTATTTGTTATTTTAAAATGCTGTGGTGTGTGATGTCTGTAAGCTACTGGGACCTTGAATTTCCCCTTAGGGATCAATAACGTATCTATCTATCATGTTATGTAAACACATCTGTTTTCTTTGCAACAAAATAGCCTACTGTTGAAAAAATAAACAGAACTAAACTCCATTGTGGAGATGATTCAAACATGTTGAAAATTCTTCTTCAGTCAAGTTCTCTTACATTTACAAAGTAAATTAAGGGGCTACTGTTTCACAGTACTGTGCAGGGTCCAAAATTAGCACTTGCCAAATGTGGAGTTGGGCCAACACACAAACGCATAAACACCGGCGCACACACCAGACGCAATTTCTGAAAAGAAAGCACAGGAAACGGAGTCTCAGTTCACCCGTCCAGGAGGCTCTGACACACTTTCCGCACTCCGTGTCCGCTATAGTGCTAAAATAGTCTCATAAGTATTGTAAACACAATTCACAAATGAATGCAGATTTGCAGTCACAGATACAAATTTGCGGATACAAATCGTGAGCAATTAGTATCCGCAAATGCGTATGTGTGTGTCTAATTTGTAACTCATATTTTATCATTTGTAAATGAACTTAGTATTTTTCAATGTAAATATGTGTAAATCTCCTTCTATTTGTGTAGCCAGTAAACAATTTGTGTCTCAAGTGACAATTGTCAGGTTCAGGACACTTTAACTTACTAAATAAACATGGTCAAGCAAAGAAACGAGACGCAGACGGCAAAATGTGCAGTTGACAGACTTTTGCAGCAAAAGGGAAATCCCAAGCAAACAATCTTCCTCCAGCGTTGCTTCCAGGGGACTGCAACTAAACTAAAAAAAGCATAGTCTCTTTATTGAAGACTGTTGAAGACACACACACACACACACACAAAGATTTACAGTTGTTGAGTCTAAAGCATCTGGTGTTTGGTTTATGCCTACACAGAGAAAGGAGGGCAGAGGGCAGGTCGCAGGGCAACGTGTACTCTGCCTGACCTCGAAAGCTAAGACACTTGGAGACATTTGTTATCTATATGATATGCAGCCGTGGAGACATTTTGCTGCCTGGAGGCACTAACAGCTTTAAGGAAAACATTGTTGGTTAAATGTGCACATAAGATCATAAAATATAAAGCATACATGAATATACGTTAAGCAAGATATGGATATATGATAAGCATGAAAGTAATGATTATGATATGAATATGAATGTATGAATTTAAGCATGCAAGGTATAATATTTTAAGACACTACTACAGATAAATGTGAAATAAAGGACCTATAAAAACGAATTTCTCTGTCAACAACATTTAAATACAGAGGAAAGCGCTGCGATTCAGCCCAAACGGCCATCTTTCTCCTAAACCTCCCGAGCCGTGTCGGTGCCACCGCCGCGCCTCTGACCGATGGAGGAGGAGCAGGAAGTAAAGAGATCCAGAGACGCACGACCCGCTGGTTGAGAAGCGACAACGTGAAAATATACGAGCGTCCTGAGGACGACAGACAGAACAGGAAGTCTCAAAAAAAAAAATATTAAAAAAAAGGACGTTCTATCTATCCGAATTATCCATTAGATGGCGGTAAAGCAACACATATGATGCCGACCACTGTTAAACTACATAGAGCCCATGAAGAAGCCTTGTAAATCTTTCAGAGATTCTGTCATTCCCCGATGTAAGTCAAGTGCTGATTTGAGTCGTGCGTGCTTCACTTTGATGAGTAAAGATGTGTGTTGCGCATGCATCACTTTGCAACAAGTAGCATACACAATGCTAATGAGAGACTTCTGTAATGTCAACACAGTAAAAATGGATCTACTTAATGCAGAGCTGCCGACTTTTCCAAAAACCTTGGAGTGAGATTTGGGGGGGGGCAACCCATATTTTGCCGCATACAAAGAAATTTCTTTGGCTCTTTCAGCATTATTATCCTTCAGGGTTTAAATTGGGATTTGTTATATGTGGGGGGGATGGGGGCTCTCGGGGTATGCCCCCCCCATGAAATTTCTTTGAAAAATAAACCATTAAATGGCACTTTCTGGAGAGTTTTGTGCAAAAAAATGGAGAAGTCAAGTCTTACACAGGGACAGGGAGCGCTCTTGAACCCCCTTACAGTCTCTGAAAGCACACCTAGTCGATCATAAAGTGGCACAACAGGTAGGCCTACATCTACAGATAAACTCATCTTTCAGAAATTTGACCGACCGGGGTGACACTTCAGCGTGAGAAATCGGAGGTGTATGGAAAGCCAAACAGTCCAAATACACGTGATTTCTCACACGTAAACAACACGTAAACAACACGTAAACAACGCGCAAACAACGCGCAAATACACGTAAACAACGCGTCGATTTTTCACACGTAAAATACACGTAAACAACACGTAAATTACGCGTAAACGACGCGCGTAAACAACACGTAGACAACACGTGACAACGTGACAACGCGTTGTTTACGTGTTAATTTCACGTGAATTTGAGCCATTTGGTCACTTCTCCATTTTGAATGGGTGAGCGTCCTAAGCTCCCATTGGCTGCTGAGCAGTAGGGTCAAACCATTTCTGTAAGCCTGGGGAGGGGGTCGCCTGCCAACATTCAACATGCAAAGGATCCTCTCACTTCTTTTCTTTCTCATTTCTTCTTTTTTGATTTACCTTTTAAAAAAAAAAAATGAATTTAACTCAATGAATTTACTATTCAATTATAAACTATTTTCATCAAGATAACATTACCGCCTTTTGCTCCACTGCTGCCTTTTTGTTTGACTGTAGCATTTTTTATTTCTTGCACATACAGTAGTTCCTGGTTATTTAGCTGTTGTATATTTTTTTCTGTACAAGCTTTCTTTATATATTTGCAATTGGTTAGTGTGTATATACTTTGAGAAATAATAGCTTTTTTTTCTACAACTATTTAGCTTACTATTTAACTTACAAACTATTTTGCTGCAAAAAGGATGGATGAGATGGACCTGCATGTCTACATAGGGCCGCTAATCTTAACACACACACACACACACACACACACACACACACACAGGTCCTTAGTCAAGTCTGGATCTAGGCTGAATCCCATTTCTCTATCTTACCCCTACCCCTTACCCCTACCCCTTGGCCCTTGAAACCAAGGGGTAAGTGCTAGGGGTGAAAACATACCCCTATGAAATGGGACACCACTTGGTTACATCACCATACAGTATTGATCACAAACTTCCAAGATGCAATACATGTGCATACACATGTATCATGTATACATACATATACACTCTGTATACATGGTGTGTTGTATATCTGTTTTAGTTATCACCTTTTTGAATGTCAAAAACATTTTGTTAACAAAGATCTGTCATTATTGCCGATAAATTAAACATAACAGGCAAAAACATGACATAAAATGATGTTACAGAACCATTATCAACTATTAGAACCATACCTAACATGTCACACACATAAAAAGGCACTCATATGTGTAAAACTAACAAAAATACACACAAGACCACAACCAAACAAATTAACTACAGCTGTTTTGATATTCCAGACCAGTCTGATGCCTTTTGGCCTCACATTTCATCAGTGTCCCATATCAAAACCAACAACAATATACAAGTGCATGAACAGGAATTAATTACAAATGATTACAATGATACAGTACAAATGCAATAATGATAATGTGTGTTTACAAGTGAGGTCGCGTCCACACTTCGTTTCAAGGGGTATACACCCTCGATCTATCCCCTACCCCTCGGTCGTAATAAGAAATGGGACATCACTAGGTCCCGCGTGAACGCACAAAACCAAGGGGAAGGGGTAAGGGGAAGGGGTAAGATAGAGAAATGAGATTCAGCCCTAGTCTTTGGGATGCAGAGATCCACAAGTAGGCCTACTTGATACAAGAATATTATTACCCACATATGCAGCACCTTAAAAATAATATTTATAATAAATCTCGACTTTAGTAACGAAAAACATAATGACAGAGCTTGTATAAAAACAACTAGTGTCTTCACTAAATAAATGTAGTCTTTTTTTTTCATTGAGAAGAGGAAAAATTCAGATATTCACACACTTTGTGATCAATAACAGGCTGTTTCTTCATCCTAAGATTTGGCATTCACAATTACAGTAATCTGCTTCATTTTAGGGATTTAGTGAAGGCGGGTCATTTTCTATCCGGTGGACAAGGGTTGTGTACACAAAAAGGACCACAACACCATGGTTAAGTTGCCTGCAACAGACTTACACCTGTTCAGTCAAGCCGTTTTTTAAAAATTGTGTGTGAGTTAATTTGATGAAGTATAATGTAGGTATCCTGAGGCTCTGAGGCTCTGGAGTATTATCTAAAAGGCCGCACAGTACATTTATTTTGCTGCATTGGTATTTGAACTGAACTACTACTTCTTCATTGAAGTTTTCTTCCTACAATGTAAAGGAACATTGATGGGTTAGATAGATAGATATTTATTGATCCAAATAAAAATGGGAAATTACGTTAATACATATACATGAAATAATAATAGGAATAAAATAAAAGAACAAATATTTGAATATATACAGGATGGGAAGAAATGTGTAACTGCTTAAATAATATGCTAAAATGTAAATAAAGCAATTGTGCAGGTTGCACTTAGTGCAGAAGTGTGGTGTCCAAAAGTCTGATCTATCACCCAGTGATGACATGTTAAAGAGTTTTATTGCCTGTGGTATGAATGATTTCCTGTAGCGGTCCGTGCAACATCGAAGCTGTCGGAGCCTCTTAGAGAAGCTGCTCCTCTGTTGGACCAGTGTGGGGTGGAGAGGGTGGAGTTGCTCCTCTGTTGGACCAGTGTGGGGTGGAGAGGGTGGTCGGGGTTATCCATGATACATAACAGTTTGTTCAGTGACCTCCTCTCCACCACAGCTTCAAACGTGTCCTGTTTGCAGCCAATCACGGAGCCAGCCTTCCTGATCAGTTTGTTCAGTCTGTTTGTGTCGCCGGCTCTGATGCTGATGCCCCAGAAGACGCGGAGGAGAACAGAGCGCTGGCCACAACAGACTGGTAGAAGATCTCCAACATCCTGCTGCACACACTGAAGGATCTCAGCTTCGTCAGGAAATAGTTTCCTCATCCCCTTCTTGTAAACAGCAGTGCTGTTGATCTTCCAGTTCAGCCTGGCGGTAGTCCTTAAGGCCAGATGGAGTCGACTTCTTGGGGACCGGGACAAGGCAGGATGTCTTCCACAGCAGTGGTACCCTCTGCGGGCTGAGGGTTGTGCTTTTGAGCCGTAAAATACTAATTTATATGTTTTTGTTTAGGGTTACACACAAAAACATAGAAAAATAGGGTCCAGGTAAAAAAAGACTAAAGTAGTTACCCTTTAATAAAGTCTTTCTAACTATCTATCTACACTATACTTTTAACAAATGATTTATTTCTCATAGTTAGTTGAGACTAGCCAATTGCAAATATATAAATTCAATTCAATTTTATTTATAGTATAAAATCATAAGAGTTATCTCAGCACACTATACAGATAGAGCAGGTCTAGACCACACTCTACAATTTACAAGGACCCAACAACTCAGTAATTACGCCAAGAGTAATCATTTAGTGCAATAGTGGTGAGGAAAAACCATTTAGGGAGAAACCTGGGCCAGACCCAGGCTTTTAGGTGGTGTTTGATGGTGCTGGTTGGGGGTGTGATAAACAGTGGCAGTAGTAGTCACAATAAAGATAATGGCAATGACTAGAAACAGTACAATAAAAGCTTGTACAGAAAAAAACATACAACAGCCAAATAACTAGGAACCACAGTACAATATGTGCAAGAAAGAAGAAAAAAATGCAATAATCAATTGTGCCTCCCTTGGAATGCAACTGAAAAATCATTTGGCACAACATAAACATCCCCTACAACAATCTGCTAGGATTGGAGTGTTTAATGGATGGTGTTAAAGCTGGAAGGTCCCCTAAAAGGCAGTGCAGTGTAGCAAAAGGTGGTAATGTTATCTTGATGAAAATAGTTTATAATTGAATAGTAAATTCATTGAGTTAAATTAATATATTTTTTTAAAAGCTAAATCAAAAAGAAGAAATGAGAAAGAAAAGAAGTGAGAGGATCCTTTGCATGTTGAATGTTGGCAGGCGACCCCCTCCCCAGGCTTACAGAAATGGTTTAACCCTACTGCTCAGCAGCCAATGGGAACTTAGGACGCTCACCCATTCAAAATGGAGAAGTGACCAAATGGCTCAAATTCACGTGAAATTAACACGTAAACAACACGTTGTCTACGCGTTGTCTACGTGTTGTTTACGCGTTGTTTACGCGTTGTTTACGCGTAATTTACGCGTTGTTTACGTGTATTTTACGTGTTGTTAACGTGTGAAAAATCGACGCGTTGTTTACGTGTTGTTTACGTGTATTTTGCGCGTTGTTTGCGCGTTGTTTACGTGTTGTTTACGTGTTGTTTACGTGTGAGAAATCACGTGTATTTGGACTGTTTGGCTTTCCATAGAGGTGTGGCGTGTGAGCGTGTGAAACCAGTCTAATGCGTGTCTCACGGCCAATGCGTGAGAGTTGGCAGCCCTGCTTAATTAAGTTTGTTCACTGCTGGCAACATGCTAGCAATCAAATAACACAACAAAGGCTGTCACTGGAATGGCGTTTTGAGCTAACGTTAGCAATCAAAGAATTATAGATAACTAAAACGTTTTTGAAATGATTTCCATCTTCTGTTATTGTTTGTATTGAAAAAAAGTTTATTTCATTGATTTCACAAATTTCAGTATGACACATTATGCTGTAAACCGTTTAAAGCTATTAGAAGCACGTTTCCGGTGATAGCGGAGCGTTCCTGCTAGCCTGCACAATTAATCGTTATAAAATCGCAATCTCAATTCACCCATAACTATAATTGTTAAATAAATTCGATTTATTTTTTAATGACTTTGGTTCTCATTTAATTTTATGATCCAAATGCATCACAGACGCTACTACTTTCTTCTGAGTTTTAAACATAAAGTAAAGTTTGTTTTTTATTAAAGATTCATATCAAACATAAAAGGCACATTGCAAACATATTAAGTCAATTCTACAACATGAATTGAACATGGAGTACAATATTGGTACATTTTCCAAAAAACAAAAAATAAAGGGAAAAGAGACCAAAGGACTCAGCAGTAGACAATCGACATTTGTGTATGAAATATTTTTCCATTGAAATTAGATTATTCACTCCAAACTCAGTTGTTCTGTTCACCATTTGAAGTCAAAATTTAACGTATTCATATGTTAAAATTGGGATATTTTGTGTATCGGACATGATCCAGTACTGGAAAGCATCCCAGAAGGTCTGGGTTACATTACAAGAGAAGAAGAGATGTTCTGCGGTTTCAATGTCAGAATTACAGAAAGTACAAACATTCACATCCATATTAAACCTTTGATGCAAGAAGTTGTTACATGGATAAATCTCATTCAGATAACTCATTTGACCTTTGGTGAAATTGGTCCTTATCTTCACTAAACAATTGCTGGTAAATGTCTGGAAGATATGTTTTCTCCTATGTGGTGAAGGGTAGAAAATCGAAGTGAGGATATTTCTAAAAAATGTATTACATTTATTTCTATCTAAGAGATTATTGTATATGCATCTATGATTAACATGGGCTCTTGAGGAATAACCACAGCATATGTTTGTTTCTATACCAAGTGTCAGGTTCAGGACACTTTATCTTACTAAATAACCATGGTCAAGCAAAGAAACGAGACGCAGACGGCAAAATGTGTAGTTAAAAAAGCTTTTGCAAAAGGGAGAGATCCGTGACAGCAACCTGCCTGAGCATTGCTTCCACGGAACTCTGGCAACTAGAAACTAAAAGCAAAGTCTTTTTATTGAAGCACACACACACAAGATTTACAGTTGTTGAGTCTAAGGCATCTGGTGTTTGGTTCATGCCTACACAGAAAAAGGAGGACAGAGTGCAGATTGCCGGGGCAACCTGACCCTCCGCCTGACCTCGAAATTAAGACTATCTAAAGGATTTACAACAGAGTACTTTATGGAGGTGTTTCAAGGAAAACATAGTTGGTTAAATGTGCATATAAAATATAAAGCATACATGAATATACGTCAAGCAAGATATGAATATATGATAAGCATGAAAGTTATGATTATGATATGAATATGAATTTAAGCATGCAAGGTATAATATTCTAAGACACTACTACAGAGAATTGTCTAATAAGGAACATATAAAAACGAATTTCTCTGTCATTTCCCTCCTGTTGTACATTTAACAAACATCAGCAATTATGACTCCGGGTTGCGGTTTTCAATAATTACGTCAAAGCATGCACACACAGGATAGGATACTTGTTTACTCTTCATCAGGGAGAAGGCAAAAAACCCTTTCCGTCTGTTAGAAAGGAAAAATTCCTTCTCGACCCTCCCTTAGGGAGCGATCACCCTTTTGGCCAAGATGAGTTCTAAGGTTTATGTGTGCTTTAATACATCATTGTGTGGGCTTGGGACACATTTATCATTACTTATCAGATTTAGCAGAGAGCTGATGAAACTGGACATGTGCATAGTTGGTCAGTTGTATCAGTGTATGAAAAAATATTACAAGTACTGCTACAAGGAAAGTAACAATTCTGGCAATAATCCATACCAAGGTCCTGAAGTTAACCAGGAGAGGAAATCTCCGCTAACTACATTATCTGCCTCAGCAGCATCTCTCAAGTGCAGTCAAATTAAGAATGGCTTTCTGAATGACACCTGCATCTTTGTCATTATCTGGGATAAAAGTGCAACACGTAGTACCAATAAGCGCACACACACCAGCTTGTGATGCCGTCAACCGGTCTAACACCAGCCTATTTTGTAGGGCGATCAATCTTATAGCGGTCAATTCTTCGCGTATTTTTGACAGGGCTGTTACGGTTGAATTCATGAACAGCCCTACTCGGTAACTGATTGTTTCCATTCTCAGCTCAACTTTACCCACCCCTACCCACGGGAAAAGTGCATGCAAAACTTTCTGGCCATCTGACCACAGCTCGTGACCTTTGGGGACATCCGATCCCCCCCACGCTGTCATGGCGTTCAAAAGCACTACGTCTCGCACGTGGGTGGTGGCGGAGCGTTACCATGTGTGAATGATCTGCCGGTTCTAGAGCGCAATGACCCTCTCAACCCACCGGTAAATCTAGGAACATGTAGGAGCCACACAGCCAATTGACTCCTAGCTGGCCATATGTTCTCAATGCATCAGGGGCCTGGAAATAGGGCACACAAGTCGTATTACCTACAGACTTGGTGAAGTCCAATTTGCATTCAGTCAATGACGGGACCATTTGCCAATTCAGGGTCTCTTTCAACAGAGTGGGTGTTAAGGCGGAGGGTAGCGCGTGTGGGAAGATGGTGCTGGCGTCGACGGGTTTCGGACCACCTACGGGTTGTGGGCGGAAATTGGCATACGTGTGCATACATAACAGTTTTTGTGGTTCTCAGATTTAGTTACATATTTAGCATAGCAATACCAAATGTTCAAATCAAAGGACGAATTGTAAACCACATCATAGTCTTTCATGGCTTCGTCGATGAGCACACGGTTTCCATGTGAAACCTGCTGTTGTGGTCCCTTAGTCGCTGTCAGCGACCCGCAGAGGACCAGTAGGACAGAACAAACCCATCCCTTTAGTTCACCCATAGCTGGAGTATAAAGTCTCAGTTGGTTTCTTCTTTCTTCAGCAGGCAAAGGTTTTGATACCGCCCGCCCTCCAGCCTATTCGGGGTGTGGGAATGGATTGATCTTTTTACAGTGACTTTGGTGAACCCATGTGGATCGTTCAGCAATCTTTACAGCTGTGGGCGTGGTGATGAGCACAGTGTACGGCCCCTCCCGCTTTGGTGATGACCAGCACTTCCACTTTATCACTTTTATCAGCACTTCATCACCTGGCTGGAGTCTCTGCACCTGAGGAGACAGAGAGGGAGAGACAGGCAGATTACATGCACTTTGAACAGTCCTATCTCTAAACACTTTGCACATCCACTCTGCTAAGAGGGCCCCTGGATCATCACTTTTCTCTGCCCAGGGGACCCCTTCCCACAAAGCAATGTTACTGTTACTGTCTCATTTACAAAATGTGGGCCATAATCACTCCAAATTATTCTTAGGATGCCATACTGGGGTATTACCGTTTTAGCGAGTGTTTTGGCTACAGTAATGGCATCTGCTTTAGCTCTATGAAATCCATGTATAGGATCTCGGATGTGACCCTTGTGGGCATTTCCCTCTCTTTGGTCTTACATTTCCCTGCGGATTAATTTTTTAAGTAAGAATTTAATCCCTTGAAGGTGTGAAACACCTTATTCTGTACCATTCCCCCGCTGTTGGGACATGGCTCTTCGCCATGGCCCACCCAGCTACCATAAAATACAAATTTTAGACAAGCAGGGCTTGTCATCTCTCTGATATAGGCTATCAACACAAGTTGCACCGTCCGCCAGCCATACATCTTTCTCGGTTTTGGGGGAGTTATCTTGCATGTTTTTCAGCACTTCTGTAGGGATCGGATTCTGTGGTTCCTCTTGAACCGAGAGAGCTCTGATCTTACAGCTGCTCTCCTAGCTTTCTCATCTGCTTTTGCATTACCTAAACTGACTGGATCTTTTTCTCGCTTAGCACGTGCTGCACACTTGCAAGTAGCTAATCTGTGTGTTAATTGAATAGCCTGAAGTAACTTCACTTAGCAAGTCTGCATGTTCAAACTCTCTCTCTCTGACCTTCTGTGTGCTCTGGCACCTCAGCTCTGAGAGTGCGCGTTCCTGTTCCACAGAAGGAGAGGAGCAGAGAGGGGAGGGGCACGGGGCCGCTGGCTCTGGCTGCTATCTCAGTGTATGTCTGTGACCTTCACTGTGTGTCTCTCTGACTTTATTCTACTGAGGCCAAAAATCTTTCCCTAAAATCCACAGTCTGTTCAATTGTTGTGGATGACATTAGCTCTTCTTTTAGGTGAGGAAAAAGCTTTTCTTTTCCCCCACATTGTTCCATCTCATTTTGTTGATCAAGGCCCTAGGCGTGTCAGATAAGGTCTTGTAGCTCCTGAGTTTTTAGTGTGTCTAATGTCTAGTGTGGGGGCTCTGGACTGTACTGCTTGTTTCTGTTAAGCCAAACTCAGGAATTCGTTGCGAAGTAGAGACCTTGTTGAAACAATAACAAACCAAAATGACAAGAACTGAACTTCTACACTTCTTCAACTTCTAACTTCACAACGAACAGAGTCACAGAGTGACCCCACAGCTCCGTGCGCATAACACATGACTGCTCCTTATCTCCCGTTTGCCCCAACAGAAACCAGACCATGTTTGGAAAACACTCTAATCTTAAACAACACACTTCGTCCTTCTGTTTTCTGTTTTCAGGCTTCTAGGGGCCAGAGCTGTCCCTGTGAACCCGCCTAGTGCGTCAAAAAAAATATCAAAACATACATAAAAAAAAACTAAAACAAAAAATGACTGTAGCTGTCATTCAATCTTAGAAGCTAGAAATTTATCTCGTCTGTAGATTGGTTCAGGCATTAACCTACAGTTTGGGCAAGCTGACCGTTGCATATCTCTCGAGGCGCCAGCTTTTTGTTGCCTATTTGCTCACAGTGATAAATTGCAAAGCCATAACAATACTAGCTGTCTCTAGACGCCGGAGGCTCTATTCAAGGATCTATCTTTAGGAAGCTCACGTTTCAGAGGCACCTACAATGTAGATCCACTTAATATATGAACAATTAACTAAAAGATAATCTTGTCTATGAGATTGTCTTATTACAGGCCTCAGTTACCTGTCTTATATCTCGAATCAAGCGCCAATGAACCTTATCACCTTTTTTACTGGAAAAATTGGTGTATCACATGGCTAGTCGGGACACTCTCTGATTAGTCCTGCTTCTACTAACTCTCTAATTACAGGTGCAATGTCTCTCTCTGCCTCTGGTTTTAGTGGGCATTGTCTCACCCTGGGCTGCCCGTCTGGCCTTGTTTTTGTTTTTGGGTAGCTTTTATCAGCATTAAAGGACCCCTGCTAGGTCCTGTACATCTCTCTCACTCAAACATATGGATGTAAACCATTGGTCAGTTTTGCATAGGTTGGGGGTGGTAAGCACCTCCCACCCCTGTTGATATCTGTACGTTTCACTGGAGGGGCTGTATGCCAACCCTGGGTCATCAACTGGCCCTTAATCTTCTGCTCTTTGAACTTTGAGTGCCACTTCTCCCAAATCTTTCCATCTCATATCATATGTGTTTGCTAGTGAAACGTGTGGCACTTGACTGGAGCAATCTGGTCTTATTTTGGCACTAACACAATAGTTGTCTTTTTCAGAAATTTGACATAGTGAAATTACTGTTAACAATGCCAAACTATGATGCATGCTGTGACTTGTTGTGTGTCAGTCAATATTATATTACATGCCTAGCAAACTGCCTCCTATAACTCTTGAAATCTTGTTGACCAAGGCTAGCTAGCTCGAGATTTGAATCATAAGCACAGACTGACACGGACCTCTCCACATGTTCCCACTGCAGTCCGGCATTTTAAACTATTTCAACAATGTTTTTTACAAATCTAGCGGCTGTTAACGTAATTGTACCTTAATCAAAAAACAAATTTATCTCTACACATATACAACCTCAGGTTTCCTCTGAATGTTCAGCTGTTTGTCTGTATTTGTGACCATGTTGCTCATACTCCCTCCATGACTAAGCACCTCAATGCTTTTGACTTGTTAAAAAAAAAATAAAAAACATACTGGAAATAAAATGTCGGAAAGTACAAATTCGAATTCCCTTTAAAAAAAAAAAATTTAAAAAAAATAAATAAATAAATAAACTTAGTCTTCCCATAACAGTGGCAATCCATGTACTCTGGCTCATTTCTTCTTGAGCAATTTCAAATATGTATATATATGCATACATATATCTCCATATATATATACACATACACACGTACATGCACGTACCTTTTTTTTACTTATTTTTCTTAAATCTAACAATTTTGGAATTGGTATCAACCAACTGTTCTATATTCTTCCATTACTTTTTCCTTTTAAATCTAACAATTTTGGAATTGGTATCAACCAACTGTTTAATATTCTTCCTTACTTTTTCCTAATTTTTCTCACTAGCTCTCTGACTCATTGTTTTTTTCCTTTTCTTTTACCAATAAGTCCATCTGTAATCTATAGGGATCTGGTCCCAACTTAGTAATCAATGTATGTAATTTGTCAGACACCCTCATACAATTGTGATTGTAATCATGTATACATGCATTACTCCTCATAGAATTTGTTAAGAAATTTTAACACTACTCATGTTTCAAGAGGTTCTGCGTTCAGAAATTTTAACACATTGCCTCTTCCGCGTGTGTAGTCTGTCTCTCAGACAAAATACACACTACTTCTCACCAAACCCACTGTTTGGCTACACTTTACTCTTCAACAACACGTAGCATAATTAACCCCACTGGATCACTCCAATTTTTATCAGTCAGACCATGGAAACATCATTGCCTTAATTTAGATTTCACCAATGTGCAGATTCGATTCCCAACAGGTTCTGCTCACCTTTATTTAGGGGCCCCAGGCTCCGTTGTTTCCTGTTCTGACTGTTCCCATCCAATTTTTCAATCAATCCAACCCAATGTTCAATCCTTTTTTTAGTGAATCCCCCATTTTCAGATTTGATTTATGCTTGGTTTTCGTTATATTCCAAATAAAAAGGCGCAAACAGAGAACAAGGGAAAAAAGTTGTCTCTGTAGTTTCCCTTATCTGTCTCTGTCTCTCTCTTGCCTGCCTGCTTCCTCCACATTCCTGCAGCACACAGCTCTCCTGTATCCCCCGTCTCTTTTTCTCCCAAATAGCAACTCTCTCCTCCACCTGCAATCGCTGTAATAAACTAGTAACAGACGTCATTCTAAATTTACAATCAAAGCCGTATTTCTTTGTCCAATCTTTCACAAATTCCACACTTCCTGGGAGGGTTTTTTCCATGAATTTTACATCTTTAGCTAGGTACAGCGGTACTTTGGTTTTTACCCATCTGTCCTGCTCTATTTCTCAAATCACACAATTTCCACAATAAAACACTGCGACAATAAAACTTCACAAATCACCTCTACACCAACCTGTGTCCCTGTCCTAAGCAAAGTCTCACAAAGAACCACAAGTTATCACAATAAACCTGGTGTGAAGCAACACTCTTATTGTCTCACAACCAAACCAGCAAACAAACAAACAAATTGTTACAAACAATACACTAACCCGCTACGGGAAAAACACCCAGCGCTTCTGACCAGCGTCAGGAAACAAACACTAACTCGCTACGGGAAAAACACCCAGCGCTTCTGACCAGCGTCAGGAAACAAACACAAACTCGCTACGGGAAAAACACCCAGCGCTTCCGACGGACACCCGCTGTGTAAACACACACACGGAGCGTCAGGAAACAAACACAAATCCGCTACCTACTATGAGTCAACACACATAGCGTAATAGTGAAACACAACATAGAACACAAAACGCATAGCAAACAGTGCACTGCTACAATACACAGACAAACAAACACTGCCTCGCTGTGAACACACAGCGCTTCCGACTGACGACCGCTGTGCAAACACACCCACGGCGTGTCGGGAAACAAAAAGCCGGTGATCACCCCTGCCGAACTCCCGAACCCAATCAGGATGGCTTCTAGACACCCGGTCTCCCCGCACGGGGAAACGTGTCGCTTTGGACGTCCCGGAACTTGTCAGAACCAACTGATAGCTCCCTCGGAACTTGTCAGAACTAGCTGATAGCTCCCTGTTTAAACTAGCTATGTCCCAGACGGAAAGTATTAACCACAACAACCCGGCTTCGAGTCCGCACCTGCTCCCAGCATCCACAACAAATCACTCAATAAAGTCCCAGACCGTAAGACACACAGCCGTTACGTCAAGCGTTTGTATATGTACACACAGGTAAACAGAGTAACAGACCCAATATAGTCCCAGACAGCGGGGCTACTATAATCACTACTTTCAGATTTGTCACATCCTCAGTACAAACCCTAACTAGCAAAAACTCCGTGCACCTCTTTTTTACATGAGAAACTCAGAACTGCCACACTCACCGTCTCTGTCCGCTGCTTCGACCATGGGGAGTCGTCACTAAGGGTGCAGGGCAGCACCGGACCAACCTATGGCCCCGTCCCACGAAGAGGTGGACGGCTGTTAACAGATCATCTGGCCTTGATCGGGCGCGGTCCTGGACTCCTCAGCTGTTGACTCCCGGGTTTCGGCACCAGAAAATGTCAGGTTCAGGACACTTTATCTTACTAAATAACCATGGTCAAGCAAAGAAACGAGACGCAGACGGCAAAATGTGTAGTTAAAAAGCTTTTGCAAAAGGGAGAGATCCGTGACAGCAACCTGCCTGAGCATTGCTTCCACGGAACTCTGGCAACTAGAAACTAAAAGCAAAGTCTTTTTATTGAAGCACACACACACAAAGATTTACAGTTGTTGAGTCTAAGGCATCTGGTGTTTGGTTCATGCCTACACAGAAAAAGGAGGACAGAGTGCAGATTGCCGGGGCAACCTGACCCTCCGCCTGACCTCGAAATTAAGACTATCTAAAGGATTTACAACAGAGTACTTTATGGAGGTGTTTCAAGGAAAACATAGTTGGTTAAATGTGCATATAAAATATAAAGCATACATGAATATACGTCAAGCAAGATATGAATATATGATAAGCATGAAAGTTATGATTATGATATGAATATGAATTTAAGCATGCAAGGTATAATATTCTAAGACACTACTACAGAGAATTGTCTAATAAGGAACATATAAAAACGAATTTCTCTGTCACCAAGTGAGATGTTTTATCTCAAAATGTATCTCGCAGGGGAGACGCACAAAGCTGTAGAAGGTTTCTTTTATCGAGATTCAGAGAGTGCATACAGTGGAGCATGGAAAGTCTTACAAGACGGAAATGGGAACCCGTTCATCATACAAAAGGCTTTCCGAGATAAACTCATGACATGGCCAAAGATCAACACAAACTTCCTCCAAGACTGCACTGAGGCGATCCCACACGTCAAAGGTCTAGCTATCCTTAACGATTGTGAGGAAAATCACAAGTTGCTCAAAAAACTACTAGAATGGATTGTGCGCAAGTGGAGTCGAATTGTTGTAGAGGAACTTGACACTTCTGGAAGCTATCCAGATCTTGCATGCTTCACAAATTCCTGAGTAAATAGGCTAGGATAGGCTGCAATCCTATCGCTTCTCCATATTTGATACATTTCAAGGCCACAGATGAAAGATCACCAAAGAGAGCAACACAAACACACAGAGTTTCGCTCAGGAGAAACAATAAACGGCAGTAAACCAAAATCAACTTGCTCTGTCTGTAAAAGTGAAGCTCATATCATCACCAAGTGTCTCACCTTTGCAGCAAAGAGTGATGACGACAAAAAGGCATTCATCTGTGAAAATCGGCTCTGCTTTGGATGCCTGAGGAAGGGTCACATGACCAAAGAATGTAAGAAGTGACGCACATGCAACATATGCAGCCATCGTCACCCAACCTGCTTGCACGCAAAACAGACAGTAAACAGACCTGTGGAAGCAACAACGAATAGCTCCACTTCCACAGAAAACCATGCAAGCTTGGAAACTGAATGTTGATGCCCAATCAGTAAAACTGAAACTGAGTACTATGACGGCTATTGATTCAATCATATTTAGCAACGTCCGTGGTCTACAAGTTCGAGGACCGCATTCTAAGAACCACATCCAAGTACAGCAGGCCTACAGCCGTGACTTCATCCCGGTGGACAAGTCCTACGTCCCAACAAAGGAAACAGCATTACTGTGGCCTCTTCTCAGACATTTGGCAGACCTGCTACTCTCTCTTCACAATGTGGTGCTCACGCATCGTCGGAGCACCGGTAAAAACTTATTTATCATATTCATGCATTTGAATCTTGTAAAGAAAGGGTTTACATTGTGATTTACTTTATTATTCTTGTATTGTTCGTACATGTTATTTCTAAGAGCTCCAAAATGTGAGAATGTGTCAAGCTAGAGAGCATGCTAGCTGATGGACGGAAACTCTTCGATTAGCGCCCTTGGAGAGCGGAATGAGGTACGAAGGAAAATGTGGAGTTTTTTATTATTAACAGAAGGGATTTGTTTAAGGAAAGAGAACGGCATTACTTAATTTTTCATTAAATTGCTAATTGCACATGACATTTCTGTGAACAATTATATTGTATTTCATTTAAAAGAAGCATGTGACATTTTATTTGTCATAATCATTTAAAACGTATTTAATTTCTATGCTTTTGATTCGGCGGCATTTGTCCGTGTCAATGTCCATCAATCTCTCTCATCCTCAGTGACATACGTGCGTCCAGATCATGAAGTGATTTCGACAGTTCCTCTACCTACATTGCCAGTCCAGTGGTTATACGAAGTAACTCCACTGACTGACCCCCGATGTTATCAATCCACCTCTGCGCTTCCACAGAACGATTTGAGATGGTGCGATACAGTTCACCGTTCTGGTCAGCTCTCTGATGTAAAACCTTCAGCTTCTCGTTCACCCCAATCAAGCACTCCTTAAGTTCCCCAGACAGCTTATGGGTAAATTTGCTGGCTGCTGTCCTACTCATTTTCCTATACGTTAGGGAGATTCCAAGTCCCATGACCAGGAAGCCTCCAAACAGAATTCCAATTATCCACAAATCTTCTATATCTTCCACGGTGAGCACATCCAAGCAGACCGCTTGCCAATTCTCTTATGAATCGCGAGCATAGCCTGCAGCGTATGTCCCACAGGGACAGGACGGCTCCCCCGGTGAAGCATGACTGAATGAGAAAATCTTGTCAATAGCGCTGAGTGACCATGTGTTGATGTTTTTGTTGTTATTATTACACACTACTTTTCCTGACCTTTTCAAATCCCCCTACAAATAACCCATATTACAAAAAAAGACAAAACTAATAAAAACTAAACTAATACTAAGCATTTTCAAAAAATAAACTAAACTAGAAACCCACTTTAAAAATGATAAAAACTAATAACCTTGGTTTGGTACTGCTAATTTGTTTTGTTTTGTCATGGTCAAAAAAATCGTGGCAGACAATTTTCATATCAATTCTAAGCAAAAAAAAAAAAATTGTGATTCATATTTTTCCCTGAATCGTGCAGGCCTAGTTCCCACACAGCCTCCAACTGAGCTACAAGATGTAGATGTGACGTGAGCAACCCGTCTGAAAGTTGTAAGTCTTCTGGTGCCAAGATAAATCTTAATCCTTCAGAATCTTGCAGAGACGGAGAGTGTAGGTGTTATAAGTAAGGAGATAACATATTATGTATCTATTTTTATCTTTTTTTGGTATGATGCAGAATTATTTAAACATTGTTTAACATGTTTGTAAAATTTGCAAATAACGAGCACTTCACGCCTTAATGCTTAAAATATTTTATCCAGGAACAAACATCTGATCATTCCATGACAAGTGTGATGATGTAACCACGTGACCTATCATCAGACAATTGTACTCCTGTAATCAGACATATGACTTTATTTAACTGATCTTTAATTGCACCCATAAGGTAAGTGGCAAGTCGTAAATCATGCTCTTGTTGTACTTCTTACCCCTGATTTCCACCAACACTCAAAAAATTGAAACGTTTGACTTTAATCAAATTTATTATGTCAACAGGTTCCACGTATTTTTATTAGGTTAGTTAAAAACAAAAATATTAAGGTAATTTAATTTATTTATGTTACAGTAACACGATTGTTACTTTTTAACTTTAGATTAACAAGATATATTTAAGCTTAACCAAATAAAGTCAGGTATCACGATTCTCTGCTACGATTTTTTTCTCACAAATGTAATGTTTATTGCATACGAACCATGACAAAAGTAATAGGCAGCACCAAACATTTTTTGGCACCTATAGAAAGAAAGAAGAAAAGTGTTTGTGATGCAGTTGGCTCATAAAATTAAATGAGAATCAAAGAATTTTTTATTTTTTTTTTAAATCAAACTTATTTCGAAATTAATTCGTGACAGGGTGAATAGAGATCGCGATATATAGATTAATCGTGCAGTCCTAATTTGAACACATAACCAACATAGAATAACAGCTGAAAATATTAGTGGATTGATTGATTAGTTTGACAGAAAATGTATCAATAATAATTTCAGTTCCTTGGGATAACTGAGGTTCAGTGCATATATTACACCCATTAAGAGTGCACATGCACAGGCGATGTTTCCCAAGTTGTGCAGTACTTCAACACCCTCAACCACAACTCCAACATCGGCTAGAGGAGTGGTGACATCACCTCCTTCAACATTGATGCTGTAGATGGCAAAGGTGAGTTGCTCAAGCTCCCTCTCAGCAGCTCTAACATCGGTATCCTTTACAGAGGAAAAAGAGAAACTATAAATTACAAACATTTTCCCCCCAGAATTCCAAAAAGTACATTTTCCAATTCAATTAATTTAATTGTAATAGCATCACACTTTAAACAGTGCTATGTGTATACAAATAAGATGTGGTGCAGAGTGATTGTAACCAACTTAAAGATTTATTCCTTTTTATTATTTACATAATTTAATATACACTAACCAAGCACTTTTTATTAGGATGTGCAATCTAATGCCCTCCAACTAACAGCTATGCTATAGATATTTTCAGTTTTTGTTTACATTGTGTTTCCAATATGGTCATGGAGGTAGACAACATTTCAACATGATCTAATACTCTAGTATACCACCACCACCCACTACCCCCTCAGTACAACTGGAAGTAAAATTATTACCTTCCTGAGGTCAGAAAAAAAACTCTAAATGTATAAGTTTAATACAATAATGCCTGGCAGAGTAGCTGTGTTGGATTGCACTGCACAAGTGTTAAATGTTCAATTAAATCCATGGATGATTTTTAATAACCCCCCCTAATTACATAACTATAAAAAAAAAACAAATTCCATGCAAATTACAACAAATTCACAAGATTAGTTACTCAAAATTTGGTTTGATACATGTAGAAACAAAACAACTAAGGTTACCAACCTGGTATTCTTTGAAGAGCATGTTCGGGTCTTCGTTCAGGTAAATGCAAAGTGCCCTGAGGATGCAGTCCCTCAAATACAACACTCAAATACTAGAAGACATCGCAAACAAAGTTACCAACACTTTATTTAACACAAATAGATAAACTTGAAAACTGGCCTCAATTGTTAGTGTAATCAGGAAAATGTCCCTGTGCTGTATGATGAGAAGCAAACCAATATTTGAAGGTGACTGCAAATATAAAATAATTTGAAAAAAAGCACAGGAGTTGCTGTTAAGGCTTTTGGAGTAACTTTTAAAGCCCACCTTTATACTCATAAGGGTGCTAAACATACTTCTGTCATTGGGGCCAGTAACATCTGGATTTTCCTCCCTGCAGAGCCTCCTTTGTTCCTGAACACTGATGAGCTGATCAGTGTGCTGGTCTAGTTGTCCAAGGAACTTTAAGAGAAGGGGAGTAGTAGTAATCCTGAGAAACTCGGCCTCCATCTCAAAGCATGTCCACAAACACAATATATTAATGGTACCTTCTAAACAGTTAACATTCATTTAGTAAGACCTCATACAAAGTAGATTTATTTATTTGTTTAGGACAATACACATTAATCAACATTTATGTAAATGTGTAAATTGGAAAATATTAAATTAATAATAAAAACATTATTTTAGAATGTTTGACACATTTTGTCTTTAAAAAATATTGCGCCCTTTGTAATTAGGATAATGCAGTAGTTCATATTGCGATTTTGATGTGATTGCAATTAATTGTGCAGCCCTACTATGTTTAATGTGGTTTAATGTTGGACTTAAACTGTAAAAAAAATAAAAAATAGTTTAAAGTCCAGTTATTAACGACATGGATCAAAGATTTACAGCTGTGCAAACATTATGTTGATATAGTGATGTGAATAATTATTTGTCTACACATTTGATTTTGAAATTGACCAAATACGCTGCATGCAACATCCTGGTCAGTTCTCTCTGCTCTGTGCTGGTTGATACATTTTGAACACGGATTTTGACAAAAATAGATTTGCTGCTTTATATTTAGCGGCGCGCAGCGGAGATCTACTACTGGTATGATGCTGACACGCGCCCAGTGGAAACAAGCATTGACTACAATGGGCGCAATCAGCTACGTCAGCCGCGGCACACCCATTGCGGTGGAATATAAGTAAGAGATAAGAGATAATAAGAGTAAGAGAATTTTACAAAAGATTCTCTCACAAGATTACATAAAACAGACTGTGCTCTAAACAATTCAAAAATGCCATGACTACATTTGACGCAAAATGATAAATATTCCCATACGCTACTGAAAGTTGGCACGGCATCACAACAAAATATGAATTATAGCCCGTTCACTACGCATTTCATGCCTCAGCCACAGTGAACAGTCCCGGCCATCTGATCCTGAACTCTGATCATTGGCTTGTCTCGGACGACCTCCTGCCTCCTGTATGCAAAGGTCTTGGCCATCTTCTCTTTGACGACTGTATCATTTTGTCTCTTCTTGACCTCAGATAGCAATGCCAATCTTTCACCTTCAAGACTGTCCTGGGTCTCTCCAGCAGGATAGCAAGGACAAAATTGTACTTCTGCCTTTCTGGGTTTTTTGACATCATAGGCAGGCTGACGTCTATCTGCAGGTTTGTGCTTAAGGGAATTGATACTCAGTTCTGGGCTACCCAAGTTCCTAAGCTTTGTCCTATTGTTTGCCATCTTGTACTTAAGGCTTATTTTCCATCCCTAGAAACCGCTGTAAGAGCCTTTTTCTTTCAAACATGGATGCATTTTGATTAAAGCCTCAGCAACAGATTCTTTTTCCAAGTTTGAAAGATATGCCTTCAACTTGATTTGCTCAACCAGACTTTCTAAGAGATTTAAGTTTGTGACTAGGGTTTAGAAGAACTCCATTTGATATGAAGTCCTGATTAGCGCTTTCAAGTTGCATCTCCACATCATATGGAAACTTTGGTATTTGGAATTCTGTAGGCCACTGGGATCGAGCAGTTGCTGAATCAGGGGAGGAGAGTAATATTGTGTCAGAAGATGACAAAGATGTTTCATCCCCACTTTGGTTCATGTTGCCTGGAGCATCAGACAAGCGGATGACTTTCACTGTGCTCTTGTCTTGAATATCGCTTATTTGGTTAAGGTTAACAAATTCATTGCCAAAGTCAGTGTCCATGTACTGAGTGAGTCTAATGTCCCCATCTAAATCAAACTGACATTTGATTTTGTTTGAAAGATCCTCTACAGACTTTGGCATGCCCGTCTCTATAGTCAGTTTTTCTGCATTGTTAGACCCAAGGATAATCCGTAATTTTACTGGTGCAGCCATCATCAAAATGCTTCAGTCTAGAAAAGGAACAAATGTGTACACATGTATAAATGAAAAGCAGTAAAATTGGAAAGTCAGCTACTGGCTTTGATCATATGCAAACAAACCAGACATTGTAGCAGGCACAAGCCATATTCACAAACTATTATCTTAGCCCTAGTGTTAGTTGCTAATTATTCAATGACATTAATAATTAACCTATAGACATCTCAGGCTGAAAAAAAAATATTAAAAGCCTAAATGTTCTTTACAGATGTAGATGTACCTAATAGACTTAGATTTAACAAGTGACAAGGACTTATTGCATGCAGAGAAACATCACTAAACAGCCATGTGGACAAAGGTGACAGGTATATTAGGGACTTCTGCTAGTGACAATAAAGTGGGCATTTAGTAAGTTATACATTTCAGCTCTTTACTTACATTTAACATGTGCTTTTAATATAAGGATATCTCTTAAACGTAACCAGTCGAAGGGGCCCAATGAAGTAGTCATGCAATGGGTAGTTATCTCCCAGTTCATTATGTGTTATCAGGGACAGTTTGCCAGTTGGACAAGGTTGCAGCTCAAAGGCCCGGTAGTGCTCCCTAAACCAAGCTGAGAACATTCTGACAATAAAACCCAGAGTATCTTGAAGTACACAAAGCTCTCCAAATTCAGGAAGCTCATCAGTAAACCCACAGATGACTATCATTCCCTTGCTATAGTTGATCCCCTTACATTTTGCACTTTTTGCCATATTTACTTCTGCCATGTTTGGGTCCCTCTGCTGGATAGGATATGATATTTCATCTTTCATCACCTCAAGTGGCACATTTGATACACTTGCCACTTCAACTGCAGGTTTCTGTAGACTTATTGAGTGTAAGTGATAGGCTATTATCAGCTGGTGTTTTCTTGACAGTGTTAGAGCAACATTCTTAAAACACTTAGAATGATGAGCAACCTGCTTAAAGAAACTGTGCTTTCACTAAAGGACCAAAACAATGGATCAAGTGAGGGTAATGCTCAAAGTAGTGATGCTTTGGCAGAAGTTTTTGGTTGGGAAATGATGCTTGATATTTCTGTCTGTGATCAGAAGTTTTAAACTGAAGATATGCAATGAATTCTTCAGTGTGGATCTGTGCAATAGCAAGTTCAGCTATCTCTTTTAAATCCAAAATTATTTGCAGACTGGTTCACCATCAGGTATTGCATCTCCAATCATGAAAGGCAGCAACCTTAACAAAGTCCAATTTTCAGCTGCATTGCCACCTATTGAATTTTTGCTTAAAAATGTTTGTGGCACAATATGGGGACGCTTTGTTTTATCATCTCCCTTGTAGAGAAAACTGAGAATCACTTTATTTAAAGTGTCCAAAGAGAGGTATTATTTGGATATTAAAACACCAAAGCATTTTGCAAGTTCCAATGGAACAATTCCCTCCAATAGATCATGAAGTATGTCAGGGGGATAGCCAGTTGTTACATCAAAAGGGAAAGATTTTCTGATAGCACAAATGGTCTTTTCACTCCAATATATGGCTTTCCAGTCTCCAATGCATGTTTGACATGTTCTTTATGTCCATCTTTGGATCGAAAACTAAACTCCTTGGACAGAACCTGCTTGGTTTGAAAGTCAATGGAACGGCCTGTGCAAAACTCTCCACAAAGCCTGCAAGGCCATGGGCACCCAGATTGTCTGCAGATACACATTGTACTGTGCCTTTGATATTTCTTCCAATCTGTGGGACAAAAACCCCTTGCTCTTCCAAGATAACCATATCATGCAAAAGAGGTTCAAGCACTTTTCCATATCCCTTGATGTAGCTACTTTTACACAGTACTGCCAAGTAAATAAATGACAAAGAGGAGTGCTGGCCTGGGGGCAAATTGCTCAAAATCCAGTACATCGCACAAAGCTTATGTTTCTTTCTAGAAGTACCCAGTGGGTTGCACACTTAAAAGTCATCAATATAAAGGGTCACACTTATTCTCAATTCCCCTGCAGATAGGAACTGATTTTTCCTGAAAAACTCTCCATCCTGATATGACTTATATTCTTTCTGTGCACTCTCATTTGAGTAAGCACCATAGTTTTCTACAACACCATCAATGATACAATCTTTGCTCAAGAGCTGCTGCAATGACTGCAATAATGGTATGTATTGGTAGGTATGGTTGCACTCCTTATCCAACACATATTTGACTGGTTCAACTACATGGAACTTGTCTTTGAAGTAAAGTTTCCGCTTAAAAGCAGTACTAAGGGGGCCCTGACCTCCAATTGTTTTTATCAAGGGGTTTGAGAGGCAGATTGCAGAAACCAATTCGTCAATTTCCTTCCATTAAGTCCAACATGATGTTTTGCACAAAAATCAGAAACAATGGCACTTGACGTAGTTAGGGATGCAGAACTCATCAGGAAGTGCAAGTCCTGTAGAAGCTCATCAACTGCACTGCTGGGAACGTGAAGTATGTTTTCCAGCTTTAGCAACACTGCTGCAAATTTCTCCTCTATCATCTTCTCAACATTTTCTGAACTGTCTGTCAACTAAACTGTAAACTAGACTGCTCTCCTAACTGGGCTTCTTCCAAAATGTCAGTGTCTCCATGTTCATCTGAAAGACTTGAACTTTCAAAACTGTCTCTTACTGCAGCTATTCCAAGTTTAAAGTCACTGTAAGAATAACCAAGGTGCTTTCTATTTTATGTGATTTAAATGTCCCATAAATGTTTGTCCCAAATGTACAACCCTTAAACATGCATGGGACTGTTTCATTGGCTTTGAGATGCACATTTATGTTAGTAAAATACTCCTTCTCAGAGGAAACTTCAGAAAATCCACAAACATGACAGTTGAATGTGGACAACAGCGAAGTTTGCTGTGATGTCGGTCTGTTATGGACTCTACAGACATGTGATCTGAGCGCATTCCATGACTTGAATGTACATGGACAACTAATGTATGGACATGGATATGGATGCCTGTGCCCATAATGTGGATGCTTTAACCTATAATGTTTAAGTAACTGGGCCCTAGTTGAGGTCTTTGAACTGCAACCTTTACACTGCCACATTTAAATCTGGAAAAAAACAACAATGGCTATTACCAACGGAAAATGAACTTGTAAAACAGTCATCTTTAAAAAGGCCTGACTGTGAACATACCATGTGCAATATCCGCAGTCCAGCTATGCAATATCAATGAAGGAAGGAGCTAATAATCACTATCTCAGCAGGGATCTGAAATTCATCATGTTAACAGAAGCCATCAACTACTGAAATGCATTACCGACATTTAAAAACCATTTAGAAGAGAGAGAATGAAAGAGACTGAAACTGCAAAATGTTTGATTTTTCAGTAATTAGTAAGCTAGTTATGATGTGATCTTACCTTTTAGGAGTATGTCTTATCCAGGCAGGATGGTGGACAAATCAATGAACTAATTATTCGAGACCTGAAATATTGCATCATGATTAGAAAGACAGAAAATAAATGTAAAAAGCTATTAATAGCCTACATCAAATTTTGGGGCGACTTTTACAGGGTTCTTAAGAGCTACAATGTTTAAATTAAACAACCCTTAAGCCGGCTTTTACGTCATTTCTTAGCATCTTACCACTCTCCAGCATTTGACCCTGTCATTTCATAATATCAGAGTGAATTCAGCGGTATGCACCCACGCTTCGGGCAGCCCTTTTCAAACAATAAATAGTGGGAGTAAGTGTGACTTTTATAGTTGTTTAGTTTACAAAAACAATTTTAAAAAGCTGGTTATGTCTATTTTAATGTTTCTGCACAAGATGAGCAGGCTGAGGTTCGGAGTGGATGGCTAGCTCCCAAGTAATCTGAAAGTGTGGAAATTATTTCCATTGAAGGACAACATTGTGTGCATGGACGGTCTCTGAATCATCTGCAACCAGGAGATGAAGAAGAGCTCAGATCCACAACACCTAGCACATCTTTGTCTCTGCAACCCCAGGACTAGCGCGGCTAGCGCGACCAGTGCAGGTGCTAGTGCCACGACTCGCGTGTGGATGATAGGCCTAGCCTGTAGATCTGTCTTCAGTGAATGAGCCCGCAACTCAACCAGTGGTCTTCTGTTTTAGCAAGTTTTATTGTGTAGGACCGTCAGATAACAGTAAGGTGTGTGAAGGAGGATCTGTCTGTATTATATTATGTCGTTATATGAGATATATGCATTAAAATAATCGATTCATAACGCTACAGAGCTGCAGGCGCGTTTCTATATCAGCTGTTACTGTTGACAATTTTTTCCCCTCGTGGTTTTCTCTTGTTATGGCCAATGATGCTTTAGGGCTTGTTAATGTGATTTATTTCCTTTTGTTAAACATGTTTATAACATGAATTATTACACTAAAGTAACAGCTTGTCTTGGTAGGAAATAACTTCAGTCTTGTTTTACATGGCATGAGCAGAACTAAAATGTTTTAGGGAACAAATAAGGAGATGGTGGTGCAAAGTTCTCCTGGAAAACTTTCCTATGATGTAAGTGTCTATAAAATTATTAAGGCTTCACTTTATATTTTAACATCAATTGTCTCAATGATAATTATGTTACATGTGTTATATAATGAATGGATATCATTGACTCACATAGCTTTAAAGAGGAGATGGCCAAAAAGATGACGTGAACATCAATATTTCATTAACATTTTTACTGTTTGCCTGCTTGTTTTAATTTAATGCTAGTTGTTCAATATTTTTTGTTAAATTAAAAAAACAAACAAAAAAAAACAGTATGATGGAAATGAAAAGGATGACTTTCAATACCAAGAGGACTTGGAAATCTTTTTTCAAACATTGTATTGATGAACAAAATTTTAAAATAAATGCCATGTTCCTTGAGAGTTAATGAGACACAGACCAGTATGATTGTTATAGTTCTTGTCATTATTCTGATAACACCCATGCACTCTACAAGAAGGGCCAGAGTCGCCTCCATCTGCTGAGGAGACTCAGGTCCTTTGGAGTGTGCAGGACTCTCCTCAGGACTTTCTATGACTCTCTCTATGCTGTGGTCTGCTGGAGGGGGGGGGCAGCTCGGACCGGAACAGGAGCAGACTCAATAGACTGATCAGGAAAGTGAGCCCTGTCCTGGACTGTCCTCTTGACCCCATAGCGAAAGTGGGGGAGAGAAGGATGTTAGCTAAGCTGACATCCATCATGGACAACACCTCTCACCCCCTACACGACACTGGGGGGTCCTTGAGCAGCTCCTTCAGCAGCAGACTGATACACTACACAAGTAAAGCATTCCACTGGTTCGCCGATGTGAAGCTTTTAATATGAAGCGCAGCAATAAAGTGATGGCTTAGTGTCAGTTGTCATTTCAACAGCTCAAACGGTTAACAGGAATCGGTCATCATACAATAAAACGGAAAAGTACAGCCAGATAAACACAGGAGGAAAAGTGTAAAAATGAATCTAGGTTAAGCACTCTGTAACAAAAATTTCAAATTCACCACAACTGCTTTGAATGAAAACATGAGTAACTCTCAGTGTTGCAGCTAACCGTGCTCCATGTGACCTGGTCCACAACTGTGCTCTTTTCCAGTTTCTGAGCTAAATGCAGAATTTATTGATGCATAGCGTGCAAGACAGAGCCACAACAGTCTCTTCAGGCTTTTAGGCTAACGTTAGCTAGCAGCATACTGCTTGTGGTGCTATGTCCTGCCAGATTAAGGCTGAATCCCATTTCTCCATCTTACCCCTTGGCCCTTACCCCTACCCCTTGCCCCTTGAAACCAAGGTGTAGGGGTGAAAACATACCCCTATGAACCACTTGGTTTACATCACCATACAGTATTGATCACAAACTTCCAAGATGCAATACATGTGCATACACATGTATTATGTATACATACATATACACCCTGTATACATGGTGTGTTGTATATCTGTTTTAGTTATCACCGTTTTGAATGTCATCGATGTTCAGAAAAACATTTTAACAAAAACCTGTCTTTATTGCCGATAAATTAAACATAACAGGGAAAAACATTACATAAAATGTTACAGACCCATTATCAACTATTAGAACCATAACTAACATGTCACACACATAAAAAGGCACTCATATGTGTAAAACTAAAAAACACACAAGACCACAAACAAATTAACTACAGCTGTTCTGATATTTCAGACCAATCTGATGCCTGTTGGCCTCACATTTCATCAGTGTCCCATATCAAAACCAACAATATACAAGTGCATGAACAGGAATTACAAATTATTACAATAATACAGTACAAATGCAATAACGAATGGGTTCAACACGAACATATGAATTAGGAAACTTCTGCTCGTTTTCAGCCCAAAAGTGGATCAGCTGCTGTGTCCTCCTGTGTGATACAGAGCGGTATACAGTGCCTTGCGAAAGTATTCGGCCCCCTTTGAACTTTTCAACCTTTTGACACATTTCAGGCTTCAAACATAAAGATATAAAAATTTAATTTTTTGTGAAGAATCACCAACAAGTGGGACACAATTGTGAAGTGGAACGAAATCTATTGGATATTTTAAACTTTTTTAGCAAATAAAAAACTGAAAAGTGGTGCGTGCAAAATTATTCGGCCCCTTTACTTTCAGTGCAGCAAACTCACTCCAGAAGTTCAGCGAGGATCTCTGAATGATCCAATGTTGTCCTAAATGACTGATGGTGATAAATAGAATCCACTTGTGTGTGATCAAGTCTCTGTATAAATGCACCTGCTCTGTGATAGTCTCAGGGTTCTGTTGAAAGTGCAGAGAGCATCATGAAGACCCAGGAACACACCAGGCAGGTCCGTAATACTGTTGTGGAGAAGTTTAAAGCCGGATTTGGATACAAAAAGATTTCCCAAGCTTTAAACATCCCAAGGAGCACTGTGCAAGCGATCATTTTGAAATGGAAGGAGTATCAGACCACTGCAAATCTACCAAGACCTGGCCGTCCCTCTAAACTTTCAGCTCAGACAAGGAGAAGACTGATCAGAGAAAATCTAACTTTTTGGCCACAATGCAAAACGATATGTTTGGCGTAAAAGCAACACAGCTCATCACCCTCAACACACCATCCCCACTGTCAAACATGGTGGTGGCAGCATCATGGTTTGGACCTGCTTTTCTTCAGCAGGGACAGGGAAGATGGTTAAAATTGAGGGGAAGATGGATGCAGCCAAATACAGGACCATTCTGGATGAAAACCTGTTGGAGTCTGCAAAAGACCTGAAACTGGGACGGAGATTTATCTTCCAACAAGACAATGATCCCAAACATACAGCAAAATCCACAAAGGAATGGTTCACAAATAAACGTATCCAGGTGTTAGAATGGCCAAGTCAAAGTCCAGACCTGAATCCAATCGAGAATCTGTGGAAAGAGTTGAAAACTGCTGTTCACAAACGCTCTCCATCCAACCTCACTGAGCTCGAGCTGTTTTGCAAGGAAGAATGGGCAAGAATGTCAGTCTCTCGATGTGCAAAACTGATAGAGACATACCCCAAGCGACTTGCCGCTGTAATCGCAGCAAAAGGTGGCTCTACAAAGTATTAACGCAAGGGGGCCCAATAATTTTGCACGCACCACTTTTCAGTTTTTTATTTGCTAAAAAAGTTTAAAGTATCCAATAGATTTCGTTCCACTTCACAAGTGTGTCCCACTTGTTGGTGATTCTTCACAAAAAATAAATTTTTTATATCTTTATGTTTGAAGCCTGAAATGTGTCAAAAGGTTGAAAAGTTCAAGGGGGCCGAATACTTTCGCAAGGCACTGTATGTAAAGCACGTAGCGATGTATTATAGACCGTTAATATTAATATGTATATACAGTCTATGCGATGTATACAGTCCATTCAAGGCAGAGAAATGCGGGACTGTTGTGCAAATCAACATTAGCGATTAGCGTTAGCATTGCAAGCTAGCGATTTTTAAAAAGTTAGGAACATGGAACATGGCAAGTATATGCACAGGACTGCATAGACCACAAAACAAGACTGTCGTAACTTTTAAATTAATTATTTAAGCCAAGAATACTTACATGTATGTGTCTCTCTGGTCGAAGCGGTAGCCATTGTCACCTGTGTGTTTACAAGTGAGGTCGCGTCCACACTAGGTTTCTAGGGGTATACACCCCTAGGTCTATCTCCTTCCCCTCAGTCGAAATAGGTAATGGGACAGCACTAGGTCCTGCGTGAACGCGCAAAACCAAGAGGAAGGGGTAATGGTAGGGGTAAGATAGAGAAATGAGATTCAGCCTACTAGTGAACCACGAAAGCACCGGGGCCACACCGCTGGAAACGCACGTGCATACCCCCCCCACCGATACTTGTCCGGTTGTTCACTCTCTCCCTCTGCTCCACTCAAGCTGACCGGAGCTAACCACTAACCTGAGCTAATTACTGTTAGACACCAGCACTAATTACTAAAAGAGTAGTTAAGTTTAGAAACACTACACACGTGAGATATAAGCGGCGCCCAGCGGGATAAACAGCAAACCGACCTGGGTCATACAGCTAACGTTAGCTAGCTAAGTTTGCTAGCGAACATGTCAAAGACCCACCTGCTTTTACAGCAGTGTGCATCAGAAACACAAAGTACGCTCATACTCAACATGAATATACTACAAAACAGGTTTGAGTGAAAAAAAAATGTTCACCTACCTTTTCCATATCAGACACCGAACACCATCTCGAACTTTTCCGCCAAAATTAACATAGGAAGGTCTTGTCAGGAGTTCAAATATATTTACGCATGCGCAGTCTGCTGCATCTCAGTTTTAGTCTTACTGCCATCTTCAGGATGTAACAAGTATTGCATTCCTAATTCACTTTAATTAAATGTTTTGGGATTCATCAACATATTTATATTTTTTATAGGTAACAATAATCACAATTACATAGACTTTACTCGAAAACATTTTACCTAACAAAGACATTTATTTTAATTAAACTGAACATTAAAAACGTATTTAAAGTCCACAACACCCCTGATTAATTTTTTTGAACGGCGGCAGAGTCAAAAGGTTTCAAAGTCAATGTGTGTATTTTCACTGACTGCGGAACAGCTGTGTTCTGACTCTGCTCCAGCCCCAGCCCTCCGGAGCAGATACTCTGAGTCATAGACCTAACGGTTTATGACTCAGAGCTTCTATTTTGGCCGGATGCCACAAAGCTCCGCAGCAATTCAGCACACAGCAGAAAGTGCGGGACAGGAAGTTGAACACAGAAACAAAAAACATCCTGTTAATTTTTTTTTTAAATAAAGCCATCGTGCTCACAGCGGATCATATTTCCCTGCATTACACCTTGAAAATATCAAAATGGGCGGAGACAGGTCTGAAGTTTTGTGGTTGTCTTTATAGAAACTACATTCTGTTATATCGAGTGATCATACATGAATTTGCGAGATGTCGTGGGTCCTTGTGACTTCAGCTGTCAGTCATGGCAGCACCTAGTCTGGCTATCACCAGACCAAGCCAAGCTCAATAGATTTGAAATTGAGCGTTGGTCTGGGGAGTCTGCTCTAGTAGGCTATTTTCTCTACACAAGAGGAGTGACCAGTGGGCATAGTTCAAATGACTCTATACACAGTTGGAAAGTTCTTCAACCAATCAGACCAACGATGAGGGTGACTTCAGGTATGAGCTCTGAGTATCACAGACCCGTCCGTCGCTTTGTGTCCACTCTCTCTGTAACAATAGAGGTGAGCATCGCGGCTGGTAGTGTAGCAGCTTCAGTTCATTTTAGTGGACTCGCTCTGCTGTGGACAGTGACGCGTTGCATCCGTGTAGACCTCCGATGAAGAGCAGCGTACTAAACTTTGTCAGAGACCAGAGACGGCCTCTCTGGTCTGTCAGACGGTCTGACTGAGATACTACCATATCAACGGAGCAATGAAATGCACAGCAGACTATATTACAACTCTCCAAATCTCGGACAACAGAGATGGGAGGAGTTATATTTTGAATGTGCACAAAGTTGTAAACATGAGCAGAAATCTGATTAAAGTCCAGGGGTTTATAAATTCATTCAAATTAATTAATGAATGATTCACATGAATAAGTACCACATGCACATTTAAAGAGATTTACTTCCCCAACAAAAGACCTGAGGGCCTTATTTTCCGATATTTTCAATTGTTTCCAGCATACATTGATGTAGAAATGGGTAGAAATAGTTATAGCAGATACATTCACTGTGTAATTCTCAAAATGTTACTGTATCTCTAGTCACAAAATCTGGAAACACAACCTATGCCATTGGGTTGCCAGGCAGCTGTGACTGGTCCAGATGTTTGTGCCAGCACCAGGGGGGGGCAGATACTGGGAAACGTTGTGCTTCTCTAACCTCGGTGCATCTCTAAATGTAACTGTAAATAATTCATTCAATGTTTCATAAAATGAACAAATAGTCTTTATAAAAAGTAAATACAGTAAGTGGCGCACAGAGGATGAGGGCCAAACATTACTGAGCCTTGGCACAAAGGTTAAAGGATTAGAATTTATGCAAATCAGTGGTTCTCATTCTTTAGAATTGCAGTGGTCTTAGTTGATCCCTCAGGTAGACCAACATTAATTTAACTTTGGGTCCCTGGTCCCTACATTGAAAACTGTGTGTGGGGTTGTCAAGAGAGATTGGGAGAAGTAAATTTGTGTGAAGTGGACCTGTTCACCACAGACCCAGATCTTCTCAGCTGTTGCTACTGACTGTCTCTTCATGTGGCTCATTATGTTTGGCACATTGTCTGGATCACTTCTTATATCATAAGAAGGTAATACAATGTGTAATCAAGTGATGACTGATTAACATTAATGTAAATGTTAAATGCCCTAATACCTGTTGATACTACAACAATGCAAAGGCTCTTAACCTTACAGTTTAGCACATATCATGTAAGACTTGATTTCTCCATTTTATTGCACAAAATTCTCCAGAAAGTGCCATTTAATGGTTTATTTAAAAAAAAAAAATGGGGGGGCATACCCCAGGACCCCCCTAGGGAGCGCCCCCCATCCCCCCACATATGACAAATCCCAATTTAAACCCTGAATGAGGCTGAAAGAGCCAAAAAAATTGCTTTGTACGCGGCAAAATAGGGTTGGCCCCCCCATATCTCACTCCAAGGTTTTTGGAAAAGTTGGCAGCTCTGGGGTGGGGTTTACCAAGTCTAGGCCGCAGCTGTTCCACAACACATCCGGACCTGGTGGGTACTGAAGGACGGCGGAGCACGGAGCCGACACGTAGCGGAGTAGATCTGCAGCCGTTCTTCAGTTGGTGGAAATCAGGGGTTACAGTCAGTGTGTGCTGCTACTTTGAAGGGCAAGTTATCCTACAATCCTACAAAATTGTTTGTAAACTCATTTAGGAAACAGTTTATAGTAGTTGAGGTTGGGTTGAGGTAAAAAAAGAGCCAGTCAACTTCAACCAATAACTGGTGAGTTGGCCATTTTTGGTCTCCCAGCAAAGATAGTATAGAAGTGAGATATCTCACTCTGTAGCTAAAACAAGTGAGATGTCTCACTCTGTAGCTAAAACAAAGACCCAAAGACACATGGTGAAAATATGGTGTTCATGAAACCATTTAAACCTATTCCGGTACAACCTCAAAATACAATTAAGACCCTGAAAATGATCATAATAAGGAAGGCATTCTGAAATGTCAACAGATGACGAATCAGCGCACACTGTTTAATTTAAAATGTTCAATGTGTTAACCTTTCCTGATTGCTTGTTTTCCGAGTAAAACCAGTGGAGACTCGTTACCTCCAGGGCCGACGTTGAATATTGAAAATGAATAATGTCGGGGTTAAAATCCTGTTTCTGGTGAGAAAATGAATGAACTTGGCTTTCAGTCTGGGTTTTAGTTTGGACACCACCCCCACTGTGTACAACAACTTAACTTATTCCACAAACTCAGCTCCGGTCACATCTACACGTCTGCTCCCTCTTTCTCTATCTCTCTTCTGCCCACTTTCCACACACACACACACACACACACTGAGTTCTCTGAAAGGAGCCGCAGCACGGCCCGGCCCGTCCTGTCAGGTTCTGTCGGGTTTGGTTTGGGTATCCGTCCTCTAGTAACAAAAGGTATTATGATAGTCACTTTACATTACATTGTGTCTTGGTTGTGCATTAGAGTCAGAAGTGATCAAGGCGTTGAGAATGTTGACTTTGCCAGATTTTTGTAAAAAATTTGGGGAACTAACAGGGGAAGCTTCATGCAAGGAAAAGGTGTTCACAATCAAAGGTTTGTCTTGTTTTCAAAGTCTATTTTGTCATCACTCACACTGTCATTTCATTTGTATTAAAGGAAAACAAACTAATACCCTGTGTTGAGTGAGATTACTATGACAATTTATTCTGCATACTGAGGATTGAACGTCTGTGGAAGGATGTCAGGACCTGTGTCAAGTATTACAACATGCTTCGGAGTCTGGAGTGGGATCAGCTTCTTGACGTTTCCTCCACAGCTAAGAACTCAAATCACTGTAACTGAAGGCTATTGAGAATGAGGGAAATTAACCTTTCCATATAAATTAAGCATGATTTTAGTATGTTTAAAAGTCATTATCGAAGCAATAAATCTGTATGCATCAGGTTAGTCTATTCTTTGCTAAGCTGCTACCCATACCTCTTTACACTTAACAGAAAACAGAAGATGTTCAGTCACTCATTCAAGACAATGACGCAGTTACACCCACAAGGAAACTGTACTTGCTATGTCGTGAATATTTGTTTGGCATGGGTTTTGGCCTTGGTGTTTTCTGAGATTTGCTATAAGACAATTAGTGGGTGGAGACAATTAAGCTTTTTTGCTTTTGTGGTGAGATGGGTTACTGGAAATGTTACTGAGCATGCATGGCATACACAATTGGGTAATAGATGCAGATTCCATTGTAATACTGAAACCTTCCCGGTCTGCGTGACTTGGTGGTATGTACTGTATGCTTGCCCTGTCAGCCACTGACATAACTTGCCCAAATTAATTAGCACTTCCTTGTCACCTTCACCTTCGGGAACACAAGACCGTGTTGATTCCTTCTTCTGAGAAAACACATGAAAAGGAAATATAAATGAAGTGGTATAATTGAGAAAATTGGGTGAACAAAATTGCCCATATAAAAGTTAGCATTACCTACTGTGGTTTGACATTAACAATTAGTACAAATTTACCTTTGTCCTCCATGTCCTGTATGAAGTTCTGTAGAAAATTGACCACTCGGCACTCTCTCTGACACCTCATTGTACCCTTCTCACTGAAGACAGGTGATAGTGACTTCACCAAGAAATCAGCATCTACCTTAATTTCACCAAAAGGATCGAACACAATTGCTTAGTGTAGAATTTTTATACAATATTCAGTGTAGAATTCTGGAACCAACAGTATTGCTTACATTGCTAAACAATCCAAGTACAAAGAGCTGTCTTCAGATGTCCATTACTTTCTGGACCAAGCTGAGGAGGCCATACAGCTTCATCAGAGCAGATTTGCTGGAGCATGGGAACTAACCTCACTGTTGAGTAATAGATCTGTAAAAAAAAATAGAGGTTCAAAAGTGGACTTGCTCTGTCACAGTGGACATGCACCTACGATGACAATTTCAGATCCCTCCATGATTTCTATGTGGGAGAACTTGCAAAATAGCAGGGTGTTCAAATACTTATTTTCCTCACTGTATGTATCAATTGTAGAAATCTGACAGTCATACCATAAGTCATAACATCCGTCACAGTTTGTTCTTGCTGAGACACTTTTGTTAATTAAATAACAATTAAATAATGGAAGTTACCAGTTAAACCAGCTTCTCTGGCTAACTGCAGCAAGCTATTTTTAAGGTTGAGCAGGAACAAATAAATCTAAAATGAGTGAGTGCTCTCATAAAAAAATTCCGGTTTACGTGCATTCATGTTGTTATGTATTGTTGAATAAGATCTAGTCATGCGAAAGATCGAGACATTGACATCATTAATCTTTTGGGGAGTCCACCCACTGTTTCTCAACTGCAGTTTAATTCAGCTACGTCACTGGCAGTAATGATGATAGCAGATATTCCTTCCGCAGTCTTAAGAAATGACCACACACCATGTTTCTATACATAGAAAATAAAATGTAATTCTTTACACCCTTACTTAACACTTCGCCTGGCTAAATCAAGCTGACAGCATTGACCTAATTTACACATAGAGACAAACAAAAACAAACAATGCAGTGGCACAAAGAATTGGAAAAGAAAATCGCAAATCTGTACATAAAATAAAAAAAAGCTTGAAGGGGGGGCACAGAAATTAAATTATAAACTACAATGTCTCCTACATACACACATGCCTGCTTTTGTTTGCTTAACAGGCACTGTATATTCATATTCTTTTCTAAAGTCTTGTTTCTCTGTTAATCCTGTCCAGACATATTATGTGACAGCCTTTGCCATCACAACATATTACACTGGTTGGCCAGTTTAAGGAATGTAATATTCAATGAAAGATGCAACTTTTTAACACGTTCAAGTCAAAAGAATGGATCCTACCTCGATTAAATGAAAGGTAACATTTTCTTAAAACCCACTAGATGATGATGCTTCCGACTCAGGCAGGATGAAGACGTGTTTTGGCCTACACAGTCTCTTCATAGCAGGACAATCTACACCACATCAGCATCAGTACCCCTGGTCCTGTACTGCTTCTGCTGCTGCCATGTCTCTGTGCCTTTTTTTATGTAACTTATGAGGAGGTTATTTGGAACTTCTTGCACTAATAAGCCAAGTCAATGTTATGAAAAATCATCACATCCATACCAATCTCTGTGCACCTTTTAGATTTTCTTTAGCTGATTTTGTTTGTTTGTTTGCTTCATAGTCCCTTACAGGAGGTATGAGTCAGTCTCAGAAGACGTTATCCTCAGCGAATACAGTAGGCCTATGTGTTTCCAACAGACGAGCCCTCTTGGCAGACGCTCCCTGCCAAGCACTGAAAATGTTGTAAAGTTTAAAGCTTGCTACTGAATTTAAATATTGTACTTACAACAGTCATTAGGTGGCAAGAAACTGAATAAATAAGAATGTTGCTTCATGTCAATCAGATTTGAGCAAACCACCAGAGGCGGTTTCTGAGCAGCTAGAGGATGGGCTGAGCAAATTAAAAGAGGAATGATGAGAGACTCCACATCTGTTAGCAAACCGAGAAGAGAACAGGTGCGTCAAAGGTAGGACACTCTGCTGCGCAGCTCATGTAGTGCGGGCCAAAATGTCTCTGTTGATTTCTTTCTTGTAGCATTTTCAAATTTTGCATACGTTTGAGATTTTTTCAGTTATTGTAAAAAGTGCATATGGTATTTTAAATGTGTGCATAATTAGTTCATTTGGTTTCATTAGTGTTGTGCCAATTTGAAATCCACTGAACACTCCATCTTCGTCGGGTTAAATTTAATTATCGTATTCAAAGGGTTTAATGTTGGTGCTCATTTGTATTGGTGAAAAAAATGGTGAGTTTGTTTGTCTGTTGTTCTAAGATGAACTGGATTGTAACTGCGGTATCTGTGTGCGTCTTCGTGACCAGCGCCCACTGTCAGTCAAATAGTGTCGGTAGGTATTGGAACTTTTTTGTTTCATCTATAATCTACATGACTCTCTGGATTAACGTCTGTCATGAATGAGAATAACTAAATGCGTTTTTTTTTCTCTTTCCAGACTGGTGTTATCATGAGCCAGGCTGCAGTGAGTATAATCTCCATTTATCTCTAAATTGCCACATTATCATGTTAACATCTTCACCGCTACTCTGCAGCTAGCCTACATAAAGTCTTGTTTCTATTTATAGATCAAACGACGTGGTCAATCATTGCTGCTAAATATTGCAATGGCAGCCGCCAGTCGCCCATTAACATCGTCTCAGCATCTGCCCAAGTTAACTCCAATCTGACTGAATTCACCTTTCATAACTACAGCAGCAACTCCACAATGAAAACAATCAAAAACACTGGCGATACAGGTGAGGAGTGGGTTGCGGACAGAAACCCTATTAAATGGTGTCAGATACTTTACTTGTGTTTGGTTATGGAGGAAGAAAGTATTAAGGTTTTGCATAATTTTGTTTGAAGTTATAATTTTCTTGAGGCTTAAAAATACCATTCTGAAATGTTTGGGGTTTTGACTTACTGGTCCATTCTGTTTTTCCAACCTTTTCCAGTCAGAGTCTACCTCGACAGCGGTGTGAGGATTTCAGGAGGAGATCTGTCCGAGGACTACGACAGCCTGCAGTTCCACTTGCACTGGGGTAATGGCACCTCTGTCCCCGGCTCTGAGCACACCGTGGATGGCAAGCGCTATCCCATGGAGGTAGACGTTGTTTCATGATAGGCTATAAGTTAGTTTTACTGTTATTAAATTCATATTCAATATTTGGTAATACTTTACAAGAGAGCCTACAGGGTAATTACCTGACACCTATGTGTAATGTCGTCATGAATAAAGACATTGATACTTAATGGATTCTACTGGTACTTGATAAAGTCCCTTAACGCAGGTGTTTTCAGTTAATCTGGCTGATTGGACCTCCTTACAGGACTGTGTGGGTGTGTATAGACTGATTGAGTGACATCTTCCTGACTTTCTTGTTACCTTCTTGCACCTATTAGGGCAAGACACATTACAGCTTTATCATTCTTATTAATAAATGAAGATTTGTGACCTCATACATTTTCATCAAAGCTCTGGCCACCTTCAACATGAACAGAGTTTTGTATTTAAATGTAGGACTTACCCAGTAAGTGGCTGCTTATTACCCTGTAATTATTACAACGTCTTACCAAATATTTGTTCTTTACTTGACTCCCCCAGTTACACATTGTAAACAGCAAGGCATCCTATAATCGGAACACAACTCGAGCTGTTGAAGACTCTACAGGACTTGCTGCTCTTGGTTTCTTGATTGAAGTGAGAAAAGATGCATTTCAAAGTTTTGTAACAACAAAATACTTTTAATTTAGCACTCTGTATTGTTTACTTCTTTTATGTAAAATGTCAAATGCTACTTAAAAAAAAAAAAAAATATATATATATCTGTTAATTCAGCTGTCAGCTTGAATAATTTGGGATGTTCTCTTTAGTGTAATTTGTGACTCCACTGTTTAATTATGCCATACCCTCCTATTGAGACTATTGACAATGTGTGTAATTTACAGGAAATGTCTGGTAATGTAACTGGCCAACCTGCAAGCTGGCACACCTTGAGCTCCTACCTGACAAACATCTCAAACAGCGGTAAGGAGAGACTTTACTCTTTTCTTGTGGAGAAGTTGATCCAATGTGTTTGAATAAAATGTGTATTGGGTGCCCTGGTAGCTCACCTGGTTGAGGTTGTGCCCCATATACTAAGGCTCAGTCTTTAACGCAGTGGCCCAGGTTCAAGTCTGACCCACCGCCTTGCTGCACATGCCCCCCGCTTTCCCCCCTTTCTTTTCTTCAAGCTATCCTATCAAATAAAGGTCAGGCAATCCACAAAATTAATCTTTTTTGTCATTAAAGTATTTATTTCTTTTTCAACAAAAAATACAAACAACTTACAAATGACAAAAAACGAAAAACATAACACAAAAAGGCAGTCAAAACTAAACTTAAAGGACAACACCCCTCTGTACCACTATATTGTTTGTGATTATATCAACTGTGATGTGTTTCAACCCATGCTTAATGTATCAAGCCCTTAATATATGAAAAGCAATAGTCCCATACTAAATGGAACTTACCTTTAATATTGTTACTCCTGGCAGTCTAATATTGGTAGGATGTAGTCTCTGTTATCAGTTGAATCCAACCTGTAAGCCCTGGCGTGTATGTGCTCTTCCAATTCCTCACTATCAGCCTTGCTGCATTGATGAGGCCTGCAGTTATTAGCGCATGCCGTCCTTTGTTGACACCTTGTGGCAAAAGTGTGCTATCTGCCAGGAGAGAGAACAGTTTTTCCTTAATACTTCTTTCCAGAAAGGTAATACCACAGGACATTTCCAAAAGGCATGCAAAAATGTACCTCTCTTACACTTCCAACACCTTTTGTCTTCTACTAAACCCATTCTGAAAAGCTTCATAGGAGTATAGTAGTATTTTTGGGGCCATGCTGTATCACCATACTTTAACGTTGAAACAAATTTAAAAGTGTAAACCGAAGACAAGACTTCGGCGTTTATTGGGCTGAATGGCCGTTCAGATATCAAGCACGGTTTCTCCCAAATCACAGTTTACGTATCGTCCCATTTTAAGACCGCTTCCGATTTTCCAATGTGTGTGTATGTGGCGGGATGTTGAGAGCTAGAGTGGAGGACAGAGTGGGGAGATTCAAAAAAATCCTCTTGGTCCTCTCTCTATAACTTGCTCCCACGTCAACAATTCTAACTTGTCATGGACAATTTATACATCAAAACGTAGGTATTCTTGTCTAGTTTCAGCTATCATTTATGCGATGTGAATTATACTTTTCGCTCAGCAACCTTTCAAAAGACAAGAGTTCCAAATCTTCCTCCATTCACTGCCATGTTAAACATCGTCCACATTTCTGAGCAAAACGCAGAACGAAGCACTTTTTTAAATTGTTGATATGCCCACATCTTTAAGTTTATCCACAAAAATCTTATATCAATACGTTCACAAAGGCCTTCTGGTGCCCACAACGTTTTTTTATTGATATCTCGTATACTTTTGGTGATATGATCATTTGTTTGAGAGCTTGTTCAGTGTCTGAATAGCTGGTGACACAGCTGACAGGTACAGCAGGTGCTTCGGTCGTTACCTGATTATAGATCGAAAAGATCACAACACAGATATGAAAGGCTTCCTAGCTGTGTTTACAAACATGGTCACTGATAGTTCGTATCGATTAACAACCATTTCAGTCTCTGTCTGTGTCTCTGTTGTCTCCACAACTCATTTTAAAACAAACAGAGTGAAAAAAAAATACAGACAGACAGACAGACATACACCACACACAAACACACACACATGGACTAACTGACCAACTGACTGACTCCTAACTGACTTCAACACCAACAGCTGTTTCATAGAAGACAGACTTGGAGAGGAGGAGGAGGAGAGGAAGGAGAAGAAGTGTGAGTCTGGTTGGTTTAGCACTACCTACGTCAAAGCTGCACTGGAAAACAGAAACGTCCTAAATAGGTTTTAAAAAGTTATATCTCCGAAGGGTTAAGACACTTATTTTTTATTAAGTGTTATTGCTATTTGGATGTGCACCAAGTAGGAGGCACACTGTTAAAATTTCTGCGTAATTTTCTAGTTCCATTATATTCTTGTAAAATGTTGAAGCACTATGCATTGTACTTGGCAAATCAAAAAGGTTTTGCAACATATTGGATTCTTCTATACTTCTAGTAAGTGAGAACACACGTCACACCGAAATAAATCTTTTTAAAAAATGTGTAAAAGTTCCTGTCTCTTCAGAGTTCATGTTTCTGTCTTCAGGCGACAATGTTACAGTGGCACCTGGAATTTCACTGGATGACCTCCTGTCTGGGGTGGATCGCACCAAGTATTACCGTTACCTTGGCTCTTTGACCACCCCCTTGTGCCATGAGGCTGTGGTTTGGACTGTGTTTAAGGACACAATAAAAGTCAGCAAAGACGTGGTAAGTTTTTTTTTTCCTGGTGTGTCTTTAAGTACAATGACAAGTACAATTGCTCTAACAGTGCTTCACATCTTGTTTCCAGATTGACCTCTTCAGCAAAACGGTACACGTCTCCAACAGCACGTCCCCTTTTATGATCAATGTCTACAGAGACATCCAGCCAGCTCAACGTGTCACAACACAGGCTGCCAGCTCTACCTCCAAAGCCTGCTACTCTCTGGCTCTGATGGCTCTAAGCCTGGTTCTAGGGAGTTCTTAGGGCCATGAAAAACTTATGTTGTTGCTGGTAAATCTCTTTGCAATGAAAATACACCTTTTTGCCATAATCTGTCCTCCCCCCCTTCATGTAGTTTGTCTGACTGTGTCCACATTGTTAATACATAAAGTATGCAAAGAACTACTCATTCTCAGTCCTCTAAATTCAGAATGTAAGATTTCATATACACATAAGATCACAACCAAGCAAAACTGAGCCTACCACAAGTACTTGCAATATTGATCTATGCATTAATAATGTTAACATGTGATGATGTCTGCCTCACTCTGATGTGGTATTCCATCAAAGTTTCTGTAAGCTATTATTTATTAATTATTAGAGTTTTAATCAGTTGTATGCATGATTGCACCTGTTGCTTAATAGATTTATGTTAGACATGTTTCACACAAGAATTTATAATGTTGTATTGAGAATTGAAGCACAGCTCATTATCTATTTCAAGTTCACTGGGTAGTAATGGTAGTTTAGAATTCCTGAATTGTATTTTTGATTGTGTAAGTATTGAGTTGCATTACAATCTGCTGGTATGTATCTGTCTATAGAGTTACAGCTCAAGTCTGTACAAATAAATGTCGCAGAATAGGATTTCATTTTCAATAAGATGTTTGTATTTTTATATTCCCTTATTTTGGACCCTGATTTGCTTTTATTTTTGTCCTTGTCAGTGCAGACACTGTTAACAGATGAAATGTGGCCATGTTGCCAAGCGGAACGCTCATTCAGTGATCTGACATGCCATTTAATTGCATGAACAACACTATTTATTACAATAATGTAAGTTACATTTTTCCTTTAATCACTCTGTTGCACTACTTGCACATGTAACACAGCTGTGATCTCATGTCAAGTGTTTCTAAATTAAAATGATCTTGTGTCAATCTCTTGTCTTCATTCATATTTACTGTAATAATATGGATTAAACATGTATCAGAATGCTTTAAATAAATGTTGGAATATGGGAAATTTCTAGTCAGTAAACCTTTTTTCTTTTCTTTTTTAAATGGAATTGTGTTACAGCATCACATTTGGTCCCTATTGTTGCACCTGGACTGAACTTGAACATGACACTTGAGGCGTGGTTATTGAGAGGACTTGACTTTATAATTCACAAAAGGTTATACGGCATAAAAGCCTGTTGTACTTCTAAAACCAGGTGTACATTACTTCACATCACACTTTCATTTTTGTTTCAAATTGATTAAATTGATTCAAATATATATTAAAATAATAAAATACACGAATAACATAATTGTTTGTAACATGATAGTAATTATATCAGTGTAAAATAACTAAAATCTGAAGAAAATAAAGCTTGAATGTGTAAAGTTGTCACAACGGCTTTCTTTTCAGTAATTTAGCACTTTTTTCGCCTAGTGTTTGTTGTGTTTGTGTTTATGTGGCCCGTGGTTGTGTAGAGCTTAATTATGAGATTAGACAGCATTTCTGTGTTAAATGTCCATGTGTTATGGCTCTATAATCCAATACTTTGGAAAATGGAGGGGTTGAAATTCAATAGCAGGATGGCAGGAAGGACGCAAGACCCTGCTGAAAACATTCACCCATTCACTACTCACTTTATAGTGGGCTAATAGTGAGTAGTGAGTGATTTTGGATACAAGCGGACTATTTTTATGGGTCAGCAATATGTTCTGAAAGAGAAGAAGTATTTGCAGTAACACTGGCCTTATGCTAAATCAGGTGGTTATTTAACATTTTATGACATAAAAATGTTAAATATATTAAAAATGCGTAATTTGAAAATAGCTTGTGTCTTGTACTTTACTGTGAGTATAATGATGTAAAGATCCCCTATTACCCTCCTGTGGAACAACAGAAGTATAGTCCAGCAGCTCTGAGTTTTTTGATCAAACGAAAAGAGTACATTTGAGCACAGAAGGCATCCAGGGGATGACCTCTCATATGCAGATATGGATGTCTGCCGGAGCCCCACTGCTGTGTTTGGCCCCTGGGGGCCTCAAAGAGTGCTAAAAAACCTGTTTCATCAAACATACTTCAAACTGTTTCTGAACCAATTGTGCACATCCACAAAGTACAACCATCAGCATGCCAGACAAATTTTCTGCTGCTTAAGGTCCACCAGACACCCCTGAAATACAGTCCCCGCGCATACTTGACCTTGGATCAGGCTGTAAATACAGATGCATCACCTATGAGGTTGAAGAAGATGACTTCAGGTCAGCGAGGAATGTATGCTACCCACCCACCATTCCAGGGAAGGAATATCATACCGCCCTACCTCCTCAGTTTGGCCTTGATGCCCCGCTTGCACCTCTTAAGATGAAACTGAATTTACAAAGTGTTTCCAAACTCAGAATCAAATTAAACGATCATTAACAGGAAGATAATGCTCAAATGTAAATAAAAAGGAATACTCAATTCTCTCATAAATAATTTAAAATTAGGTTTATAAATTCACCTTTAATTGACATTTTCTTGAATGTTCTACAGCCATCAAAAACAATAATACAATCAGTAAAATTAACAAAGTGACTTTAATCAAACTCATCCTAATGGCCAATGCCACAAATCTCTGATTGAGTAAACGTCTCACAAGTATGTACAAACTTATGAGACGTATCAGCCGGGGGGGACCCCCCTAATAGCTATTGTATACTTACGATTATTTGTATTCAATTGAAAAAATAAAATCATTGTTTTATTTAATGGGCTTTGTGCCATCAAAAAATGACAACACCAAAGGCCAAGTGGCCTTGCCCCTAAAATGGTGAAATTCCGGGCCTGCACCAGTCTCACTGTTTGGTAGCCATGTTTATCACTGGTTCTGAAGTGAAAAAAAAGTGTATCAGCTATCATTACTTATTACATTGATTAATTACCAAAGCTGATTTTTTTTAAACTTGTATTCATTTCTTTTTAAGGCTCTCATATAGATTTTTAATGCGATATTAAAACTTTTTACAGTGTTACATTTTGTACACATTATTGTTTAACACTTAATTTACTCATTATTTTGGTATTCATTTTCTTTTTAGCAACCTTAAATGGTAAATCATGAATGTGTATTGCTAGTTTATATTATTCTGTTCAATGAATTGTGTATACAGTATAATGAATGAGTTTTCTTACTGTCAAAGGAATAACGCTAAGTCATTTTGGGAAATACACTGCATTCACTTTCTTGTCGACCACTCTCATGAGCCAGAAGACAGTTAGCTTAGCTTAGCTTATCACAGTATCTGAAAACAAGTGGCAAGAGCTAGCCAGGTTTACATGTTACTTTGTGTCAAGAAAATAAGTATAACGGCACAACACTGAATTAACTATGGCATTACATCCTGTAAATATACCAAGAGAATCACTGAGGGGAAAGTGTGATTTAAACATTGGAATGAGGTAATTGGATATTCTGTAGACCTAAGAGGATTTGGATAGTGTGGAAGGTGTACCATGGTGCTTAGTTTCAGTGTGCCAGAGCTCTATTGAAGGTCACATAGTGGAGTAGGGCTATTGAAGGAGCCTTCACTGTAAATAGCCAGCCTGGCCACCTGTCAATCGCACCAGCAGCTCACGCTGAGAGAGGCAGTGTCATCACTTTCTGTCTTACTGCCCTCTTGCTGTATGACGGCTGCATGTGCAAAGTTATGTACCCATGGACAGTAAGCAAGCATCACTACTTGCGTCTCAGATTTGGAGTTATTTCGATTTAAACACTCCTCATTTCACACAACCTGCAATGCTACTGACTTGGCGGTCCTTGCCTCATCTGGCTTTATGATGAAAATGTACTGCAAATGTAAGACATTTGCTTGAAATGTCCGTTGTTACACATGTGAAGACCGCCATCATCTCAATTTCCTGCTATTTACATCCATTCCATAGATCAATCTGACATGTTCTCCTCTGCTTTGGGACTGGCAAGCAAACATTACCTTTGTTGATGAGACTGTGTGTGCGAGATGGTGGTTTAACCCTGTGGTAATTGTATAGGCCACCATTTTTATTGGATCATATGTGTACAATTAGAGAAAATTGCGTCAATAAATGAAACAAAAAAAATTATAAATAACAGACATACAAGTGTGAACCTATACATGTACTGTATGTATGTACACAAATGTGCATATATGTACATAATAGTGTATATAAAGTGTTGCTCTCCACAATAAATGTCATATCAATTTAAAACTTCATTAACTTCAATTAGAATTATTTAATGCCAGTAATTGAACTTCTCCCTCCCTCTCATTTCCATATGTTCTTTGACCTCTCTTTCCCCCTCTTTCCTGCAGTCCAAAATCCCCCTGTCAGCCATAAGCAAACACCCACCGCTCTTATACACTGGGTTAAAGGCATCAGGAGCATTCTTCCCAGACATGTGCCCCTGTCACTCATGCCACACAACTACACCACACACCCACTAGTGTTTCCACTGTGTCCTCTGTGTTCCGAGCACAAGGCTGGCACACTGCTCTGTTAGTCTTTTGAACACAGTCAACCTCTCTGCAGCTTGGAGCAAGAAGCTGAATAATATTACTTAATCACCTGCAGCTCTATTACATTTTTTGTGTGGATTTCTCTTTTTTTTAAGTTTTAAAAACCCATAGATTGTTTTTGTTTTTGGTGGAAAACAGAGTAGAGACAGTAATCCAGTGTGTATTAGTAGTTCAGAAGAAGTCTTGAACTAAGTCTTCCAAAATGGCCCCTGTGAAAGGCTGGGTAGTGGGGCTCCTGCTGGTTCTTTTGTGCCAATCCCAGGTCCCCCTCTCAGGAGTTGTGAGTGCCCAGGATGTCGCTGAAGCAGAGCAAGGCCTCCATGCCAAAAATGTTGAGGAGGTTGTGGCTGAAGAGGGCCTAATGGCGGAGGGGGATGATGGCGCAGATGAGGAAGAGGAACAGGTAGCGGAGGAGGAGACGAAGAAGATGAAGAATCAGACAATGAGGCAGAAACAGATCATCAGGAGGAGGAAGGTGAGGATGCTGAGGAGGAAGAGGAGACCGCTGAGGAGGAAGAGGAGACCTCTGAGGAGGAAGAGGAAACCGCTGAGGAAGAAGAGGAGACCTCTGAGGAGGAAGGGGAGACCGCTGAGGAGCAAGAGGAGACCTCTGAGGAGGAAGAGGAGACTGCTGAGGAGGAAGAGGAGACCTCTGAGGATGAAGAGGAGACCGCTGAGGAGGAGGAGGAGACTGCTGACGAGGATGAGGATGCTGAGGAGGAAGAGGATTCTGGGGAGGAAAGAGAGACTGCTGAGGAAGACGAGGCTGAAGAAGAGGAAGCAGAGCAAGATGAAGAAGAGGCAACTGAGGAAGAGGAGGAGGATGCTGAAGAAGAGGGTGCTGAGGAGGAAGAAGAGGCTGCAGATGAGGAAGAGGATGATGCTGAAGAAGAGAAGGAGAAGGAGGCAGCAGCTGAGGAGGAAGAGGAGGGTGATGCTGAAGAACAGGAATATGAGGAAGAGGGGGGAGGAGGCTGCAGATGAGGAAGAAGAGGACAATGCTGAAGAAGAGGAGGATGATGAGGCAGCAGCAGAGGAGGAGGAGGAGGAGAATGATAACACAACAACTGAAGCAGAGGAGTTAGCGGATGATGCTGAGGAGGAGGAAGAAGATGGGAATGACTCTGAGGAAGAGGAAACAACTGAAGCAGAAGAAGATGACGGTATACCCACTTATTTAATATATACTGTAGTTATTTTTAAAATATATTTATAAGTCCTAATACTAAACTATGCAGTCATTTAGTATGAAGTATAACAAACCCTTTGACTGTTTCCGAACTCTACAGTAGCCTTCTGCCATTGCTAGGCTAGCTGCAGCCGCCGTAGGAACACTGTCACAAAAATCAGTCCTGAAATAGACTGGCTTATCTGGGAGGTAGCTGGCACCAAGAAGGATCTAATTCCTTTTGTAGAACCAATGTAGCTATTTTGGGACACCAAAACAATTACTGATAAAGTGTGTAAGTTCAGAAAAAACATACAGATAGATGCAATATAAGAGCATATTTGTTTGAATAGGTTTTGGTGTTGCTGTTGGTTATTCTTTACTGTCTGTGTTGGGGATAGTTTGCTCATGGACCTAAGTCTAAGACTAAGTCTTGTTTGTGATACATACTTATCCGTGCATTTAGCCTATCTGCTCTCAAACTGAACAAAAGTCTAATGGACAGTGCTTAGCTTTTATAGCAAATCAATTTTATGTTAGCATAACTGCATTACAACACTCTTAATAATATGATCTCATGACCGCTAGTGAATGAAAGGTTTACATGAAGTAGAAGCCATAACAATATATTAGCCAAAAGTTTTTTGTTTTTTTACATAAATAACAATCTTGATAGAGATCACTTAGATATTTAAATAATTGTGAACAAGATACACACCAAACAGGACAATTTACAATGTAACAAGAGAGTCTCCAGCAATGCAAGAGTCTGTGTTGCGGCTGTCCTTGACCTAAATGCTCAGCATACTATCATGCTTACAGTGATAATACTAGCATGCTGATGGTTAGATGGTAGAATGTATATAATGTTCACTGTTTAGGTTTTGCCTGTTAGCATGTTATAATTGGCTATTTGGCTAACTGAGGCTAATTGAAATGTCACTAGTTTTTCTGGTGTTTGTTCATAAACCAAACTGAAATTGTGATCTAATGATGGTGTTACATAGATGAAAAGTCAGGATCTCAAATTTATTACAATACATCTCAGGGGACCATGGGATTTTTTTAAAGATACATTTCTTTGGCATTTAGGCCTTTTTTATGACAACTTAGACATAGATGGGTAGAGAGTGGGGAATGACACGCAGGGGACTGCCCCAGGCACCCAAACATGGGATTTTCTGTACCAAATTGAACAGCAATCCACCTAGTTACTCTAGTTCTCCCTGAATCACAAATATCAACCTCATGGTGGTGCCAGAGGAAAGGTATCACAAAAGTCAGTAGGTTTCATCCTTTAAGGGCCATGAATGTATATATGAACTATCCCACAGTTTTTTAGATATTTTAGTCTAGACCAAAGTGGTGGAGTAATTACTTAAGGGTTACATTGTTTCCAAATTACCTCAACCTACCATTTCTATACTGCAATTTTCTTGCTACTCATCGGCCAACAAATATTCAAGGATACCAATTTATTAACAATAAGCCAATATTGGCCAGCCTGAGTAATCAGTGTAGCTCTAGTAGCCTAATTTGTCATTGACTATGCATAGATGATGACCCAGCAGATGCCACAGCAGATGAAGAGGAGCCTGCCACTGACCTGATGAAATTCCATTCTGGCTCTTTGTGTAGTGTTTGCTCAATCTGTGAGGTAAAACATGAGTACAAGACTTTAATGGTGTAATGAGTAGTCTGTGCAATGGACTAGTGAAAGACTAATCATATTGTGTGTACTCCCCTCCCTCTTTTAGTACTGCTCTAATAACTGTGACAAATGTCCCTGTGAAGATGATGAGTCCGATCACTGTGAGCACTGCCAAGTAAGCATCTTCACGGTCCAAAACCAGGGGCGGAGCCAGAGGTGGTAAACATTCGGGGCTCAGCCTAAATCTACAGGGCGACCGGGATAACTCTTTTTTTAAGCCATTTGATAAAGAATCAACACATTCTGTGTTGTATTGAAACCAACATGTATTTATAATAGCACTTTACAGTAACCAGCAGGTATCCAAAGTGTTTCACAACAGACACAAAATTAAAATTATTTTAAAACCCTCAAAGATTCTGGGCTTTTGAGAAAACATTTGGGCTGTAGCCCCAGAAGCCACCCCCTCGCTCTGCCCCGGTCCAAAACAACAACAACAAAACAACAACTGTCAAAAATACACATTAAAGGACAAGAGGCTCCTCATTTGAACCCTTTTGTCTTCCAGGAATGCTCATCCTGCTACATTTGCCCCATACTATGTGACACCATTTGCACACCAGGTAAATTTAGTACTTACTCACACTGTGCATGTATTATTGATTATTTACAAACAGTATTAAGTCAACTTTAGCTTTTCTTAAATTTTGTATGTCTTGCTTTTCTTTTTTACCAGGTGGCTTTGTTGATGAGCTAACTGGAACCCTCTTTCAGTAAGACTTTTTACAACCCATTGATATATAATTGTATGCTTCTAATGTAGCATTATTTAATGACCATGAAGCAGCTATAGGCACATAATTGGAAACGCTATGTTGTTCAGTGTGGGGGTTTACTCACATCCTGGCCTTTGTTTTGCAGGACAGTTGCCTCTCTACTCTGAATAACTTGAAGACTGTGCTCTTTAATGCCACCCTGTAGGCTGCACAAGGTACAGCGCACAGGATTGGAACTGTTAATACCTCTCCAGCAACATGTGGACTCCCACAAGAGCTTGTCGTGAATCTGACAACTGACAGAAATACAAAAACACTTTTAGGTATTAACTAGATAAGATGTTTCACTTGCCTTGTTACAAGAGCTAAAAATAAATTAGTTTGTAGACTATGTTCTTTACCTTGCTTTATATTTTCAATGCAAATCAGGCAATAATGCATTACCAAGGCTAATATATAATTTGTTAGGATTCTTTCTTTGCAAAACAGTTTTAGTTGAGCAAAAATGTTATAAGATCTATCTTAGTGGCACAAATCAATAACTGCACTACTAGAAAGATGAAAATCTACGGCCACTCAGGTAACTTGCAAATGTTTGTTAAGCCCAATGATCTTCTTTTTTTTTACAGTACAGTTTTACACAGAATGATACATTAACAGCTTTCCCATCAGATAATAAATGTCTCATCTGTAATATTTGGTTTAATGTTACAGATGTGTACATTGCAAGTACAGGTTCTATCTTTCAAAAATTTGCTTCCAATTAGCTGTTTTTACTATGTTCACTTTGTGGTTTTGTTAAGTTCATATTGTTTCACTGACTTTAAAGTTATTTCTAGATTTTTCTTTTGCATATACTTATGACTGTGGCTCATTAAAACTGCAGTTGATGTCAACTTTAGTGTGTACATTTTTGCAGTGTCATGGAAGGCTTGTATCATCATGTGGATGCGCCAACTTACTTAGAAGTCCTCATGGGGGTGGCAGAAACTATGCTTTAAGAAATGTGAACTTGGGTAAATAAAAAATACAGAAATAATACAGAATAATTACATTATCAATAAATAGACAGAGACACTGGAGATATCTTAATGTTCCTTTATACTTGCAAACATGCAAGGAGCCAGTTTTATGTACTACAACATAGTACAGAAAAATGTCTAAACTGGAAGCCCTCTACATTTTCTAATTTATTCACAATTTGAGGTAAAGGCTTTAGCACAAGGCTACAGCCCGGACCTCAAGGAGCCAGCAATGCTGCGCCTAGTGTCCAGGGTCCTCTTCGGCGCTCCATGGATGCGCGCTGTCGATAGTCCATGTACACAAAATCCAAGAAGGAAAAGGTCCATGCACGGATAGACATGTCATGAGGTGGCGTTCAACGGGTAACAATCATTCTCTTAGCAGCTGTAAGTCCAGCAAACACAGCACGTTTTTGAGCTTTAGAGAGGTGGGACCTGTTGCACTAAACCAGGATAAGGGATTAAGCCGGGATATTCAAGTTATCCTAGATGAATTTAGCTTTGACTTGGTTGCACAAAAGCAGGTTGAATTAAATCCAGTCAAGTAACCATGGAGATTTAATTATTCTTTATTCTCCAGAGCAGGCTAACACCCGGGCTAAGATTAATCCTGGAGTCTCATGTGTTAAATCAGTTGTCGCTCTGATCTGAAATAAACGTGTGTAACAGTTATTCCGTTGTCTTCTGGATGTGTTCTTCTTTGTTTTTATTAACATGTATTACTTATCACTATTGCTGTCACAAGTTTGATTTAAACTCTTCTATTGTAGTTGTTTAGATGGTTAGAAATGGTTGCACTGGCACCCTGATGCGGAGCGGCAATTAGGAGAGTCGGGACTTTTCCCAGTGGGCCGGTAGTGTTTTGAGGCCAGTCTGATAATCCTATATACATTGCAAGTTCTTAGCAACACCACCTGGCTGCCTGGTATGCAGCTGCTGACTGAGGCTGCTGACTGAGGCTGCTGACTGAGGCTGCTGCTTTCCAGTTTCAGTGTCCACTCTCTCTGTAAAAATATAGATGAGCAGCGCAGCTTCCGTGGTCTATGCAACTTCTGATTTATACAGGACGCTCTCTGGAGATTAAGTAGGACAATACAGCTATATTCTGAGATGACATTAATGGCAGACTGGTCAGAGACCAGTACATTAATGATTTCATTTTTGTATTGCTTGTCCTTCTCTAGTAATTCCCGAGGAATATTAATTCCCTCTGCTCACATTTAAGGCAAAGTAGGCTAACTAATACATTTTATTTATATTGTGCATATGGTAGGCATACTCAAGGACACCTTACAGTACATTTAGCACATAAAAACAGATACAGCAATAAAACCAACACATAAAACAAGCATATCCAAAGCAATTAAAACCCAGTGTTGCCTACAAGTTTGTAAAAATTTGGAGTGATCAGTGGGCTAAATAGATATTTTTAAATCCTTACGCATTCAGTTGGTCCGCTATAGTCTGTTGGGCTTTTTCTCTCCATTTGATAAGAGCCGTATTTCCCTTTTTGCATATTATATGCTTCACCTCCTCGTTAATTAAGCTGCTGCTCATTGGGTGAAACATATGCCACATGTGTCTTCCCCATTTCTGCAACAGTAAATCTGTGATCGATACTGTGGTCTATTTAAGATAGCAGTGAACGTGCACTTATCCCAGAAATCTACACCTGGCTTGACATAGCTTCACCTTCTCATTCTGGCTCGGCAAACGTGCAAACGATGCGATGAGCGGATCACATTAAGTCAAGCTGCGCTTTTTCACTTATTCTGGATATCTTCATTCTACTTTTGTACAACAGGCCCCTGGAGGGCTAACAGGTCATTCAGAATCAAAACATGTACAGTAATGTGTACAGTAACATTAAACAAGGTGGAAATGTTGGATGCAATATTGTTCCATAATTGATCAACAGGAGAGCACTCCCAGAACATGTGAAGATATGTACCTTTGATTGGGCAGAAAGTGCATAAAAGGCTGTTCATATGGTGCATTTTCATGTGGGTGAGATATGTCCTATGAATGAAATTGTAGTGAATATGCTTGGTATGCTCTAAGGTATGCCAACAAACAGATGCAACTGGATTAAACCAGGTGAAGAGGGGTCTTAAGACAAAGGACCAGAAATAATGTTTAAAGTTGGGAGCTGAAAGGCCACTATCCTCTTTCCTCCTCTGTAGAGTAGACATCTTGAGATGCGGTCGCTTGCCTTTCCAGATAAATGTAGATATCGCTGATTGTTTACGTCAGTAGCCATAGAGCTCACAAATTAATCCTGGGTGAAACATTCATTTTAACCATGGTTAATTAATTGATTTAAAGTCCACAACACCCCTGATTCATTTTTTTGAGTGCACTGAGATACAGGCTTAAATAGACATGGGAAGACCAATCCACTTTTCCATATCTTTCAAAACACTGTTTAGAGCAACAAAATAGTTATGTTTAACAATCTGGTTTAAACAGGGGAAGACCTCCATTCTTAAATATTTAAACTGCCTAACATTGGGGATGTCGGCAGAGATGGTTGAGTTGCGGGCAGAATTATTTAAATGAAGTAGTGAGTGAAGACTTTGACCAGTTAATTTTTAAGCCTGCTAAGCTTCCATACTCCTCACATAAAGATAGAAGGCGAGGGAGAGACTGAGATGGGTTTTCTAAAAATACCAAAACATTGTCCGCAAATAATGAAGGAATGAGAAATAAGGCAGGACTCGAGGAACAACCTTGGTGGGAGGATCTAGAAACTGGAAATAAAGAGGAGGAGGTACATCCAGTTAAGACTCGGCTAAGGGATTAGAATACAAAGCTTTAATCATACCAATGAAAGTGTTACCAAAGCCCATCACCTCTAAGACTGACCATAAAATTGACCACTCAAGTCTGTCAAAAGCTTTCATTGCGTCAAGAGAGAAGTGACATTAGGGTCTTACTGTCCTCTGCTGCATCAACAATGTGGTGAAGGCATCTAACATTGTCTGCTGCTAGTCTCGTTTTTATGAATCCTGTTTGATCGGAGTTCACTAATTTTGCCATATGAGATTCCAAACAATGGGCTAGGAGTGTTGCAAAGATTTTTTTGTCAGCGTTAAGCAGATTCAGAGGTCGATAGCAACAACACTCTGTAGGATCCTTATCCTTTTTCAAGAGTAAGGAAATTAAGGCTGTGTTAACATACCTTGAGAATTCACCCTTTTCAATAGAGAAGTTAATCATGTCAAGAAGAAAACGGCCCAGCTGTTCCCAAAAAGTTGCATAAAATTCAGGGGGAATCTCATCAAAGCTCTATGATTTTCCTTTTTGCATATTCTGTACTGCCACCCTTAATTCCTCAATAGCAATCCATCTGTCCAAGCTATCTCCAAGTTAACTCCAGCATTGGATTGGTGAGCGTATTATAAAAATTGCCATCCAAAACATTTGGCGCATGAGCTGACCAAGAGGACAAAACTTTAAGGGGGAGATGATAATATTCATATTCAGAAAATAATGGCAGTGGGACTTAAGTTTCAATTGTCAGGTCCCAGGGAAAGAAAATGTTGCCAGTAGAGCAGCAACAGTAATGTTTACAACATAAACTGATATTGAGTGAAGTTTAGAAAGAATAAATAACATGTGTCAAGAGATATCTGTCACTATCCATCATTCCTCCTGTCCTCTATCACAGGTAGTAAAGGTTTTTAGTAATGAGGTGTGGCAATGTGCATAAGGATGTGTACAGGGCAGAAAGCTTGTTTAGGTTCATCAAAGGAGGGATGTGTGTATAAACACAGGAGCAGATACTAAAACAATTCCCAGTTAAAGACTTTAGCCCTCCATGTTTCCAGGATAAACTTGTATCTGTCAATACAAGATAAAGCCAAAATATAGCCACTTCCTTTCACAGGGTTCAAATAGATGACTTTAAGTTTGTCTTTTATTGTTGTGTGCAAAAATATTATATTTACAATTTATATACTGTTTATATTGTTGCAACAATATACATACTGTCAGCCTGTAACTTCACTTTTTGTTTCACTGTCACTGCCTGTCTGTCTGCGGCAATGGCTGTTTGCAGTTAAAAAGCCCTAAAAAAAAACACTGTTCACTACCTGCCCAGCACCACGGACAGAACTAACCTAACTGGCCATTTCCCTTAGGAGTTGAAAATTGGGCTTACATTCACCAGGTGCACAACTCCAAATATATGATAACTTGCAGATTTAACTCATATATATATATATGCATATATGTATATATATATATATATATATATATATATATATATATATATATATATATATATATATGTGTATATGTATACTCAATTCACACTGTACAAAGATTGTGCCCTGTGAAATACTGTACACTAGTAGTTCAAATCAGTGAAGAGAAATGGCACTGGATCCTGTTGTCTTTTCTTCTGACATTTATCTAGTAAGTACTTCTTAAAAAAAATACATGGTACAATAAACCCATCAAATAAAAATGTATTGCACACTAACTGTGGATAATATCTCACAGAGAGCACTTAAGGCAGCAGATAACCAATGTGAATGTCAAAAATGATTTGATCAATGTTACAGTCCATCTGTCAACAATGTTTCTGGCAGAAAAAAACGTGCAGCAAGTGTAATCACATCAATAATACATAATGCATTTCATCTACAGATACATGCAGGCAAACGTCACCAAATCACATGGTGCTGAGACATACTGGCACATGCTTGTCTGCAGTTTTGATTATCATATTTGATAATCAGGCTTTTTTAAACTTTGGTTGGCTGTAACAACAAGAAAAATGTTGGTCAACCTCTATGAGGCAGGGAGAGGGGGTGGGGTTGGGGTGGGGTGGAGATGAGTTATATGCACTGTATGTTGCAGAATGACATGTTTCTTTTTAACATACTCGAGATAAGGCAGGTGCACATGACTCTGCAGGTGGCACGTGCTGGACTCGTGTTAGGTGACTCAGCAGAAGGTACGTGACTCTCCGGCCTCCACTATAAGCATACCAGTCTGTAAAAGACTTAAAACAAGTACAGAGTGAGCCAAAATAATTGTTTTTGATTACATGACAACTGCAACAAAGCAAATTTGCCAAAAGTAGAGGCTCAGAAATTGCCATGGAGTTGCAAGAACCCCTTTTTGACAAAATCTTTAAAAATATCCATATATGCTTCATAAAAGGAGCATTCGTTGTGACACTTTTTTATTGCGTTAAAAGGTTTCTGCAGTGCATCTTGATAATATTCTAGGATGTTGTACATTGTACAACTTCATGTACAGTATCTTCATCTGAATCACATTGTAACTCGGAAAGGTGCAAAAGAAATAATGTTTAATTACTTGCATCTAAATCAATCTACCATACAAAGTACAGTTTTGGTTGTGAATATCTATATATAATTTTAATCAGTTTACATGTGTTGGAATACTACTGTGGCTCCAGAGCGAGCTAAGCTAAAAGATTGCCTCAAGGGTTGTGACCTGAGTTGGCATCGGTTGGGGTTAAAGACTTCAAGTTTGTGAAAATGAAAAGAATCTGTGGGTGTGGAGTAATCTTACCAGATTGGTTCACAATCGACTCAACATGATGACGTTTTATATAAACTTTTTATTATTTATGAATCGGAGGGATTTTAACTGCTATTTGTCTGACTTATTCTGTACAGAACACACGTTGTGTGGCTGATAGTGACGTTTAGAAGTCAGAGAGACTAAATCCGTTCAGATCATTGATCATCTACAGTGTGTTGTTAATTGAAATCAGCAACAGATCGCATGTAGAACATTTTAAGAGCTACTCTCTCATAATTAAAACGACTAGAGACTGTGTACCAGCTGATATGTGGGTCTGATTATATTTTATTAATCGGAATCGCACCACAGTGTTTTTGTCACTTCCTGTTTAGTCTGAAGGCTGGAAACTGTCCAACTTTACCGCAGCTTTTTGTCCCCACCCCCTGCTGCTGCCGCCTGCTCTCGTCCACTTTACAGGCGAGGCGCAGTTCATCTTGAACGAGCCTAATATCTGAAGAGAGAATAAAGCTACCCCCCCGGACATAACAAGCAGTGGTAGTGTCCAATTAGGCCACCTCCCCTATAAAGCTGCTCCTCCTCCAAGTACCACCCATTTAAACCAGCAGACCTCATGGATCCCTCCTGGGTGTGAACTAGAGTGCGGATCGGGCCGGATTTTTCTGTCCGAGCCCGGCCCGCGTCCGACACAGTTAAAATCGCATTTGTTTCTCATACTAATGACACATGTACGTTTGTTTGTGTGGAAAGCCCGCTTTTATTAAGCAATTGTAGGAAGGCATTCGGAAATGTCAACAGATGAGCGCATCAATGCACAGCTGACTTTCCTTAGTTTTCAATAGTTTTAAAATCTCCTGCGGCCAACTTCTTTTTAACATCTTCCATCGTTGCGCTGCCACATGTAGCTTAATACGCACGTCTTTCGTTGTCACAGCTAGTTTAACACATGTCCCCACACACGGATGTTAGGGTAATATTTGACATTTATTTTAAGCTGTTTTAAATTCAAAATGTTCAATGCCTTATCGCGCTGATGTGACCGAGCCCGACCCAAACCCGAGCATCCTTTCTAAAAATCTGTCCGAACCCGGCCCGACCCGCCGGGTCCCGTCGGGTCCCGTCGGGTCCCGTCGGGCTCGGGTCGGGTATCCATCCTCTAGTGTGAACACCAACAGTGGTAAGCTCAAAAGAAATAGTTGAATGACAGAATGACAATCCAAAAGTAACTACTGGTGCGTGCTCCCTAAAAGATACTTCTGTATTATCAACTAAATAAAGTATGACGTATGTGAAATGAACCAAGAGTCCTGTAAGTTATTTGTAACAGAATAAATGTTTGCAACAAATGAATAATGTGTATAAAAAAAAACATATAAACTAAACCTAAGGAAAAATATAAGTGAGGTTACCGCTCTTAAGCTAGTTGTGTGGCCATGGCTGTGCCTGTGGCCATCACAGTCTGTTTGCACATTAATCTGCCTAAAATCAATGACTTTTATAATAATCCCAAAACAAAACGTATGTTATCTATAGTTTATGAGCATTATGGTCAAAACTGTGACAATCAATCGATTAGTTAATCAACAAAAATTTCAATAATTGTTTAGTTTCATTCGTTTGTCAAGCAATAATGGTTCTAGCCTCTCAAAGCAGAAGATTTACTGCTTTTTTTGACATACAGTATAACATAGTAAACTGTGTCTTTTACGTTTAGTACTGTCAATCGGTCAAAACAAGCAATTAGAAGATATCACTCTGTGGTATAGGAAATTCTGACTTGCTGCAGTCAAGACATTATTTTCAAAAAGATTTAGCTTTTGCCGTTGCAATGCAATATGTCATTAATTCTGTCTTTGTCCAGATGCACATATTGAACAAGAGGAATGATTTAACTCTGGATGAGGCAATAAAGATTCCCAATGGTCTGGTAGTGCTGGGATTTATTATTCAGGTCACATTAAGTGCATTATGTAATAGGTTAGTAGGTGTGATCAATAGCCATGCTATAAACATACACAAACTATTTATAATTAGTATTGTGTGTTCATACTGGAAAGTATTACATTTTAAATGTATTTATTGATATTGTGGTGTGTCCTTTGAGCCATTGAGTTTTATGTCAAGATGATGCCCCACATCTTGAAAAAATAAAGACAAATATTGATAAAGTACACCCAGAAAAGTCATGCATACTATTCATATGGGGAAAAAAACAATTTGTATAAAACCATTTTGCTGTCTTCAAGTTCAATTGGCAGTGTCAGTTTGAAGTCCAAAAGTGTATCACTTCATTTCCTACTATAAGTAAACGGTTAAAAATGCTGATTTATTGAATTTAAACAGCTTACTATAAAGATTACTACATACTTCATTTAAACAGTTAGATAAAAGTTGGTCATACTACACGCTATCTTGCCAAGTTAGTTTACCACTGGTTATATAACTAAAAATCATGTGAGGGCTAGACTTGTTTTTCCAGTTTGAGACATTTGTCAAGTTGTGAGGTATGATGTTTTAGAACAAGGGGAAGTGAAAAGGTGCCAAACATTCAACAGGGGATACCAGCATTTAAACTGAGAATGTTATGTCTACCTGCTTTCATTCATCAGTAAGCATATTATGCGTATACCTGCACAGATTTATACAATATGGTTTTAGGCTTGAGTAATATGCTTACTGATGCATGAAAGCAGGTAGATATGACATTCTCAGTTTAAATGCTGGTATCCCCCTGTTGAATGTTTGGCACCTTTTCACTCCTCAGGTTTGAAACCATATGACAATCAAAATGCATGTTACTTCTATGCTGCTGTAGAAATGTTCCTTAAACATTCACCATGTTTGTCTCTGTAGACAGATCGCATGTCTGATAACAAGGCCTGGAAAAAACTGACCACCTACCTTTACACTATTCAAAACATCAGTAAGTACTGACTTAATTTGTTTGCATACATTATAAACACAAATGTGGCACTAAATGTTGTAAGTTTTTTGCTTCCATGCAGACTCAGAAGTTTACGTAACAGAAGCGATCTCCATTGAGTGAAGCAAAAGGGCCAACAAGTGCTGAGCATCTCTGGGAACTCCTTCAAGACTGTTGGGAAACCATTTCAGGTGACTACCTCTTGAAGCTCATCAAGAGAAGCAGTAATCAGAATCTACAATGTAAATAGTCATATAAATAAAGAAAACGTATTGAATGAGTGGTGTCCAAACTTTTGGCCTGTAGTATGTATGTACGGTATGTATGAACCTTGAATATATTGAATGAAAGTCTGAATATATGGAATGAAACTTGAATATTTGAATTAAAAAGTCTGTTCAAAATTGTGTTCACCTAATATGGATATCAGAAAAACTAAAAGTTATACCTCTAACATCAGTCATTGTTTGATTTTAAATCTAATGGGTTGGAGATAAAAGCTAAAACAACAGATTTAAAATCCTTAACTTATTTCCTTGTTCCTGCTGAGACACCTTTATTAGGAACTGTTCAGTATTTATGAAATGGAACACCGGAGGAAAATAGTTCAGCTTTGGCAGCTTTACCTGTGCTAAAATAAACAATGACTGAGCAAGGCTAGTGACGAGTCCATTCCAACAAGTTCACGTGTTAAATTTATTACCCAGTGTGATTTGTTAAATGGTCTCAATGTTTTGTTTTATTTCATGTGAATACTAGTTTACTAGAGGAGTAAGTAAATTATTTGAAGTAATACAGGAAGTGTGCATTTAGTTTCCATACTTATTGTGTTTCCATAACGTTAGTGAGTAAATCTACTGAAATGTCTACCATACCAGTGGAGTGTGATGTGTAAGTAATTAGCTAAAAAAGAAATGGCTGTCTTTGCCAAGCGCCAACCCGAACCAAAGGCCTCAATAAGTTGCTGGGGAGGGTCATGCCTTTGTTCCAAGTCGTTTTGGGGCTCATAGAAAATTGCAAAATTGGCGAAGGGTGGGGGGGTGTCAAGTGTATTTTGACTAAAGATACCAAAACTCCTCCGGTAGCCACTTAAAAAAACAAAACAGTCCCTTAAATAACTGAAAATGGAAGTTACCAGCTAAACCAGCTACTCTTGCTAACTATAGCAAACTATTTTCAGTATTGAGCAGGAAGACAGAGAACTGAAATGACTGAGTGCCCTTTTAAAAAAATGCAGTTCACCACAAACAATGCAGGTTTACGTACCTTCATGTTGTTATGTATTGTTGAATAAGATCTAGTCATGCGAAAGATCGAGACATTGACATCATTAATCTTTTGGGGAGTCCACCCACTGTTTCTCAACTGCAGTTTAATTCAGCTACGTCACTGGCAGTAATGGTGATAGCAGATATTCCTTCCGCAGTCTTAAGAAATGACCACACGCCATGTTTCTATACATAGAAAATAAAATGTAATTCTTTACACCCTTTATTACTTAACATTTGCCTGGCTAAATCAAGCTGACAGCGTTGACCTAATTTGCAAATAGAGACAATAAAAACAAACAAACAAACAATGCAGTGGCACAAAGAATTGGAAAAAAATCTCAAATCTCTACATAAAATAACAAACGTTGCAAATATGCAAAAATAAATAGTTTGAAGGGGACACAGAAATTAAATGATAAACTATGATGTCTCTTCAAACTTTACCTATTTTTAAAATGTTTCTATTTATGAAAGAAATTTGGGTTTCTTTCAATCAAATTGTCAAATAAACTAACGTGGATAGCTCAAATATAATATAAATGATCAGTTTACTACTTTTATTGTTTTTTTTTATTTTTAAAGTGACTACTTTTGGGGAAAGCTTCAAAGACGCAGAAGGGGGATGGAAAAAAAACACTGAAATTTTTTTAAAATCATTCAAAAAAGAATAACAAAAGATTTTGACCCAGAAAAAAACAAAGGAGCGTGGTCGACCAGGAGACAACATAAGGGTTACAAGGCACTTAACCCAAATGTATATTCATATTCTTTTCTAAAGTCTTGTTTCTCTGTTAATCCTGTCCAGACATATTGTGTGACAGCCTTTGCCATCACAACATATTATTGGACAGCTTAATTACTGCAGGAATGTCATTTTCAAAGAAAGATGCAACTTTTTAACTTGTTTAAGTCAAAAGAATTGATCCTACCTCAATTGAATGAAAGGTAACATTTTCTTTAAACCCACTAGATGATGATGCTTCCGACTCAGGCAGGATGAAGACGTGTTTCGGCCTACACAGTCTCTTCATAGCAGGACAATCTACACCACATCAGCATCAGTACCCCTGGTCCCGTACTGCTTCTCTTGCTGCCATGTCTCTGTGCCTTTTTTATGTAACTTATGAGGTTACATAATATGAGGTTAATTGGAACTTCTGTAAATAAGTGTATTGCACCAAAAAGCCAAATCAATGTTATGTAAAATCATCACATCCATACCAATCTCTGTGCAGATTTTTAGATTTTCTTTAGCTGATTGTGTTTGTTTGTTTGCTTCATAGTCCCTTACAGGAGGTATGAGTCAGTCTCAGAAGACGTCCTCAGTTTTTATTATGTAGCTGTTTCCAACAGACGAGCCCGCTGTCGGCAGACGCTATACCTGCCCAGCCCACAAATGTTGTAAAGTTAAAAGCATGCTAGCTGAAAAACAACAAACAAACAGTAATTTAGGGTAGTCAGTAGGACTTGTTGAACAGAGGAATGTTACACAGTCATTAGGAGGCCAGAAACTGAAGAAATGTGAATCCGTCAATCAGCAAAGATAGAGGCGGTTTCTGAGCAGCTAGAGGATGGGCTGAGCAAATAAAAAGAGGATGAGAGACTCCACAGCTGTTAGAGAAGAGAACAGGTGCGTCAAAGGTAGGACACTGCTGCGCTGTGGCCAAAAGCTGTTGGCCAAAAGCTGTTGATTTCTTTCCTTTAGCATTTTGAAATTTTGCATACGTTTGACATTATTAAAATTATTGTAAAAAGTGCATATGATATTTAAAATGTATGCGTAATTGGTTTATTTGGCTTGATTAGTGTTGTGCCAATTTAAAATCCACTAAGATTAAACACGTTGATTTTATTCTCGTATTCAGACATATGCATGGCTATGGTGCGTTTTTTTTCGAAGGATTAATGTGGGTGCTTATTTTTATTGGTGAAAAAATGGTGAGTTTGTTTGTCTGTTGTTCTAAGATGAACTGGATTGTAACTGCGGTAGCTGTGTGCGTCTTCGTGACCAGCGCCCACTGTGCGTCAAATAGTGTCGGTAGGTATTGGAACTTTTTTGTTTCCTCTATAATCTACATGACTCTCTGGATTAACGGTGATTTTCTTTGTGGATTGTTTGTCATGAATGAGAATAACTAAATGCGTTGTTTTTTCTTCTTCTCCAGCCTGGTGTTATCATGAGCCAGGCTGCAGTGAGTATAATCTCCATTTATCTCTAAATTGCCACATTATCATGTTAACATCTTCACCGCTGCTACTCTGCAGCTAGCCTACATAAAGTCTTGTTTCTATTTATAGATCAAACGACGTGGTCAATCATTGCTGCTAAATATTGCAATGGCAGCCGCCAGTCGCCCATTAACATCGTCTCAGCATCTGCCCAAGTTAACTCCAATCTGACTGCATTCACCTTTCATAACTACAGCAGCAACTCCACAATGAAAACAATCAAAAACACTGGCTACACAGGTGAGGAGTGGGTTGTGGACAGAAACCCTATTAAATGGTGTCAGATGCTTTACTTGTATTTGGTTATGGAGGAAGAAAGTATTAAGGTTTTGAATAATTTTCTTTGAAGTTATAATTTTCTTGAGGCTTAAAAATACCATTCTGAAATTTTTGGGGTTTTGACTTACTGGTCCATTCTGTTTTTCCAACCTTTTCCAGTCAAAGTCGACCTCGACAGCGGTGTGAGGATTTCAGGAGGAGATCTGTCCGAGGACTACGACAGCCTGCAGTTCCACTTGCACTGGGGTAATGGCACCTCTGTCCCCGGCTCTGAGCACACCGTGGATGGCAAGCGCTATCCCATGGAGGTAGACGTTGTTTCATGATAGGCTATAAGTTAGTTTTGCTGTTATTAAATTCATATTCAATATTTGGTAATACTTTACAAGAGAGCCTACAGGGTAATTACCTGACACCTATGTGTAATATCGTCATGAATAAAGATATTAATACTTAATGGATTCTACTGGTATTTAATAAAGTCCCTGGCTGATTGGACCTCCTTACAGGACTGTGTGGGTGTGTATAGACTGATTGATTGACATCATCCTGACTTTCTTGTTACCTTGTTGCACCTGTTAGGGCAAGACACATTACAGCTTTATCATTCTTATTGGTAAATGAAGATTTGTGACCTCATACATTTTCATCAAAGCTCTGGCCACCTTCAACATGAACAGAGTTTTGTATTTAAATGTAGGACTTACCCAGTAAGTGGTTGCTTATTACCCTGTAATTATTACAACGTCTTACCAAATATTTGTTCTTTACTTGACTCCCCCAGTTACACATTGTAAACAGCAAGGCATCCTATAATCGGAACACAACTCGAGCTGTTGAAGACTCTACAGGACTTGCTGCTCTTGGTTTCTTGATTGAAGTGAGAAAAGATGCATTTCAAAGTTTTGTAACACTAAAATACTTTTAATTTAGCACTCTCAAATCCCATTGCTCATCCACTTCTTTACCTCATCCTCCTATTGAGACTAATGACAATGTGTGTAATTTACAGGAAATGCCAGGTAATGCAACTGGCCAACCTGCAAGCTGGCACACCTTGAGCTCCTACCTGACAAACATCTCAAACAGCGGTAAGGAAAGACTTTACTATTTTCTTGTGGAAAAGTTGATCCAATGTGTTTGAATAAAATGTGTATTGGGTGCCCTGGTAGCTCACCTGGTTGTCACCCATATAACCCAGTGGCCTAGGTTCAGGTCCGACCCGTGGCTCTTGCTGCACATCGTCCCCCCTTTCCCTTATTCAAGCTTTCCTATCAAACAAAGATCAGGCAATTCCCCAAAAAAAATCTTTTAAAAACTTTGTAAAAGTTCCAGTCTCTTCAGAGTTCATGTTTCTGTCTTCAGGCGACAACGTTACAGTGGTACCTGGAATTTCACTGGATGACCTCCTGTCTGGGGTGGATCGCACCAAGTATTACCGCTACCTTGGCTCTTTGACCAACCCCTTGTGCCATGAGGCTGTGGTTTGGACTGTGTTTAAGGACACAATAAAAGTCAGCAAAGACGTGGTAAGTTTTTTTTTTCCTGGTGTGTCTTTAAGTACAATGACAAGTACAATTGCTCTAACAGTGCTCCACATCTTGTTTCCAGATTGACCTCTTCAGCAAAACGGTACACGTCTCCAACAGCACGTCCCCTTTTATTATCAATGTCTACAGAGACATCCAGCCAGCTCAACGTGTCACAACACAGGCTGCCAGCTCTACCTCCAAAACCTGCTACTCTCTGGCTCTGATGGCTCTAAGCCTGGTTCTAGGGAGTTCTTAGGGCCATGAAAACTTATGTTGTTGCTGGTAAATCTCTTTGCAATGAAATACACCTTTTTTGCCTTAATCTGTCCTCTCCCCCTTCATGTGGTTTGTCTGACTGTGTCCACATTGTTAATACATAAATTATGCAAAGAACTACTCATTCTTAATCCCCAAAATTCAGAATGTAAGATTTCGTAAGATCACAACCAAGCAAAACTGAGCGTACCACAAGTACCTGCAACACAAGAATTTAGACTGTTGTATTGTGAATTGAAGCACAGCTCATTGTCTGTTTCTGCACGTCCAAAGCTGCATTCAGGTGCCTAAAAAAAGATATGCACATGCACTAAGTTCACTGGGTAGTAATGGTTGTTGCATTACAATCTGGTGCCATGTATCTATCTAGAGACTGTGCAAGTCTGTACAAATAAAAGTCGCAGAATAGGATTTCATAATCAATAAGATGTTTGTATTTTTATTTTCCCTTATTTAAGACCCTGATTTGCTTTTATTTTTGTCCTCATTAGTGCAGATAATGTGATCAGATGAAATGTAGCCATGTTGCCAAGCGGAACGTTCATTCAGTGGATGTAATGAAGATTTGAAGTGTCATTCATTTGAATGAACAACATTATTTATTACAATAATATGAATTACATTTTTCCTTGAGTGCCAGTTTCCAGAGTGCACTCTGTTGCACTACTTGCACATGTAACAGAGCTGTGACCTCAGGTATTGTGTCAATCTCTTTTCTTCATTCATATTTACTTTAATAAATTGGATAAAACATGTATCAGAATGCTTTAAATAAATGTTGAAAAATTGTGGGAAATTTCTAGTGAGCAAACTTTTTTTTTTTAATGGCATTGTGTAACAAATGTGGTCCCTATTGTTGCACCTGGACTGAACTTGAACCAGACACTTGAGACGTGGGTATTGAGATGACTTGACTTTATAGTTCGCAAAACGTTATATGTCATAAAAGCCTATTGTACTTATAAAACCAGGTGTACTTTCCTTTAAAGATCACACTTTCATTTTTGTTTTGTTACTTCATTTGAATGTCAGTGATGCTAAACATGTAACTAGAACATTATTTGATAGAGGGCTTTTCATTCTAATCCTTTACTCCATGAGCATCAGATCATGCGTTAGATTTCAGATGTTTAATTCTTAATCGCTTATCTTCTCTATCAGTGACATCTGTTAGAATGCAAGTGTTTCTCATTCCTCAGCAATTTAGAGCTTATCTAGACATTTCCCACTTGAAGAACAATATAAATACTATTATGTAACATGTAACTCACTTGAATAATTTGAAACAAAAGATTTGATGGTTAACTAGACAACAATTAATTTATTCCATGTTAAAAAAGAAAGAAAAATATATGATCATAGTGATGGATTCAAATATGAATTAAAATAATAAAATACAATACAAAATACAAGAAAAACATAAACATTGTTTGTAGCCCTTTTTTAGTCATCAACTGCCATGAGACTGGGCTGCATCAATATATCTCATAACCCACTTTTTAGTTACTTAAAAATTGTCCACACATACCAATGCATTACAGTAACTACAATTTACCTAAACTAAGAACAAAACATTAAGTTTTTATTGAAGTCCCTAGACACACAACGGCTACTTTTGTGCAATAATTTTTCACTTTTTTAAGTCATCAACATATCTCATACCCTGGCCCTCAGCCTGCTTAGTTTGCCCCCACTGACTGAGTACCTGTTGTTGAGTCCACATCTCTGTTTGGAGAACTGTTGCATTAATACTGTCAAGATAATATCAGTTTCATCATAATCAGCTTAAACGCCAACAAAAAGGTGATTTCTAGATCATTCACCTCTTCGTGAGGGAACACCAGTTACACGTACAACATCAAACTAAAAAATATAAAAATATATTTTTAAAAAACAACCCACTCTGCATATATTATTTACATATTTTTGTTTGTACTGTATGTCTTTTAGCTCTGATAAAGAAATTGACAGTTGCACTTCAGTATGTTTTGATGGCCTGTGGTTGTGAAGTGCCTCATTATGAGATGAGACAGCATTTCTGTGTTAATTTTCCATGTCTTAGGACGTACAGGTTCTGTATAAATACTTTGGAAAATGGAGGGGGTATTTCTATAGCAGGATGGCAGAAGGATGCAAAATGTAGGCAGTGTCCGAAATCATTCACCCATTCACTACTCATTATATAGTGGGCTAATAATGAGGGGGATTTTGGACATGAGCGGAATATTTTTATGGGTCAGCAATATGTTATGAAAGAGGAAAAGTATTTGCAGTGACACTGGCCTTATGCGAAAGTATCAGGTGCATATTTAAATATTTGATGTGTAATTTGAAACCAGCTTGTGGCTTGTAATGTACTGTAAGTATAATGATGTAAAGAGTCTCTATTACTCTTCAGTGGAACAACGGAAGTAGTTCTACTTGGTTTCAAACAAATTCCATCTATCCAGGGTGGCTGTGGCTCAGTTGCCTGCCAATTGGAAGGTTAGTGGTTCGATCCATGTCGAAGTGTCCTTGGGCAAGACAATGAACCCTGAGATGCCCTCAATGCTGCACCATCCGTGTGTGAATGGTGAGTGGTTCATGTACTATGTTAAAGTGCTTTGCGTAGACTAGAAAAGTGCTATATAAGAACTTTACATCTATTCTCTAACAAATTCCTTAATTACAAATACAACAAAGTTCAGGAGGAGCCAGCTGCCTCTTAGAAAAGATTCAAGTCACAGTGGCACTCCTTAGGCGATCGAGGACGTGAGGTTGCAGGTGGAGGAGCTGGACATCTGAGCCAGTCTACAGCGATGGATTTAGGAGTGACAACAGCTTGGTTCAGCCTTCCGTTCTGCAGCACCCAGTAAAGGTTGTCCTTGAAGAAGTAGGCATCTCCTAAAGAGCAGCAGCAGCAGGATAAAAGTGATTTCTAATTTAAGATCTATTCTTTTTCCATTGCTTGAACACTTCATACCATCCATACCAAAATGTCATTATCCTTAAAATAACCTCAGTGGTTTTGTTTATTTAACTAGCATTCGTGCCAGAAACTCATCACATATTTATGCCTCTGAACACAATGGCCGTCATTTACCAACCTAATGTAGAAACCAGCACAGATATGAGCGCAGAAATTCTCTTAAGACAAATCTCTTCACATGTGATTCATGAAACATTCGTATCACACCAATCAGAGCGTAAAAATGGTCGTACATTGATAAATGCAGCGTCTATAAACAATCGTATTTAAATATCACGCTCCGATATATTCTTGGTTTAGAGGCCTCGCCCCTACTGTAGAGGGTTTTCACCAACGTCACGTTCTGGGCAGTAACCCGGATGCAAGTCCATATTGGAGATACTCAGTGTAAACAACTGAACGGAGTACAGTAGAGTATTGTGCACTTTGGATATATAAAGTGAATGTAGCCATGTCTAAACAACAGAAAAGCATCCAAGATGCAATAGGGAAGGACTTGGACCACAAGAAAAGGCGCGATATTTCGAGAAATTAGTTTATTGTTGGCTCTCTCTTCTTAGATCCATTACGACCCAGGGATTCTTCCTTTAGTTGCTTATCCCGATATAGCTAGTTTACGACCTGCTTTTCTCGCCGAGCCCATACACAGCTGCAAACCTTAAATCCTACAAAGGTTTGGAGGCCTATAACCAGATGGTGTGTGGCTGGGTGAGGGAGACGCAGTACCAAGTCATTACTGACCGTTGAGTTGTGAAGGCCAAAGTAAGTAATGCAATAACGTCTTTAATCAACCTAACCTTAACTGCATGACATCATTCCGGTACTCAAAGTGTAGCCAAGTGACTCTCAGCCAAGTGAGCCCCAGTTTGCTATCTACGCTACCTGAGTGAGTTTGAGCTTTGCCAACCACAAGCGCCTCCTTTCCTCTGATAACTTCTGGCATTCCTCTCCCTGGTTTTGAATAACTTTTGGAAGTCGATAATATTCCAAATGTTTTTTCTCGGTCTGACATATTGGTCCAACCTAAAACACGGCAATAATAACCATTTTCTTTGACGACGTTCGGGGAGTACTTTAGTGCCTGTGCTTTAATGTGACTTCTATGTGACCTCTATTCTCCAAAGGCCAGATGTAATCCGGCTAAGAAATTGCACTTTTCAGAGGTGGAGGTTAAAACCCTGATATCGCCGGTTCATTTGCACTAACGTGTGTAATATTTGGCAGCCTAAAAACTAGTATTGAAGGGTGTAGAGTGAGGTCAACAGTGTTGCCGTGTTACCACCACTCAGACCCTGCCTCCTGACAGCAGAGGGTGTCATCATAGACATAAAGAGTAGACGCCGCATCGACCGCTACTGCCTATTGGCACTGACGAGACGTGTGGCCGCCATCTTGGACCGGTCACCCGCTCCACTCAGTGTAATGTATTTGGCAGGTGCAACGAGATGTCAGCGCATTTAATTAATCAATCTCACTGAATACCAAACTGATTTTCATGTTTTTTTTTTGCTACAAAGGTTATACATGTAGCTATGATACAGGACACATGATTAGGCATATTTTAATATTCATAGTGTGCTTAACAGTAATAGAATATTCTGATATGATATAAATTCACCAGACGTCCAAGATCAAAACTGGAAACATAATCCCCGAAAAGGGAGAGCAAAGGGGACATTTCCAGTTTGAATATCAATCTGATTGAAAAACCTAATGTTGTGTCTTTAAAAACAGAACAAGGACAGAGGTAGTTTTTTCTTCTGTATTTAGTCAGGGACAGACAACCAAAAACGGGGACTGTCCCCTAAATCCGAGGACGTCTGGTCACCCTAGACCCTAGACCAGACATCCTCGGTGTATCTATCATTTGTAAATGATAGGTATTTGCAAAATAGGTATAAATACCCCTACATCACATATATGATGTAGGCTATAATAGGTATAAATACCCCTACATCACATATATGATGTAGGCTATAATAGGTATAAATACCCCTACATCACATATATGATGTAGGCTAATAGGTATTTTGCACACACATTATAAATATGATAGGGAAGAAGAAACAGATAGTGGCCGTAAATTCAGATATTTAAGTACAAGAAACAATATGATTATATTATTAGAGTACTTGAAGTTTTTTATATTTGTCTCTCTCTCTCTGTCACACACACACACACACGCAAGCACACACACACACACACACACACACACACACACACACACACACACACACACAGTAGGCCTACTACCAAGTTGTTCTGCATCAATTGCCTCCCAGACCTTGACATTTAGCAGACCCACTCCCAACACACACAGACACACACACTAGGGTTGCACAACATTGACAAAATGTGATATTGCAACATCGATATGAATTCCGATATTTTTAAACATTTGTAAAATTACAAAATGCGACGAGTAGCTAGCTAGAATATAAGAAGCTAATAAGCTAATAGCTTTAATTACCAATGTTACCTAGCATCTTAGTTAGCAAAAATTAGGCTGTGCCTATGTTATCTCCTAACATATACCTACACTCTCCGTCTCTGCTGATTGGGAATGATTGAGATTTCTCTTGGCACAGCTACCAGAAGACTTTAAGAGACGTTGCCCACGTCACAACCACATCGTCAAGCTCAGTTGGAGGCTGCGCAGTAACGCCTAGCCATCACCGGAAAAGTGCTTCTATTTTCCTTCACTGGTCTCCGTCCAGAGCAATGGGATCTGTTGATCCACTTCTTTAACTGTCTATGTTCCTATCCAGAGGCTGTTGTCCTGCAGGTAACTCGGCTCTAGCTATCTGGTCACTAGTTTGCCCTTACAGCCGAGGGTAACCGCTCATAGTCACTGTGTCCTTAAAGACCCACTGAGATCCTGGACTGTGAGAATCAACTTGTCTATAAGAAGTTAGTGAACGTTTCAAAGATGGTTGGTATTGCAATGCAATGAAATGATTGCTACTTGACATTTTTATTTAAACGAAGCTCTTGTTCTAGAGGGACCATGCTAACATTTCATCTTAACATCATACAAAGATGTGAAAAGAACCATTTATGCTCACAACGGCAAGATTTATTTTCTTACCAATAAAGAAGATGATACTGCTGTCGCTCTTTCTCTTGTACACAGCCTCAACTTTGTTGGTTCCTGGCGGGAGGCCGATCCAGAAGTTTTTGATCTGAGCCGGATTGAGGGACACCAAAGACCTGTCTTGCTTAATTCTCCAGAACTGTTCACCTTTCCAAGAGAATGTGTCACTTCAGACACACATTACAGATGACAAAGAGGAGTGTATGTATGAAACTAAAATACCAGCCAATTCTAAATATCGTTTTCTTAAATGGACAATGTACAAAGTGATTTTGGAGATTTTAAAGTACATTTTAATTTTGTAAAATTTCTCTATGTTCTGCATCCCTGATGGTTACCATTAAAAAAGAAGGCCTCTCCCCTTATATTTGCGACTGCGTCAAAGCCTCCCTGACAGCGCTCATGGAATAAGGGGTCAGAACTGGAACAGAAAAAGTTGTGTGGGTCAAATTATATTTCACAGGATGTAGTTGAATAAAGACTCACTAGAGGGCAAAACCAAACTGACAAACTTTACAAGGAAGGAAACTGGAACTGGAACTGTTTTTTTTGGCCATCTTGATTGGCTTTTTGTTGCCTTTTATATCCTTTATTGAGCTATAATGTAATTCACTTGCAAATAACAATTAACATTTAAGAATTTTGTTTAACCTTTACTTACTGTAATACAAACTATCATCACCAGTGTTGGGCAAGTTACTTTTAAAAAGTAATTAGTTACAGTTACTGCTTCCAGAAAGTAACAAAATTAGTTACTCAGTTACAAATTATAAAAGTAACTAGTTACTTCAGAAAGTAACTATTGAGTTACTTTCAAGTACATTTTTAAATATTTAAATGTAACCCCACCTCCACCCTTCTTTAACAGAACTTATAATACATGTGCATGTTCAATTATGCATGATAAATCTGAATATTATGAAATGGACACTTACTACAATATATTATTAACGGAAACCTTTAATTTTTCCAACACTGCCTGCAGCTTTAATTATATCTTGTGTTTCTTTTCTTAATGTCTTTTATGTAAATACTGTAGATATTAATAAGATTGTGTGACTTTGGATAAAAAGAACAAAAAAACAGTACACTTTCCCAAAAACCTTCCTCTATTAAGGTATTTAATAACATTGTTGGCATTAAAGCCTAACATACTTTGGGTATAATTCAAATCTTTTTGGCATCCAATGTAACGGCTGTCATTTTTTACAAATGTAAAAAGGAAAAGCTGCAATTGTGAATGATACACTAAGCTTGATGATTCATACAGGGATGATATAAAACCACAATGTGACATGCCTGACAGGAAACACACCTCCATGTGAGGTCTTTCTTGTGCCACACATATCTTTTCCTCCTCCTCTTCCTCATCAGCATGTCCTCATTACCAACAATATCAGGCAGAGAGCATCGTGGCGTGGACGTGACTTTGAGGGTTTTATTGTTTGAGAAGTTGATCACATAAACTGTATGCTGAAACTAAAGAGCAGATTAGAAAAGTTGACCTCTTGTGGCCCAAGGTATGTGAAATATCATATTGTCCTGATAGTTTCATGTTGAGAGGTTGTTACGCAGCACCCCGGTTTGTGGACTACACCGAATATCTGCATGAAACAAATGGCTTTCTCAATCCCATCTTTAGTCTGCAGTTGACTTGTGAGTGGGTCAGAAGGAGGAAGGTAGACATGCTCAACTAATCCTGCACAGAAAACAAGGAAACTATTTCTCAGAAACGATACCACAGCATAGGATGAGGGCCTTAACCTTCACCATTAACACACTCCTAACCAAAGTGAATCAACAGTATCTTTGAAATCCATCTCTAACACAAGTTCAATTTCAATTTCAACTGAATCACAACAGGTATTATCTAAGGAGACTTTACAGATAGTAGAACAAAATCTATATTTTACAAAGACCCAACAATTTCCCATGACCAAGTAGTGCAACAGTGACCAGGAAAAATGCCCAGACAGACTCAGGCTCTTGGTGGGCGGCCATCTGCCACATTCACACTGTTGTCTCTCAACTTCAAAACCAGCACCCCCATTCCCTCCTCCTCATCTCCGGAGACTTCAATCATGCTTCCTTGTCCTCTGCTCTCCCCACCTTCAACCAGTATGTTAAATGCCACACCAGGGGCATCACAACTTTGGATTTACTGTATGCAAACATCAAATATGCATCCACCTCATCCCCCCTTCCCCCCACTCGGGGGGATTCACACTCTCTAAAACGCAATCGCCCAACCGCTCAGATCACAACCTCATCCATCTGGTCACAGACTACTCTCCTTTGGTGACCAAACAACCTGTGAAGAGGCTTGTGAAGCAGTGGTCTGAGGAGGTCAGTGATAGGCTCAGAGACTGCTTTCAAACTACAGACTGGGAAGCACTCTGCAGCCCCCATGGCACCGACATTGACAGCATGACCCAATGCATCACTAACTATATTAACTTCTGTGTGGAGAACACTGTGCCCTCCAAGTTGGTTCAGTGTTTTGCCAACAACAAACCCTGGGTGAACTCTGAGATTAAGGCCCTGCTGAATGAGAAGAAGAGTGTGTTTGCATCAGGGGACAGACAGGAGCTGCAAAGAGGCCAGAAGGAACTCTGGCTCAGGATCACGAGCGGAAGGAAATTAGGAAATTAGAAAAGAGTCTGGAACAGAACAACGCCAGGGACGTCTGGAGAGGGCTGCAAAACATCTCAGGCCATGGCAAAGGTGTGGGGAGATACCAAGCCAGCGGAGACAAGGACTGGGCAGATGAGCTCTGTTTTTAAAGAGATTTGACTCCTCGCCCTCTTCACACCCCCCAGCCCCCTCTAGTACACCTCTCCAGGCCTACTCCCCTTCTCCCCCTCCCCTCCTCAGCCTGCATCCTTCAACGACCTTCAATAACAATAAGCCCACCAGCCCGCTCCTCGCCTCCCCTCATCAGTTCACCACCCCTCTCTTCCTCTCCCTGAGACTCTCACCTCCCATCATCCCCACACCCACACCCCAGTCATCCTCCACCCCCTTCTCCATAACAGATGATCAGGTGAGAAGTCAACTTAAGAAGATCAAGGCAAGGAAGGCCCCTGGCCTCGACAGCATCAGCCCAAGTCTCCTCAGGGACTGTGCTGACCAGCTCTGTGGTGTGATCATGCATTTGTTCAACCTGAGCCTGGAGAAAGTCCCAGCCTTGTGGAAGACCTCTTGTGTGGTCCCAGTACCAAACCACTTCAGGCATGTTGCCTTGACTTCTCACCTGATAAAGACCATGGAGAGGATCATCCTGCGCCATCTTCAACCCCTGGTGGGCACACAGCTGGACCCCCTGCAGTTTGCTTACCAGCCTGGGATTGGGGTGGACCACGCAGTGATCTACCTGCTGCACATTTTGCTGCTGGAGGACAGCGGGAGCACTATGAGAGTCATGTTTTTTGACTTCTCCAGTGCTTTTAACACCATCCAGCCTTCGCTGCTCAGAGTGAAGATGGAGAGTGTGGGAGTGGACCAACACTTGGCTGCATGGACAACAGACTATCTCACCAACAGATCACAGTATGTGAGACTCCATCACTGTGGTTCTGACGTGGTGCACTGCAGCACAGGTGCCCCTCAGGGTACGGTGCTATCCCCCTTCCTTTTCTCCCTCTACACCTCAGACTGTTTGTACAGCGTGACCAATTGCAAACATTTACCAGAGCCGCATATTTTACATAAAAAAGCCAAACTAGAATTGTACAGAAGAACACACACGGTTTTGCAAGCAAAATGCAAGACAGTCGCTGCTTCCTAAATCTTACTGTATAGTTACTGTGATTAACGAGTAAATAAATGATGCCACCGACACCTCACGTTCATAATAACGTCACTGGAGTTATCGTTATTATTGTTTGCGTCATAAATACAGAATTCAATCTAATTGGATGGTAATATACACAGAATACTCACAGAATCACAACTGAATTCATATCTTGCTACTCAGAATCTTATTAACCTGGAGTCCCAGTCTCTGTCAAAATAAAATGTGATGTTGTAGGCCTATTGGCAGATATACATTTAAAATGTAGCCAAGCATTGAAGTGAGCACTTTTGCCATCTGTCTGTGTCACTATGCCTTTGTGTCACATACCTCATTTCTTGTTTATTACTCACAACACATTGTTTGTGCACTAAGGACTTGTTTTTCACTCCTTCCATATACTATGCATTGATCCATATGCTACACGACTTCCCACAATGAGCTAATATAATAAGTGCTTTTACGGTTAACAGATGATGTAATTTTACATCCTGCACTGTTGGATATGATTGACCTGTTCAGTAAAATCTCTAGTTACAAAAACAATTATTCAAGATCATTGCTCATGTTGCTTAACAAAATAGAAAGACAACATACTAACCAGTTCTCTACTTAAGCTCTCAACCAATTTCACATGCTGTATGTGGCCATCAAAATAATACCTCAAATAGAAAATACAGCATCAAGAAAATATTGAACACATAAGCATTTAAATGTATAGAAAGATGGATACATTTATTATATTTTTTCAAGCAAAACTTGCAGTATAATATAGGCTAGAGCATAATAATGCTGACTAGTACATCGTTAACATATTAAATTTTGTAAAATTGAGTTGGATATTAGCCTACAATAACTGTAGGGCGGCCTAAAGCCATTATACACGCCTTTTTTTCATTAATAGGCTGATACATATAGCTAATAATATGTTGGATTCATCCATCCATCCATCCATCCATCTTCATCCGCTTATCCGGTCTCGGGTCGCGGGGGCAGCAGCTCCAGTAGGGGACCCCAAACTTCCCTTTCCCGAGCCACATCAACCAGCTACGATTGGGGGATCCCGAGGCGTTCCCAGGCCAGGCTGGAGATATAATCTCTCCACCTAGTCCTGGGTCTTCCCAGAGGCCTCCGTCCAGCTGGACGTGCCTGGAACACCTCCCTAGGGAGGCGCCCAGCAGGCATCCTTACCAGATGCCCGAACCACCTCAACTGGCTCCTTTCGACGCGAAGGAGCAGCGGCTCTACTCCGAGCTCCTCTCGGATGACTGAACTTCTCACCCTATCTCTAAGGGAGACGACAGCCACCCTCCTGAGGAAACCCATTTCGGCCGCCTGTACCCTGGATCTTGTTCTTTCGGTCATGACCCAGCCTTCATGACCATAGGTGAGGGTAGGAACGAAAATTGCCCGGTAGATCGAGAGCTTTGCCTTCTGGCTCAGCTCTCTTTTCGTACAACGGTGCAATAAACGGAATGTAATACTGCACCAGCTGCTCCGATTCTCCAACCAATCTCACGCTCCATGGTCCCCTCACTCGCAAACAAGACCCCAAGGTACTTAAACTCCTTCACTTGGGGTAAGGACTCACTCCCTACCTGAAGAAAGCACTCCATTGGTTTCCTGCTGAGAACGTGAACGAGAACATGTTGGATTCATGTTAAGACATTTTAATTTTCATGGAAACTTTCAAAAACATAACTTGGAGGCCCCACTGCAGTAGCTCTGAGGATCCCCTAGGGGCCCCGGACCCCATGTTGAATATTTCTGCTTTAGTGCATTTTAAAGCGAACCGAGACCCCCATTTTCATGAGGACCAGAAAAATTTGGTTTTTAAATGAAATTTGCAAAACTATTTTTGTAGTCCGCACTTCTTGGTTTGACCAAACAAAGCAGACTGAAATAGATGGTAGGACTATCCTCAGTAACTAAACCAGTAATTCAATTTCCTCGTAGCCTATGCCAACACCAGAACAAAGACTTTTTTTGACATGAGTAAGAGTGACAAGGAACCAGTGATCATAAACCTCATATTTTATCTCATCTTTCATTTTCTCTGGAAAATATGCTTGGCACCCCTCCCATTTAGACGGAATGTAGTTACTGAACATAGTTAATAAACGTAAGCCCTGGAGTCGGCGCTAACTCAGGTATCACAACCCATGGAAAGCATAGATGGCATGGTAAAGTTAATGATGATAAGGTGAATTTAGCTAGCTTGCTGTTGAAGTATTTTAGGCACAAATAAGGTAAAGTGAACACAACAGTGTTTTTCTGGAATGCTCTAGAGTTTAGGCAGGCTCCTGCCTCCCGCCTGAGCTACCTTTGTATTAAAAAAAACATAAATAAATCAACATGTATATCAGTGTGATTGAAAAGCGCTCGTTTTTTCTTTTCAATTACAGTTTTTATTGAAATGGCACGTTTTTAGGGCTAGAGTGTTTTTAGGGCTAGTTAGACTAAGTGGTAAGCCAGCTATTAGACCAGTGGTTCACAAGGGGCGTGACGTAAAGCAAGATCAAGTGTGCAACGTGTGCTGTGGAATTTTACGAATTTAGGTTTTAACCTATAAGTAGTAAAATATGAAAGCACATTAAAAAAATTCTGTGTGATGTGCACGCCCATTACCCACTCATTGTGGCCACCTCTAGACATCCCTTTGCCACCGCAGTCAAAATTCTTAGAGCTTCCACTGAGACTTACATTCGCTTAGTGGCCAAAAACATGACTCTAAATGAATGAACTTAACTGCAGAATTTGTAAATAAGCAGATGTTTGTTAACACCTTTGTCAAATCTTAGAGGTGATGATCTGTCAATGATGACTTTGAGACATATAGCAGATCAAGAACAACAAAGCCTAACAAAGTCAAGTATTTTTTATAACTTTATATTACAAATCAGTTGCCACTCTGACACAACTCGTTGTAAAGAGAGGGGGAGAATGGTTATTCAAGATGGCTCTGATTATTCTCTTGTCCTCCTCTCCGCCACTGCCGCCACACTGTCCAGTTCCAACGGGATCCCCATGCTGACCTTATTTAACAGCTTGTTGAGTCTGCTGGCTTCCATGCCTTGATACCCCCACCCCAGCACACTGAAGAATCTGAGTCTCCTCAGAGAGAACAGTCTACTCTGTCTCTTCCTGAAGAGGGCATCATTGGAATGGGACCTATTCTTGTTGATTTGGACCCCAAGCTGCTTGTGTGAGTCCAGCCTATTCACTTCCTTCCCATGGATGGGAACAAGGACAGGGGGCCTCCTTACCCCCCTGGTAGTCACAGATGGCAAAAGTGCTCACTTCCCGTACTCAAGTAGAAGTACAGATACTCTGGGAAAAGTAGAAGTACTGATTTACCTTTTTTACTCAAGTAAAAGTAACAAAGTACAGACTTGGAAATTTACTTAAAGTATTAAAGCAAAAGTAGCCTTGTGAATGACCACACACATGTTGCTAGAGTACACGCTGAAAAACTTCAGTGGGCATGGAAAAAAAAGCTCTATATATGCTATTGGCTACATTTTAAATGTATATCTGCCAATAGGCCTACAACATCACATGTTATTGTGACAGAGACTGGGACTCCAGGTTAATAAGATTCTGACTGAGTAGCAAGATATTCAGTTGTGATTCTGTGAGAATTCTGTGTATATTACCATCCAATTAGATTGAATTCTTCAAACAACAAAATCACTAGCTAACTTACTTTAAATATACCAGAATTGTAGATCAATACAACAACAGGCTTAAATGAACTGACAACATAAGTTATACTACTTACAGTTCTCACACAATCTCAGCAGATTGTCCATCGGACAGCTAGTCTGTTTTTATTTTCTCTCACTTTTTTTCGGCCGCTCGTGGTGTGAGTGTCTGCACTATTCTCCGACATGCACTCACAATCAGACCTGTTAGACGACCTTTCGTACCAAACTAAAGTAACGAGCCAATTTTGTAACATGTAAGGAGTAGAAAGTACTGATATTCGTGTTTAAAATGTAAAGAGTAAAAGTAAAAAGTCGCCACTAAATAAGTAGTAAAATAAAGTAAAAATCTATGTACTTGAGTACAGTAACAAAGTATTTGTACTTCGTTACTTCCCATCTCTGCTGGTAGTACATCACCATGTCTGGTCATGGAGCTTCAGGTGATTGACGAAGCTCTCTATAAATCCTCTGTACTTGTACTTGTGGCCCAGTACTTGTACGTGTACCAACAATGGAGGAGTCCCAGAAAACTTTATGGAGGTGGCAACAGTACAAATTATAATACTAAAAATATTGATAAAATACTACCTTTCATTGATTTCCTTTGAAATATCCATACATACAGTATATTAGCTATACAATATGATACATGCAAAAGCGAGGCATTAGTTCTAGGTAAACTCTGACAGAAATACTGGCAGATTTATACTTGTAGTGAACCATGGTAGGTGTTGTGATCGCAACTCCAGCAGTGTAGCAAAACTCCTCCCTTAGCTTCTCCCCCTGCCCAGGTGCATTATAAAATGCCTCAGCTGGCTTAGTCTTTAGTCTTTTGCTGAACCCTAGTGGTGGTTCCCTGCTGAAGGTGTTGAGTATGGTCCCCATTTTTAGGTTTTCTTAGTGAATTAAAATCGGCTCCTTTAACTAACCTGTGCCTTTTTGTGTTTTAGGTTCACCTGTTGCTGTTCTGTTTTACTCTGTTCTTTTCGTTAGGGGAACTTTTCTGTTTCTTTAGTTTATTTATTAAGTTTGTTTAATTTTAATATATTTCTGTTATTTTGCTTCAGTGTATATTCTGAGATTGTTTTGTTATTCAGTAACGGGTTGTTACTGAACAACTAAGTCTGCCCCCACCTAAGCACCAGCCCACTGATGTGAGTTGATTTGTATTCTAATATAGTTAGAGCATTGTTAGTAATTTGTCTAGATCATTGTTAATAAAAACATTTGTTATTTCCTCTACTGTCTCTGCCTCCTCAGTTTTTGACCCTGTGTCCTTATTCAAATTGTTTTTTTTATATCCTGGGGTGCCATTTCCCAGGTGGCATTGTCGGTTCCAGTTCGTTTCACCCCTTCTAGCATACCATGTTTAAGGATAAAAATAGATTGGTCGCTCCCCGCCACACTGTCATAAGTCATAGGTCCAACATTTAGTGATTATGACTCTTTAAAAAAAACTCTCCCTCTGAGCAAACAACCTATAAAGGCGGTTTCTGAGCAGCTAGAGGATGGGCTGAGCAAATAAAGAATGACGAGAGGCTCCACAAACGGAGAAGAGAACAGGTGCGTCAAAGGTAGGACACTCTGCTGCTCAGCTCATAGCTGTGGCCAAAAGACCTATATTGTCTAAAACGGACTTTGTTTTGCACAATGTGGGTCTCTGTTGATTTCTTTCCAGTAGCATTTTCAAATTTTGCATACGTTTTGAGATTATTTCAATTAATGTAAAAAGTGCATATGATATTTAGAATGTGTGCGTAATTGGTTGATTTGGCTTCAAAAGTGTCAATTAGAAATCCACTCAAATTAAACACGTTGATTGTATTCTCGTATTCAGACATGTGTATGGCTGTAGTTCGGTTTCTTGTCAAAGGTTTAATGTGGGTGCTCATTTGTATTGGTGAAAAAAATGGTGAGTTTGTTTGTCTGTTGTTCTAAGATGAACTGGATTGTAACTGCGGTAGCTGTGTGCGTCTTCGTGCCCAGCGTCCACTGTCAGTCAAATCGTGTCGGTAGGTATTGGACATTTTTTGTTTAATCTATAATCTACATGACTCTCTGGATTAACGGTGCGTTTCTTTGTGGATTGTTTGTCATGAATGAGAAAAACTAAATGCGTTGTTTTTTCTTCTTCTCCAGCCTGGTGTTATCATGAGCCAGGCTGCAGTGAGTATAATCTCCATTTATCTCTAAATGGCCACATTATCATGTTAACATCTTCACCGCTGCTACTCTGTTTCTATTTATAGATCAAACGACGTGGCCAACAATTCCTGGTGGGCACTGCAATGGCAGCCGCCAGTCGCCCATTAACATCGTCTCAGCATCTGCCCAAGTTAACTCCAATCTGACTGAATTCACCTTTCATAACTACAGCAGCAACTCCACAATGAAAACGATCAAAAACTCTGGCTACACGGGTGAGGAGTGGGTTGCGGACAGAATATTAAATGGTGTCAGATGCTTTACTTGTATTTGGTTATGGACGAAGAAAGTAAGGTTTTGAATAATTTTCTTTGAACTTAAAATTTTCTTGAGGCTTAAAAATACCATTCTGAAATGTTTGAGGTTTTGACTTACTGGTCCATTCTGTTTTTCCAACCTTTTCCAGTCAGAGTCTACCTCGACAGCGGTGTGAGGATTTCAGGAGGAGATCTGTCCGAGGACTACGACAGCCTGCAGTTCCACTTGCACTGGGGTAATGGCACCTCTGTCCCCGGCTCTGAGCACACCGTGGATGGCAAGCGCTATCCCATGGAGGTAGACGTTGTTTCATGATAGGCTATACATTAGTTTTGCTGTTATTAAATTCATGTTAAACTATTTGGAAAAAGAGTACTTTATAAGAGAGCCTGCTCCTTTTAGGGTAATTACCTGACACCTATGTGTAATATCGTCATGAATAAAGATATTAATACTTAATGGATTCTACTGGTATTTAATAAAGTCCCTGGCTGATTGGACCTCCTTACAGGACTGTGTGGGTGTGTATAGACTGATTGAGTGACATCTTCCTGACTTTCTTGTTACCTTCTTGCACCTATTAGGGCAAGACACATTACAGCTTTATCATTCTTATTAATAAATGAAGATTTGTGACCTCATCAATTTTCATCAAAGCTCTGGCCACCTTCAACATGAACAGAGGTCTAATCATCCAGAACAACTCAAAACGACTTCAGATGTTGTTCTGTACTTAAATGTAGGACTTACCCAGTAAGTGGTTGTTTATTACCCTGTAAGTATAAAATCTTACCAAATATTTGTTCTTTACTTGACTCCCCCAGTTACACATTGTAAACAGCAAGGCATCCTATAATCGGAACGCATCTCGGGCTTTTGCAGACTCTACAGGACTTGCTGCTCTTGGTTTCTTGATTGAAGTGAGAAAAGATGCATTTCAAAGTTTTGTAACACCAAAATACTTTTCAAATCCCATTGCTCTATGTATCGTTCACTTCTTTAAGTTTAGGTAAAATGTCAAAGACTACTTTATAAAAAAACTTTTGCATCCCATTTCTGTTCCTTGCATCTGTCGGTCTGCATAATTTAGGATGTTCTCTTTAGTTTAATGTGTGACTCCACTGTTTATTTATTCATCACCCTCCTATTGAGACTATTGACAATGTGTGTAATTTACAGGAAATGTCGGGTAATGTAACTGGCCAACCTGCAAGCTGGCACACCTTGAGCTCCTACCTGACAAACATCTCAAACAGCGGTAAGGAGAGACTTTACTCTTTTCTTGTGGAGAAGTTGATCCAATGTGTTTGAATAAAATGTGTATTGGGTGCCCTGGTAGCTCACCTGGTTGAGGTTGTGCCCCATATACTAAGGCTCAGTCTCTAATGCAGTGGCCCAGCTTAGAGTTAGAGACCCAAAGCCCTCTCTCTCCCATTTCCTTTCTCTAGGCTAGCCTATTAATAAGACATCTTTTGTTTTTAAATGTGTAGTCTCTTCAGAGTTCATGTTTCTGTCTTCAGGCGACAACGTTACAGTGGTACCTGGAATTTCACTGGATGACCTCCTGTCTGGGGTGGATCGCACCAAGTATTACCGCTACCTTGGCTCTTTGACCAACCCCTTGTGCCATGAGGCTGTGGTTTGGACTGTGTTTAAGGACACAATAAAAGTCAGCAAAGACGTGGTGAGTTGTTTCTTTCCTGGTGCGTCTTTAAGTACAATGACCCAATTAGCAGAATTGCTCTAACAGTGCTCCACATCTTGTTTCCAGATTGACCTCTTCAGCAAAACGGTACACATCTCCAACAGCACGTCCCCTTTTATGATCAATGTCTACAGAGACATCCAGCCAGCTCAACATGTCACAACACAGGCTGCCAGCTCTACCTCCAAAGCCTGCTACTCTCTGGCTCTGATGGCCCTGAGCCTGGTTCTTGGGAGTTCTTAGGGCCATGAAAGGTGGTGGTGTCTCAGCAACTTATGTAGTTACTGGTAAATCTCTTTGCAATGAAAGTACACCCTTTTGCCTTAATTTGTCCTCTCCCCCTTCATGTGGTTTGTCTGACTGTGTCCATATTGTTAATACATAAAGTATACAATGAACTACTCATTCTTAGTCCCCTACATTCTGAATGTAGGATTCCATATGCACATAAGATCACAACCAAGCAAAACTGAGCCTACCACAAGTACTTGCAATATAGATCTATGCATTAATAATGTTAACATGTGATGATGGCTGCCTTGCTCGTATGTGGTATTCCATCATAATGTTTTTGTAAACAATTAATCATTATTAGTTTTAATCAATTGTATGCATGATTGCACCTCTTTCTTAATAGATTTAGGTTGGACATGATTCACACTAATTTAAAATGTTGTTTTTAGAATTGAAGCACAGCTCATTCTGTTTACTAACTGCCAAAGCTGCATTCAGGTGCATGACAAAAGATGTGCACATGCACTAAGTTCCCTGGGTAGTAATGGTAGTTTTTTCTGGAAATGTAATTTTGAGGAAGCATTAAGCGTTACAATGTGGTCCCTATTGTTGCACCTGGACTGAACTTGAACCTGACACTTGAGGCGTGGCTGTTAAGAGAACTTGACTGTTCATAAAACATTACATGGCATAAAAGCCTATTGTACTTATCAAACCAGGTGTACTTTACTTCAGAAATCACACTTTAATTTTTTGTGTTACTTCATTTGAATTTTAGTGTCAGTCATCAAACTACAACATTCCTTGATAGAAGGCTTTTCATTCTTTATCCTCATCAGATCATGTGTTAGAGTTCAGCTGTTCAGATGTAGCATGATCAAACTTTTTTTATAAATCACTTATCTTTATAATTGATGTCTGTGAGTATGTGTGAAGTGTTTCTCATTCCTCACCAACTTAGACCTTATCTAGAAATTTCCCACTTGACGAACAAAATAAATACTCCTATGCAACCTGTAACTCACTTGAATAATTTGAATGTGCTCTGAACTAAGATTTGATTGTTAACTAGATGACAATTAATTTATTCCATGTTCAAAAAATATGAAGGCCTTTGAAGTTATCATGCACAATTTTTCATGTCAGAGTGACATTTGAAGCAAAGTAACTCATTGTCATATTTAAATGTTAAATGGTGTTCCAGGAGTTTATTGTAGGAGCAGAGCTGCTAGTTTTTACATAAATCCATCTCAACCAGTGAGAAGAAGTTACATGTGTACCAACACTGAGGAACCGCATACTCTCGATCATCAGGCTAAACAACATTTTTTTATCATTGTACTTCTGACCTGCTGTAACTCTCAGATTACATGTCACTAATATAAGAATGTCATGTTCCAGAGAATGTGGTGTTGCTAATGAAGGTACCAATCAGTTGTCTAGGTTGGGTACAGGGCTGTAACTGAAGACTGACCAACATGTTATCTTTTATAAAGATCTATCATGGCATGTGAGTCTTGAATAATGTTGATTCTGAAGGTGAAACAAGAGATTATTTTCAAAAACACACCACAAGAGTTTTCTAATAGTCACTTAAAAATTGTCCATACATAACAATGCATTACAGTAACTACATTTGGCCTAACTTGAAAAAAAACATTACATTTTAATTGAAATCCCTAAACTACTACCTTTAAGAATGATTTACTGCATCACATCTGCACAGCTCCCCATCAAAAGGATCACAGTGACAGACTCAAATAGAAATTAAAATTACATACAAGAATAACATTATAACATGATGGTAATTAAATCTGTGTAAAACAATAAAAATATGAAGAAAATGAAGCTTATATGTGCAACGTGGTCACAACGGCTACTTCTGTGCAGTAATTTGTCACTTTTTTAATTATCAACAGGTCTCATAACCCTAGACCCCCCCCTCCTTAGATTGCCCCTGCTGACTGAGTACCTGTGGTTGAGTCCACATCTCTGTTTGCAGAACTGTTCTGATCTCTGATAAAGAAATTGACAGTTGCACTTCAGTATGTTTGTGTGGCCTGTGGTTGTAGAGCCTTATCATGAGATGGCAGCCTGCATGCAAGATTTCTGTGTTGAATTTCCATATGTTATCCTGTACAGGTTCTGAAATGTACTACTTTGGAGAATGGAGGGGGTGAAATTATATAACAGGATGGCAGAAGTACACAAAATGCAGGCCATGTCTGAAATCATTCACTACTCACTATATAGTGGGCTAATAGTGAGCAGTGAAGGAATTCGGACACAAGCAGACTATTTTCATGGCTCAGCAAAATGATCTGAAAGAGGGAATGTATTTGCAGTGACACTGGACTTATGCTAAAGTATCAGGTGGATATTTAACATTTTATGTCAAAATGTGTAATTTGAAACCAGCTTGTGGCTTGTAATACACTGCGAGTTTAATGTGTGTGTGAGTGCAATGAGAGCCTCTATTACCTTCCTGTGGAACAACAGAAGCAGTACATAAACAGCCATGTGGTTTAAACAAATTCCATCCATCTATTCTCTAACAAATTCCTTAATTAAAAATATAACAGAGATCAGGAGGAGCCAGTTGCCTCTTAGAAATGGTGATGACGCATTCAAGTCACAGTGGCACTCCTTAGGCGATCGAGGACGGGAGGTTGCAGGTGGAGGAGCTGGACATCTGAGCCAGTCTACAGCGATGGATTTAGGAGTGACGACAGCTTGGTTCAGTCTTCCGTTCTGCAGCACCCAGTAAAGGTTGTCCTTGAAGAAGTAGGCATCTCCTAAAGAGCAGCAGCAGCAGGATAATAGTGATTTCTAATTTAAGATCTATTCTTTTTCCATTGCTTGAACACTTCATACCTTCCATACCAAAATGCCATTACGCTTAAAAGAAAAACCTCAGTGGTTTTGTTTATTTAACTAGCACTCATGCCAGAAACTCATCACATTTATGCCTCTGCTGGGTGCTAATGTTACCTTCTCCCCAGCTGATGACGTCATCCATATGGGTGGGCACTCCCTCCCAGAGGCTGTTGTCCCGCGGGTAACCCGGCTCTGGCTGTCTGGTCACCTGTTCGCCCATACGGCTCTCATCAAATCTCCAAAACGCTCCACCACTGAACAGGTAGGTCTTGCCGTTGTGGGCCCAGATGAAGGCTGCTTCCACTCTGTCCACCAGCACCCCGTTCTTTGTCCTCATGCCCCAATCGGAGAGGGGCCGAGGGTAGCCGCTCATAGCCACTGTGTCCTTAAAGACCCAGTACTGAGATCCTGGACAGACGAAGGAAAGTGTGGGAATGGACCTTTTTCACAGCAGACATTTTGACTTGCCATAGTAGGAAAAGCACAGCTGAAATTGATAACCTTAACAATGGGCTCAATTCCATCAAGAGTCCCAGTAAGCAATTTTCATGAGTCAGCATGCATAATACCAGGGCCTCTGCTAAGTGGGATGCAGGCATCGTTAATGTTTTTTTAAATGAACGTGCTTTCCTAATATGACATGTCAACATGTCTGATGTGAAAAAGGTCTATTCAGAATCGACTTGTCTAAAAGAAGTTTGTAAACGTTTTGTGTTGTAAGGTTGGTTGGTAATGCAATGCAATGATTGCTACTTGACATTATTAGTTAAACAAAGCTCTTGTTCTACATGTTCTAACATTTCATCTTAACATCAAACAAAGATGTGAAAACAACCATTCAAAACTCTCTGCTAAAAACTGCAAGATTTATTTTCTTACCAATAAAGAAGATGATACTGCTGTCGCTCTTTCTCTCGTACACAGCGTCAACTTTGTTGGTTCCTGGCGGGAGGCCGATCCAGAAGTTTTTGATCTGAGCCGGATTGAGGGACACCAAAGACTTGTCTCGCTTAATTCTCCAGAACTGTTCACCTTTCCAAGAGAAGCAAGTGAACATGTGTCACTTCAGACACACACTACAGATAATAAAGAAGAGTCTATGTATGCAAATAAAATACCAGCCAATTCTAAATATCGTTTTCTTAAATGGACAATGTACAAAATGATTTGGGAGATTTTAAAGTACATTTTTATTTTGTAGAATTTCTCTATTTTGTGCATTCCTTAATGGTTACCTTTAAAAAAGAAGACCTCTCCCCTGATATTTGCGACTGCGTCAAAGCCTCCCTGACAGCGCTCATGGAATAAGGGGTCAGAACTGGAACAGAAAAAATTAAAACTTATATTTACCAATCCTGGTCCTGATTTCACAGGATGTAGTTTAATAAAGACTCACTAGAGGGCAAAACAAGACCAAACTGTCACAGTGAGGATTGAGCAGAAGGCCTTTATCTGCATCCACTGGTCTTAGACTCATCATGATTTATCAGTACACTGAGTGCATTGATGGGATATTCATAGTTTGTAAATGCAAATGATAAGTGCTTATTGTCTGGATGAATGTGCAGTAGCTTTTATTGTTTCCTTTGGCTCTACTCTACTCACGGCTGTGTTGGTCTTGGAAGAGGTGGACTGGGCAGGCGTGGGAGGTCAGGATCAACACCCCCCTGTGGTCCCCCATCCTTCACACCTACAACAGAGTGGCAACAGCAGACAATGTTGAAGAGGCGGTGAAAGCTGATGACAACACTAAAAAAATTGTGCAAGCAACCTACATTCTCTTTAGTAGTCAGGGGAGCTTGACTCACATGATGCAAACACTTTATATTTAAGACAAGGAAGGAAACTGCTGAAATACACGGTAAGTGCACCTTTACACACACATTATTTCCAGACAAGTGAACTATTTTATCAGAATTAGTTTTTTTGGCTATCTTGATTGGGTTTTTTATTGCCTTTTATAGCATTCATTGAGCTATAATGTGATTCACTTGCAAATAACAATTAACATTTAAGAATTTTGTTAAACCTTTACTTACTATAATACAAACTATAATCACATACACAATAAGTAACATTGGTATGTGGAGATTTGTAGCTATGTTAGTGGCATGGTAATAGCAATTTTGGTCTGCCTGATGGTTGGCTGGTCTACCACTTTGGCCAACACTGGAAATTATTGGCACAACTATTGAATGGATTGCCATGCAGTTTGGTTCAGATATTCATGGTGCCCATGGGTTAACCCCTGACTACCCACAAAACTAATGACATTCATATCAGCTTAGCTGTCCTGTCTGTTTATGTCACTGTTTTCATAAGCCCAATTAAAACCATAGAACAAAGCATTTGGAGGGCTCCAACATCCTGTACAACTGCGTGAATATACAGTAAGCCGCACAGGGGTTTACATTTTCATCTTTAAACTAACATATCAGACAAAAAGACACCACATATCAATAAGTACGGTACATACATATCACTGACACTGATACACTGATACTGTACCAGAGTGTAGTCAGTCACAGTCAAAAGCTTACATACCATAAAGCTGCTGGATGGCCAGCTTGTCGTCAAGGGCCAACCGAAAGTTTTGAATGTCTCCTACAGGACCCTGGTAGTATGGCCTCATGATGGACGGATCAGTGGAGGAATGGGACAGGCCCAGCGCGTGGCCAAACTCGTGCACCGCAACTGTAAACAGGTCTGTGCTGCCACTGCTGTGACCTGAGGAAGTGTGAAGAAAAATTGTTACTGGAACACATAAACAACCATAATTTGGAGGTTTGATGTCACTGAATAGGCAGACATCTTTACCTTTTTTGCTTTTTTCACCAAGGTTTCCTTTTTTTAGATTAAAATGGATCACTTTTTCATTATCATTGTATAGACTGTCATCTTGATAACAGGTCTTAGTCATTATAAATCTCTCATGATTCCAATCATACCTCCATAGTTCCAGATCTCATCATCATCAAAGTGTGTGTCACCCGCCACTTCATCTCTGCCGGGGAAGAAGGCGTGGGCCAGGGTGCCACCCTTCCCGTCAAAAGGGTACCCATCGTTGTGAAGCGAGCGAACAAAAGTCACTCTGATGTCCCCTCTCCAGCTGCCGCCCGCCTGCTGTCACCCGGCAGCCGACGGAAACTCAAGGGGGCGGCGTCGCTCCAGGCTTTGAAGGCGTAAGTCAGGATGTTGTCCACCACAGTGTCAGGCATGTTGGGTGAGAGAGAGGCTGATGGGTAGCTGTGGACACTGCAGACAAGAATGGATTTTTGTTTTTGAACAAAGTTGTAGACTGTTAAGTTTTAATTATTCTTAATTAATGCTTTACAATGTTCCAACTTTCACTGAGACTGAGTTTTCAAAAGAGTTACAATTTCTATAAACTGAAAGGAATATTTTGCTTTTTGAGAATTATGCTATTTTCCCTGCTTAATACAAATTAAAGAATAAATCTGGCCACATTTTTTATTTTTCTGATTATAAACAGATCCAATACAAAGACCAAAACCAACAATGGAACATAATGTATGTTTGAATGAAAGGCAGTAGTAGTAGCCAAAACCTTATACAGTGTATTATATATATAAATCATTTGTGCCACAGAGCTGCGTTGTTAAACTGCACTGGGTGACATGTTTCTATCATTAATTTGAGAGTGGGAACTGTATTTTGAAACAACCTTGCGTACACCATCCTGTTGAGGTAAATGCTCACACATATTTTGCACTGAGTAATGCAGCTGTTTTAGGAAATTACTGAGCCTTCCTAAAAATAGTGTGACCACATTTTTTTTCTATTTCAGTACAAATAAATTGCCTTTAGACTAAGTGCGACAGACAAGGTAGGAAGGTCTGAGAGAATTTAGCGATGGACAAACGCATCTGTCCCTTTAATGACGCTTTTCAACCATAAGAAAAATATAAAATAGCACCATCATTATTTTATTTTACTATTTAAATATGTCTTATTATATCTTGTGTTTGTGTTCTTAATGCCTGTTATGTAATTAGATATTGATAAGATTGTGTGACTTTGGATAAAAAGAACAAAAAACAGTACACTTCCCTAAAAACCTTTCTCTATTAAGGTATTCAATAACATTGTTGGCATTAAAACCTAACATAATTTGGGTATAATTCAAATCTTTTTGGCATCCAACGTAACGGCTGTCATTTTTTACAAATGTAAGAAGGAAAAACCGCAATGATACACTAAGCTTGATGATTCATACAGGGATGATATAAAACCACAATGTGACATGCATGACAGGAAACGCACCTCCATGTGAGGTCTGTCTTGTGCCACTTGAGGCCTGACAAGGCATATCTTTTCCTCCTCCTCTTCCTCCTCAGCATGTCCTCATTACCAACAATATCAGGCAGAGAGCATCGCGGCGTGGACATGAGTTTGAGGGTTTCATTGTCTGAAAGATAAGTTGATGACATAAACTGTATGGTGAAACTAAAGAGCAGATTAGAAGATGTTGACCTCATTTTACCCATAAAATATCATATTGTCCTAATAGTTTAATGTTGAGATATTGTTACCGAGCACCCCAGTTTCGTGGACTCCGCCGAATCTCTGCATGACACGAATGGCTTTCTCAATCCCGTCTTTAGTCTGCAGTTGACTTGTGCGTGGGTCAGGAGGAGAAAGGTAGCCATACCTGCTCAACCAATCCTGCACAAAAAAGGAAGGAAACCCGAGGACATTTGGTCATCTGTTGTTTCTCAGAAATGACAACACAGCACAGGATGAGGGCAAATAAACAATGAACTATAAGATTTACCATTAACACACTCCTAACCAAAGTGAACCAACAGTATCACTGAAATCCATCTCTAACACAAGTTCAATTCACTTCAATTATAGCATTTGGCATGTGCGGAGGCACTTGCAGTAACAATAAAGATATTTGAACTATGACTAGAAATAATAGTTATGGCATTTTAGAAGAGTTGACTTTAGGATTACAGGCAAATGCCGATGTCACGCGAAGTCTATTTGTTATTATACATCAGACCCAGTATGTTTCTCACAATGCAGCGTGTCAGCCTTTTTTACTCATTAATATTACATCATCCTGTACTTGTTGAGTGAGTTGCTTGATGGCATAAAGACAGTGTAAGATTGATAATTTGTTCTAGTCAGAACAACTGAATAGAGTGGACTGGATGGGAAATAAGATGATTAATCTGGTGTGGTATATTCCTGTTAAGCATATATCTATGTATCTATGTCAAAACAAAGACTGTTGTTAAAAGGGATTTGGAACCCTATACGTCTTCCTGTATTGCCTCCACCCTTCTAATGTAGTTGCAGTTGGAAGGAAAAGGTGTTGGCTCACGCTCAACAGTTGTCTTTCAGTGGTTTCACACTGTAACACATCTCCACCTAAAATAAGTTTTGTTTTTCATGATGATGGTAACGGAAATTAAAATTTTCTTCAGATTTTCTTTTTCATAAACACAGGACATACTGACATTTACATGCAAATTGAGCAACTATCGCTCTGAGGAAGTGTTTGAGTGAAGTTACCCTATGAAGTATGCAGTTTTCCAAATTAAAATCAAATCATTGTAATGTTATAAGTGTACACTGCAACAAAATAATAATAAATATATTCATCTAATTAGGGTTGTATTTTTTCTTCCAAACTTACTTTTTCCTGAATAAAGTCTAAAAAGGTCTAAATGGCCAAAATATAGATAGGGTAGCTTTTCTTTTGTTTTTCAAAAAGCTAATTAGTCATATGTGCACCAACCACTTTGCTATATGTAATTTCATTTATGACACCCTTCTCATATATCAATCAGAGACAAGTCTGTGTAAGACTAAGCTAAAAAAGGCCCCACACATATTCACATGTGAATGGTAGAACCCATGCAGGCAAGTATGCAAAGTGCCCCCCCCAAATAAACTGCTGATGGTTTAAAATCATCCTCACTGTGTCCATTGAATAACATATTTGTTATTCAATGGACACGGGTAGGATTTAAATTGCTTATTTTGCACAAATGTCAAATCAATGTTAGATATCCTCAGCTAACTGTCACACACGTAAGAATTACACTGAACATAAACAAGTCTAGCCTGCAGAAGAAAAAACAAAAAAATGTCTAATAGAAAATTTGACAATTATGATGCCAAGTAAATAGGCACTCAGTCACACAACAAGCTTACATAATTACAAAAATGTAGAATTTTAATAGCATACAATTACATGTTTCTCTCTCTCTCTCCCTCTCTATCTCTCTCTTTTAAACTACTCACCACAGCTGTACTGTAATGATCTGGCTCCGCTGATGTGCTTCCCGTAAAGGTCAAAAGCAACCACAGCAGAAGACCCAACTCCATTCCAGTCACTGCAAAAAAACGCTCCATTATTTTCAGAACACTTGTTATTTGGAGAAAACAGAGACATTCCTCATTTCTAATTGCATCCGTTTCCTCCAAACCATCCCGAAAGCTAAGAGCGCTGAAACAAAGCTCACCGTTGTTTCTCCTCTGAAGCTTCAGTCTCTCTTGGGACTAGGCTGGGCTGATCGATCAGACGACTCTGGTTCTGTCCTCCTTCCTCCCCCTTCCTTCCTGCCTCCCTCACAGTAGAGTGAGTCACTGATTGTGGTTTTCTTCATTTCTGATCATATTTGGCATCTTCTTCATTATCTCTAAATTTAAACCTGATTTTGGTTCCACTTTCTACCCTTTGTAAAGGGTTAGTTCGGCAGCCCTTTTCCAGAAGATAAGGCCAATTAGCCAACTATCTTTCTGTGTCAAATATTTTAAGTATTTGTGCAAAGATTTTGATATTTTATTTTTAGAAATTTGTACATTGAAATTACCAGAAATTACAGATAAAAGAGAGAAAATGAAAAATAAAATGAAATGTTCTAGTTTCTGTTGAATTTAGGTTTTGTTTAAGACAATAAATAAATGGGGATCTTTTTTTTCTTGCTTCAGTTTATCATTCGAGATAAACACAATTCTCTCCAGGTGAAATGTGGCAGTCCACAGCTTCACTGGAAGGAACTTCAGCTTTTACAGAATTAAAGGAGGCATATAACGTTTTTTCTGTTATTAGCCCAGTGTGTTGTTGAGGAGCAGTCACTGGATGGATCATGAATTAAAGAGCTAAAAGACAAAGTCATGCTATATTGAGATGGATCAATAATCAGTCGGACATGGCCTAATTAACCTGTTTAGCTACCCAGAGGCCCCAGGATTTCGGTATGTCAGATTGTTGTCATCTCATGAAAGACAATCTGATTTCAGAAAAAGCATCATGTGTGTCACATTCTGCCTCTCTGTCCCTCCTTCCCTACAGCCACATTCCCACTTCCCCAAACCCTGTTCATAGCTATTCCCTCAGATTGTCTCCCTGCTCTAGTCGCCTGACTTCCTCATCCATCCACCTCCTCACCTGTTTCCAATTTCCCTCGTCAGCCCTGCAGTATGTAATCGGCCCATTTCCACTCATTCCCTTTCAGGTATTTGGCGTTGTCATGTGTTTCTTCCTTTTGCTTTCTATCTTTTGTTATCTGAAACTTGGGATCAGAAATTTGTTACATGCCTTTTTGGATCTGCTTCCTGATCCTTTGGTCTGTGGATTTACTGGATAACTACTTATTTGGATTTGTTTGCCTTTGTGGACTGTGTTCCTGGTTTTGACCCTTACCTGATTCTTGTGCCTGCCTGTAAGCCCTGTCTGCATTGTCTCTGCATTTCCTGAGTCTTGAAAAGTGCGTAATAATGCTGTAGCCCGTTGTTGTGTCTGATAAAGATGAAAATTCCCAAACAAATAAGCAAGAAATCAAATTACTAAAGAGGAATAGAATCACAGTGAACCTAAGGCTTTTGGGTTGTGGGATCAATTTTGCTCAGTTGGTTATCCAGCCTTGCAGCCAGGCATTAATGTTCCCTAATGTTAGGTTTTTGCAGATATATTGGTAGTAGGTTTTATATTTGAACTTTAGATTTTACAAACCCATTATATTGGGTTCCCATATCTCTTCACCAGCCTCCCCCAGATCATCTCCGTCACCTTTGACAAAAACTGCCACAATATCCTGTCTTCCGCTTTTGAGTTTAGGTGACTTTGCAGACCTGCATTTGGCTTCTAGCACTACAGTTGCATCTTTTTTGGCCTGCTGTTGCTTCTGTGTTTGAGTCAGATGTTCCTTATGCAGTTTGATGGTCTCACTCTGGGTATCCTGCTCTTTCATTTGAGAAAATGAAATGTTGTTTTGCTTTGCTTGCCCAATAGCTACAGACACAGGAATGGCACGTCCTAAGGAAAGCTCACTGTAGGAATGGCTCTAGTGGCTGTACTTCTGCACCAAGGCTGAATTTTGGGAAAGACTTCAGATATAGTATTAAGGGACCACTAAGGCCTATATAAACTGATCTGAAAAGCACCATGTCATGGGACCTTTAAGTTTGTTGTTGTGAATGGTTCTTATCGTTTGATATGTTTTCATAGTATTTTTACAGAGGCTTTGGTCTGACTATAATAAAATATTGTATTACAATTTCAGACAACTATCTTTTCAAACAACTCAAATAGACCTCATTAATTTATACTGTACCAGACATGGCATCCCTGGCCAAAAAAACAGATGAAAATATGTTCTCCAATTGGTGCTTTTAGTCAATTGAACAATAAAAATCATTAGACATGAACCCAAGTTAAGACATTTAAGTTCAAAGCTGAAAGTCTAGTTTGTGACTCATTTGAAAATAAAAGGACAGTTTGATTTTCAATTACATAATCATCATAGGACCTTTTTAATGCATTTTAGTATGCATAAAGTGATTTGTTTGACTGTGGTCATGCAGAATAATGCATTGATAACTTATAAAATGCTAACTAGTTAATGGAGATGTGGACCTTTTAATATAAGATGTTACCAACATTTGGTAAATTAAACTTTAAGTTGGTCTTACATCTCAAATCAATTGGATCAGATAAATTAATTTTAATTTTGGCACTTCTGGACTTCCATATTAATCATCATGGCAAGGCAGCTTAATTTGTATCATGGTGAAAAAAACTGTGTAGCCTATACAACAGTAGTCTTAAAAGTTAAGTTTGTAATGTTATTTTTGACTATTTTGCCTGTTATTCAACACAAGTACTTAAAATATATTTGGGGAAATGGATGACACTGCATTAAGCTGGAGTGCATCCACATCTCAGTTCAGAGTCTCCTCATGTTGCATGTTCTTTTTATCTGCAAAGCATCACTGGTATTCTCTCCACCTTCCTCCCCCTCTTTTCTTTTCTCTCATCTTTAATTTCTGGCTATCCTCCTGGGCCACATTGAGTCATGCCATTAGCAGAAAATGCTGCCCTCCTAATGGTTGGCCAGTTTCCACAATGGCCACTTCATAGTGGACCCCCAATGTATGCTGCTGCCCCTTTTGAAGGCATGTGGATATTGTTTGTGTTGGATAATGTCTACACTCATCCTAAAAGAGTACCATTTTAAGATTAGGGTACATCGTATTGATCAACATTATTTTTCAATTTTTTTTTTATTTTGAATCCTGAACAAATAAAACATTTTAAAACAGCCTTGCAATAACTGATTTTGGCCACATGGGGGAAGCAGATACAAACCAACATTTGCATTCATTTAGAGTTGTTTCTGTCAACGCTTTCTCACTCCCAACTCGTCACATACGGCCTTTTGGTCAGTAGCCTACCCCTAGCGCTCTGGGTAACATAACGTCCAAAGCTTGGTTAGGTTTAAGCAACAATACAACTTGGTACTACTTTAAAGGAGAATTCCGGTCGATTCCAACACGTGCTGTTTGTAAATTTAGAATGCTGTCAGTAAACAGAAAAACTAAAACAAATGGTGCTACTTACATGTATTATCCTCCTGCTAGCATTAGCACCCAACAGGCTTAAACAGGGCAAGTTTTAAATGTGTTTTTAGCCTCTTCACATGTTCAAAATGTCAAAAGGTCCCTACCCATGTGCAGTGGTTCCTTCTGAGTGAACACAGTGAATCTGACTGCAGTAGATGTGACAGAAATGCATGAAAGTTCTGCTAATTCAGCTATGTTTAGTAACAATGTTGAGACGGCAGTTAGAGAGCTTAGGGACCATCTACAACACAGAAAAGAGATAAAACAAATATGTAGGCTATGAATTTAATAAGGTAGTGTCTCCAAACGTCCCTCAATTATAACTACAACTCCTGCTAGATGTACTACAGCACTTTAAAAAAAATAAGCATATACTTATTTGTGAAAATATGTTCAATGGTATGCATCTTTTCGGTGTTTGTAGACGGTCCCTAAGCACTCCTTGCAGTATCAACACAGGAACTAAACACAGCTTAATTAGCAATTAGGCATTTCATGCATTTTTTCACATCTACAGCAGTTAGATTCACCGTGTTCACTCAGAAGGAATCACACATTAAAACACAATTGAAACTTGCCCCGTTAAACCTGTTAGGTGCTAATTCTAGCAGGAGGATAACTTGGACACAGCACCAATTGTTTTCATTTTTCTCTCTACTGACAGACCTCCAAATTTACAGAGCTATGTGTTGGAATTGATCAAAATTCTCCTTTTTAAAAAAAACAAAAGATTGTACTTCGGATTTAAATAACTACATTTGTTAGGCTACAACTTATAGTTACATTAGTTAAGTTCCTATACCTCAGTTACATACGTAACTTAAAATAAGTCAACGTTGACTTTTGGTTTCACATGAGGCACAAACTGCAGACCCCTGGGTGAAAGTCCTGTGCATCCATCCAGTCACCATGATAATTGTTTTACAAAGTTTAACAATTTAATTGACACCAAATATTTTTCACATTGTACTAAATTTGGTCAGAAGTATAATTTTTATTTTTATAATGGTGATGAGATCACATTTGTCAAACCTAACATAATCTCTGTATGCATTTTAGCAATACTGTCATGTTAAAATCAACCTGTAGAAAAAGAAAACCACACATCAGAAATAAAGACCTTTTGATCCATTACAGTTTTAATTTCATTAAAGGGATCCAAGGCCTTCACAAAAGGGTTGACTCTTGGTAGCTATACGGTACTAACACAACACTCAACAGAAACAACACAGAGGACTTGTGTGAACGAGTGAAAAGACAAATAAGAGTTGAAAGACATTTCAAATGCGATTAAACTGAGATGCATCAACAAAATCAAAAGTCACAGGAAAGTGAGCAGAGGTTAAAACCCTGCAAAGTACAGTAACGCGTTTGTACAATACTCAATTCATTTCTGCAAGTAGCTGATTGTCTAACGGCTGTTTTTGGTCATGCACAGTTGATTATGTCATTATTGTATTGACACTATTGCAATAATTTCACAGTTTTTCCTTTTTTCTCCTCTACTTCTAGCTTTGATTGTCAGTCTCGTAAGTGTTTGGATTTGATGGTTTGAAGGCAGCCTCTTTTTTGTTTTCTGTGTAATGATGCATGGTTGTCACTGACTGATGGATATGGTTCATTAGTGATATACAAAAACATCCCTGCCAGTCAAAGTACATATTACTGCTAAAGCTGTTATGGAATTGCTCCTGTTTTTAGATAGATCAGATAAAAAGTCTATATATATATAAACAAAGAGAAATGAAGTTTGACTTACTGTAGTTTTTGGCAAAAGTCAACTGTGATACCTGTAATGTTCAGACAATATCTGATAACAATATTGACATGGTGTGTCTGTAATGATATTGTTTGTGCTTTCAGGATGAGTTGAGTCCACAACGTGCTACATTCTTCCCTCCAATAACATCTGATAATATTCCACAGTTATCTTCATCATACACAGATGTCTGTACAAAAATATGCAGAATCAGTCTTAGTGTAATGTTGCTGGCAGGGTACACAGGATTTACATTTTTTATGGTAAGTTTTTAAGTTTTAGTAAACGTGATTGCCATAAGCTAGTCTAAAATCTTCAGAGTAGCCTCACACAGCTTATGCTTAGGGAACAAGCTTGCTATCACAATATCATTGAGCTGCTCAAGTAACAAGAAACCGTGGTTACACTTCACAATACAGACATCTGCTGGCATTTACTTAGTACCATTGAATCACTTATTTGAATGTCTGTGTGGTAGAAGTATAATCCTAACCCTGCAATTTGCTCTGCATGTATGAGCAAAAATAAATAATTTTTTTTTTTTTTTTAAGTTGGATGCAGTTATGTTTAGTTGGGCTGAGAGCTGGTAATAACATCAGGTCAACTTTCTTAACTGAAACTCAGCAGCAGTCTCCTGCCACCTCCTATGGATAAAATGTTTAACACAATAATCTAAATTCAAAAATCCAAATTTACTGTCTTTTCAGAGCTTTCAAACGCAGACAGGTTTTAAGTTTTCTATCCAGTACTTTGTGTAATAAACAATACATTTTCTTTGTTTTTTTGGATCATGAAACTCTCTAAGTAAAAGCCGAAATGTTCAACACAGTAAAATATGGTAAAACCTTTGAAGGCTCCAATACTAATTCTCTATCGGGGGAAATTAAGCTCTGCCACTAAACCCTATCCTAATCCAGACTCTATTTTAATCCTAAACACACCTCAAACTGATCCTATTTGTAATCTTGACCTCAGTCCTATGATTCACACTATTTAAACAAAAAAGTGCAACCTGATAATACTAAGCAAATACCAGTATAACCAGAGTACAGTCAAGTGCAACCAAAGCTACTCTTGGCTGAATTTGTAAACATTTAATGCATTTTGGGCTCTGCAACTGATTGAGGGCCCCCTCTACAGCTTAGTCCTGTGCTTCCTTAAAACCCGTGTGTCCCCATATTATTTTCTTAACACTTTTTTGTTACATGCCCTTTTTTCGTTCTTCTGTTTTGCTGGCTGGCAGCGATTGTCTGTTGTTCACTGTAACCTGGCCCAATACTGACCCAGGTTATGACTCATGCTCTGCTGCTCAGTTCCTGGGACCTGGACTGGCACTGAAACGCCGGGTGATATGAGCCCTGGATTGAAGCGAGAGAGAAGAAAAACAGAGCCGGTCAGTCTGTGGAGTTTCATTTCAGCAAGCAGTCAGAAATAAAACAGACATAAAGTATATGCCTCTGGCCCCTGTTATCTCAACCCATATTTAGCTCAGAAAAACTCACCGGTGTTGGAGTTGGCTGAAGAAGGAGTCTGCAGGTGAGGGGAGGAGTACGCTGATGAGTCAAAGCTGCGCGGGGCAGAGGGGGAGGGAGGTAACATGCAGGAGTAGGAGGAGGCCGACTGGGGAGGAATAGACTGAGAGTAGACAAAAAAAGTGAGAAAGAAAAATTTGGGTTAGAATTATATTGAAACAACAGTCTATATCATCTAAGAAAACCTTAAAGTTGTATATTCCCGTTGCTGTTACTACCCCAATGGACTGTAAAGGCAGTGTTGTGACGGCATGATTTCAGTTTGACCACACAAAGGCGCTACAGTAGTGTTGCATGGTAGGACTAAAGTGGAGCAGCAGCAGCCCAAAACATTATGCAAAATGGTTTCACTTATTTTCTGATCAGTCACAGGGTCAAGAGAGTGGAATTCAATCCCACACCAAATCAGAAAATGCTTTACAAAGCAGCTGAAACAATGTCAACATTAAAACTATTATGTATGTATTCTGTTAGTTTGCAACATATGTAAATATGTATATGAATGGCTTCCTCTGAGTTCACTACTACTACTACTAATACTATTGCTCTTAACAGCTGTGTCTTGTCTAATCTTTGTGCTCTGTTGCTTTATCTTGTAACCTTTTCCATTTTGTTCTTTGTGTTGTTGCTAATCTTTTTGCTACTGTGCTGTGTCTGGTTTTGTGCTAAGTTCTGCCCTGCTCTTGTTTTTCTTTCTTGTTTAACATCAGTGGACTACAGATGCAAAATAGCCTTTTGGCTAATTCTGTGATTTTTAACCCATGCATTTTAAAAATTCAAAAGGTTGTAAGTAGTCTTTACTGTAATGAGCTGTTTTATTTCCATTACCAACAGGAAGCTTCCAATTAGTTCTTCTGGAATAATAGGTGAGGCTATTTTTGCTATACAAAAATCACAATTAAACTTAATCAGAATTATGATTTTTTTATGTATCACCACCTTTCTGCCTCTTTAAGAAAATCAATATCATATTTAAACTCACTGCATAATTCACATATTTTTAGATTTGCTAAGAAGCAGCAGTCGTAGCAGTAGTCTTCATTTATTTGCATATTTGTTTTCATGATCATATGTTTTATACTCTTTGCGTAAAGGTGGTGATAAACGAGCTCTGTTCTGTGATGGTGACCTGCTTTGGTAAAGTTTGGAAGGTGCTGATGAATGATGAATGATGAAATGTCCAACCTGAACTCCAGATGAGAAAACTGACAGGGAGCTGTAGCTGGGCAGGGACGACTCAGCCTGACTCAACATGGACCCTGGAGAGAGACACACAAAGCAAGATGGTAAGCGCGCGCGCACACACACACACACGCGTGTGATGCACTCTAATGGAGAAACTCAAATGGTTTGCCAGCCTGCAAATGTCACTCTGAGTTTTGTGTTTTATAAACTAGTAATATATTTCTGTCAGCAAACTGAAATCATTGAGAGCGAATGTAAAAGTATCACTGATGTATGAATGAGCCAATGAGTCTTTGTTGTTTACCTGAACTGCTGCCGTGCTGCTGGTGATAGATTGATGTGTTAAAGGAAGTGGTCAGAGGGGCTTGGCTCTGTGAACAGGAAGTTACGCCCCCCTGATCTCCTTTGATTGCGCAGCTTCTCCTCCCTCCTCCACTTGGCTCTACGATTTGAGAACCACACCTGTCAATCAGAAGAGTTCTGTCAGTCCTCTTTATTGTTGTCAATCCACATGTTACAGGTTTGAGCATCAGAGGTCTTACCTGTATCCTGGCCTCTGGTAAATCAATCTTGTTTGCCAATCTCTCCCTCGCAAAGACATCTGGGTAATGTGTCCTTTCAAACTCTGTGGAAGATATATTAACTAATTTCAGACACACAGTGTGAGTCTTAATGGAGGATGACAGGATGACTGTGGAGAAGCTCGCCTGATAACCCTTGCTGCGTAGTGTTAACACATTTTTAATTAATATGTTTATGTGAAAAGAAAGTTTTATTCACCTATTAATTATTGGAATATTTTGACATATATTAATCTGCTTATCAAGTAATTACTGCTTAAGATCAGCTTCACTAATTCTCTTGTCATGGAGTACAGAAATTCAGGAAGCTGAGATGTATCCTTACAACCGGATTTGAAATATTTATCTGTTGCACTTTTTATAAATTATGGAACATTATGGAACACACAGAAAGTTCAAATGAAGCTGCCGAAGCACTTTATTTTAAAGTAGGCTAACTAAAATTAAACTGAAGAAAAATCCTTACAGGATTTCGTTTTGTCATCATCCATTGTCTCAATTCTGAGAATCTATATGCGGCATTGTGTCTCACTTGTCACCATTTTATTAAAATGATCAGTGTTACTATACTAATTTACAGTAAATAAGGTAAGGTAATAATCCCTGACTCAGCTGTTGTTTAAACGAGTATGTATCAATGAGAATTTCTGTATCAGTATTTATTATAGTATTTATACAATATTAGTTGTCATCGTGGCAGTTAAGTTAGAGTTGACAAACTGCTGACATTTTCCTTGTTGACAAGTCTAAACAAGAACATGCCTCACCCTCTAACTGACAGTCTGAGTCATACTAATGAACTCTGAAGTTTCAGGTCTGGTAATGGAGACGTCTTTATGTATGTAACTGTCAGCACTTATGATGCTTAACATTAGTAAAGCATGACAATAGAATGTCAACAGAGAAAACAGTTAAGACAGAGTTGGTTACATCTGAAAAGGCCACAGTTTTTGTTTTCCTATCGCTGAACATAATAGAATTAACAGGTTGTGAATAAGCAAAAACGTATGTTTCCACTGCTGACACATGGTAGATGAATCCATATTTCACAAAGATTACAACGATGGCTCTATAAATTACGTCTGTCTCACAAATTGCTCTAATTGGCGCCTGTGTCAACACATGATTGTTATTGTGCCTTGGCCGTGCATTGAGGTAAGTGTACTCATTAATGTAATTTGCAAAGAGTGACCACAGTGATACATTTCCACTTGGCTGCACAGTGGACATTGCGTCCTTATTTAGCTCAAGGGCCTGCTGCAGCCATATCCAGTCAAGGGTGGCTTTCTGATCCCTCACAGCAGATATCAGGCTACAAGGGCCGGATCTGCATAATACAACCACAGTGATTATGCATCATAACTCTGCTGTACACACATGCTGCTGAAATCTTTTACGGAGCAGATTGGGAATATTTGTGGAGTTAAGATTATGGATCATTTGCATAACAAAGTGATCATAGGTGGCACTGTTTGCTCTCATATGCAGGGATAGCTAAAATTCTCTCCTGACAAAAGTATTTCCTTATCATTTGTCATATTTATGTCCCCTGCCATTAACCCAAAAGCAGTAAACATTACTGTAACATATTTAATCCAATAACAAAGGTGTTGGCAGGGGAAAAAAGCAACATGACAAGCTGAGTCATGACACATTCTGGTCTGACTCGTGCCCATGGAGGGCAGCGATTGGCTGAAAAGCAGGGAGAGAGCTGTGCGTGCTTGCATGGCCTGACCTTTCTCCAGAGCCTCGATCTGCTCCTGTGTGAAGCTGGTCCTGTTCCTCTGCAGCTTCCTCTTGAGCTGTAGCCTCAGCTGAGACTCCTCGCCCTCGTCCCTCTCCACAGGGACTCCTCCCCCTCTGCCCGTTCCCCCTCCCCCTGCCTCCCCACCCATGCTGCCCTCGGTGTCCAGCAGACAGCCGTCCGACACTGGCAGGAAGAGGAAGGTGACAAAAGAGATTTGGGAGTGTCAAGAAAATGTTATACATTGGAGCATCACATTTTAGAATAATATAGAATAGAACTAACAGGAAGTTGGTGAGACGGCGGCTCTTGATGTGGTCTAAATTTAGTGACATTGCACTATTGATCTGTGAGCATTGACATATGTTATAATTCTCCCCTCACCTGTGCTGTGTTGCATCTGAACGCTGGTGGGGTCATGATACCAGTTGTTAGGCCCACTCCAGTTTGAGCCACTCTGCAGGTTCAGCATTGTTAACTTCTCATACATACTACAAGTGTCCAAACCACCATGAAAAGAAATAAAGGAATCCTGTCCTGTGTGTGTCTGCCCCTAATCACTGTCACCTTTGGCTCCTCTCTTCCTCTTTCGATCCTCCAATTCTTCCTCCTGAAGGGGTGGGGGGGGGGGGGGGGGACGAAGATGAGGAGAAGACGAAGGACGGGGGTCATATTGCATGAGTTCACACATGGTCGGCATTGTGGCGAATTAGCCTCATGATGACAGAGAGAAATGGAGTTAGTTGCATGGCCGCTGTCGTAACGTGTGTGTGTTATACATTGGTATGCTAGTATACCATGGGGAGCAGAGGTACATTAGAACCCACTCTAAGAAGCCATGACATTTATTATGCTAGTTGCTTTTAGCTCTGTCTTTGCTGATAAGCATGAGCTTGCACGTATGCATGAAAAGACACTGCATTTACATGTAGCCACACACTCACGCACGCACGCATGCACGCACGCACGCACGCACGCACACACACACACACACACACACACTCAGCGGTTTTATGAAAAAGATCTCCCCTAAACATTTGAACCAAGCCCATGGTTAACTTTCGGTTTAAGACATTAAGTGCTTAAGTATGTCCATCAGCTTCAAGTATCATTATTTTCCTAAATAAAAAATTCTGAGATGAATAAAAGCTTTTCTCTGCTCCTCTTATCTTACATTCCCACTTTATTTTAGAAATGTCCTCTTTGGAGAGTCAAAAAGGAATGCAAAGTCAATACCAAGCCAAATCTCACAAACTACTGCAGCACGATGTCAAAGGTCAAACTTCATTCATTTGGGTGAAGCAGCCTCTGACCAACAATTTATTCATCTGATTTTTTAATCACAATCCAGAAATTAACCTATGATAGCGAAGTAAACTTGTCGTCCATCCCTAAGCCACATAAGAGAAGAGATCTCAGCACAGAACAATACACATAAAAGCAACAATATGAAGAGACTTGATATTTTGCAAACTTACCAATGTGCAGGTGAAATGATGCGCTGGCTCCTGTGTGTTACTTTCCTCCTCCGTGGACCTTTATTCCCCTGTTCATTCTACGTCTCTTGTTCTCCAGCTTTGTTGACACTAACTGTGTGTGTGAGTGTAAAGGAGAGAGTAGGAGAGAGATGGAGAGAGATGGAGAGAGTTAGACAGGGTGAGAGAGAGTGAAAGAGGAAGGGGGGGCTATGGAGAGAAATGCGTCTGCGGGCACTCTTGTCCTCCAAGCGAGAGAGAGAGAGAGAGAGAGAGAGAGAGAGAGAGAGAGAGAGGGAGAGCCACCGAGGGGTGACAAAGTGAGTCAACATCAGTGTCAAGTTTGAACTTAATGCCAGCGAGAGGAGGAGGGGAGGCCGAGAGAGTGGAGCATAAAGCACAGATAATGGAGAGATAGTGGATACATAGATGATGGAATTCAATTTTAACCATAAATTGCACATAAATACAAAGTATAATTGGCACTCAAGTGCGTTACTTTTTTACACAAACACATGTAACCAGACAACTGATATTATTAGATTAAACTCAATGTTCACACTAGGACTTTCATTGATCCTTGTTTAGATACTTTAAATAGATGTTTTAAAACTTTGATAAAGCTTTGACATATCCACATGCATCTACTATTGTATTATATTATAATGTTTTGTATTGCTATGTATTGTAATGTATTGTATTGCTATTGTAAAATACTGGATTTAGCAACTGCACACAGAAGCAGATATAGGCAGATTTAGGCAAGAATAAAGGATAAACAGTAATAATTATCATTATTAGGAAACTGATATTAAAATGATATTAAGCTTAAATTGTCTACTCTGTTTAAGCCACTGATTTAATAAAAAAGCTTAAAACATTAAAAAGATTTCTCTTTTATATAAAAGATTAATTTCTCGGTTACATTATTAAGTATAATAAAACATTCTTTATAGATTTTTTTTTCAGCTTGAGCCACCAAACGTATTGAAACAATGTATTGATTATTTGACAGACTAATGTCGCAGCTCAGCTTCTGTTCTTATTCAGCTATTTGATATTATGTTCATATGGACAGAGTTACTTAATCCTAGCACCGGTGTGGTAGGCCTACAGTGCTGTAAAGGTGCTGGGAAGGTAAAGTTACTAGTTTATTTCTTAACAGATTTTCCCAGAGCACCTAGGTATTGTTCCCTGATTACAGAGGTATTGTTCTCCTGCTATAAAACACTGAGCTTAAAGCTATGGGACAATAAACAAAGGCATTGTCTGGCCCCAGTGCGGGTTAAAGGAGCACTGCACACAAACTCTTGGCAATAGACACACAAGGTCTGATGTGAGGCGTAAGTAATGACGCAGGTATGACGGTATGTATGGTACAGTCAAAGAGCAAGAGCAGAGTAGAACTGGGGTTTAAATATATCTTTGCAATGGAGGGGAGAGAAGAAGAGAGAGATGGAAGATGGAAGCAGGGAGGCAGAGGAGAGCGATAGAGAGAGTGAAGAGGAAGTATGTGACTTTGGGGTGGGTGTTGGGGCTTGGGGATGCGGAGGGTGCCAGCTTGTTTTATTTCCGGTTGACAAGACTTTGCGCTCCCTTTCTCTCTGTCGCTCCCTCTCTCTTTCATACTATGCTATTCTTTCTACGCTGCCCCCTTTGCGCTCTCTACCCCCCCTTCTCTGTTACTTTTCTCCGAGACGTGCCTCGGAGAAAGGAAAGGACTTGACAAGTTCAAAGGTAAAAAGGAGTAAAACAGTGTAAAAGAAGAAGCATAAGAATCCTTTAGTTAAGTAAAAGTACTACTAACACTATACAAACTACTCCATTTCAAGTAAAAGTCCTGAATTCAACATTTTTTTCAAGTAGAAGTACAGACATGTTATCAGCTAAATATACTTTAAGTATAAACCTTTGTGCTCATTATGCAGAATGACTACATATCATGGCATGTTATTGCATAAACACAAGGTGCATTTTAATGTTTATAGCTGGTTCAAGGTTGAGCTCATTTAAGCTACTCGAATGTTGGGTAGCTTCATCTGCTACAATGCTTCAAATGTTACAAGATCCTCATATATTTAGTGAAAAATCATAATCTACATATCTGTCAAATAAATGTAGTATAAGTAAAAGCATGTACTATTTGCCTCTATAATGTGTAGTAGATGTTTAAAGTAATTAAATAAATATGGAAATACACATGACTCAAAATATCAACAAAAGAAATTTGAGTAAAAATGTTCTTTGAACATGGAAATGGAAAGTAAGGGAGGTAAGTTGAGTAACTAGTAATTAACTGCTCAGTTAATTAAAAATTAAACCTAAATATGTGGTGTTAACCCACCACACACCATTAACATCCCACCCTTCTGTTTTCTAGCTGGTTAATCTTTTGTTTTTCCTTTATTCAGAAATCATTATTCATCTTATTGTGTTCCAGTTGTTGGAATGTGGCTTAACCTATGTGATCCCTATGTGCTGAGTGCAATAATGTGTGAGTGTTTGTGTGTGTAAGGCGGCGCGGCGCGTGCTTCACTGCAAAGATTCATGTAGCTCCAGGACATGCGTTTTTTTTAGTGCATCTTGTTAGTTCATTCCTGTCACCTCTCTCTCTCTCTCTCTCTCTCTCTCTCTCTCTCGCCATCCCTTGTTTTTTCAGTGCCGAAGGGGGGGATGGGGAAGGGGTAGTGGACGGGCCTGGGAGGGGAGGGGGGGCGACTACGGTGGAGGCAGTCACCATGGTTACAATGCCACGACAAATATTCATCAAGTCGTTAAAATAAAAACAAACTGGAGTGCATTATAATTGCTCTTACTGACTGGATCCCATAATGTGTTCATATATTATGAGTGAGAGGAACATTGTGAAAGGGACTCGCACACAAAAAGACACTGTTAGTGATAAAAAAAGTAAACATCAACTGACCTGCGGGCAAACACATATGTGACACACTCACTCACACACATTTCAACTCTTTGTGTAACTTTATTTTTTCAATTACCTGTTTATGGAATTCCCTATGAGTACTTTGTGAGTCTCTCCTCTCTTTTCTCTTTGTCCCTCCATCTCTCGCTCTTCCTCTGCTGTTGTGTAGCCCGAGGCGATACTGTGATGTGTCCTCCCTCTGTCCCTCCCTCCCTCTCCCTCTCTCTCTGTCCCTGTCACCTTCAATTGCTCTGTGAAACTAGACACACTGCCTGGGGCAGGGAGGCAGGGAGGGAGGGAAGAGGAGGAAAAGAGAGAAGGAAAAAGAGAGACAGACAGCTTCATAGACAGGCAGAAGGAATAAACATTTGGTTACATGTTAAAAAAAATGAAATAGGGTAACCACTGCCCAGATGTGTGGCACACTCTAAATCGAATGAATTATGTTATTGTTCACAATCCAGCCAAAACTATATAACACTCTAATACTTTTTGCACTGGAAACAACAGAAATATACAATCAATTACATAAACACAGACAGTACACCCAATTTGGGACAGTGTTTGACCTTTGACCTGGGTGGTTCATGGCCTAATCCTACATGGATGGTCCAGGATGCCATTTATCCTGTGTTTATCCAGTTGCTTCTCCTTGAACACATCCCTGTTAAACCTGTTTAAACATGGTACAACAAGGAAGTACTCACGGAACATGGAGTACTCGTTACCCCATACAAACACTGAGTAAAGAACACAACACTTTAAGCAAGTTCTAAAAATTGACGTTGAAATACCTGCAATTAATGTAGTTATAGCCATATTATGTATAATATGAAATAACTTTTAGGAAGAACATGTAACGTTGTTTACATTGGTGGTTGTTTTTTAGCCATAAATTGCTTATAAATATTGAGTGCAATTGGCAGTCAAGTGTGTCAGTACTTAACACACAAAAAAACAAAACAGAAACCAGATTAATTACATTACTGGATTAAACTAAAGAGGCTAATTTTCTTTAATCCTCATTTTAACACCTAAAACATAGTTGATGTTTAAATCTCTGATAAAGCTTCTGCAAATCTAGTTAAAGACAAATGATAATATTGTGCTTAACAACACATTATTATATTGATATAGGCTATCTAATATTTTCTCTAGCTGCTGGTAGTGTCTAATGTCAAAAAAACACATGAACTAACTGCATCACTTACCAATGTCTGGGACTGAGAGATGTATAAACTGCTACATAAAATACAAAATGCACATTTGCTCGGACAGAAACAGTGAAAAGGACCCATTTTACTCAGCAAAAAAACTGAAACTGTAGTTTACCTGTGACCAAATTAGGAGAAGAATCTGATTTGTCTGCGTTTGCCTCCCTTACATTTCATTGGCTCAGGTGGATCAGGTGGGCGAGACCAGAGTTTTGATTGGGTATTGTTAAGTGCACAGGTAGCCATCTGTTTGCAGTCGAAGCTGTGTTGAGGTTTTGCTTTCAAAACAGTATTCGTTAAGAACCATTAGGGGATTTTGGCGACGCTAACTTTTTCCTATAGGTTACTGCTCGAGTTTCCGTCCCAACAGAAGAAGAAGAAGTAGTAGAAAGGTGGATGTACGGTACAGTGAAAAAGATTGGCCTGACTTCAGAGACAGTTATTGGCTCTGCAGTAGTTGCTGAAACAGATCTGCCGCGAAACCTCCCAAAATGTCGCCGAAATTACAGCTCCATGCTATTTTTTGGTGCGTAACAGGTGAGTAGGCTATCAAGCGTCGGCCACCTGCTATCGCCATGTCTGTTGTTTCTCCGTGTAAAACAAACTGTGGACTTTAGGTAATTCAGTTAAGTTCATTTGTGTGTCATAGTGTAATAATCAGCTGCATAATGTATTTATGTTTAGGTATGTTGGCTTCCAACGCGCAAGAATGTGGCCGACCACACATGCCGGAGAACAGGATTGTGGGTGGGATGGACGCTGCAGAGGGCGAGTGGCCGTGGCAGGTTGATATACAGGTAGGTCCCTGTGAAAAACCTTTAGCCATGTAGTATTCGTTCTGCCTGTAGGTAATCTGTGTGGTTTAGTCTATGTCTTGTTTATCAACTGACCTGCTGAGAGAGGGATTTGCTTATGATGCTGAGGTGACTCACTGTTTTTCTCCCCCCCTTCGGCCTCCAGACAAATGATGGTCATATCTGTGGAGGCTCCATCATCACAGAGAACTGGGTCCTATCGGCCGCTCATTGTTTCCCCAAGTAAGAAACTCTGTTTTCACTCAGCTATAAATCTGCAGGTGAACTTACAGCTGACCATCAACCCACAAACTATTTACCTCTTTTGTAAGCCGCCTTAGTCAGTTTATGGGAATTATTGCTATAGTTTTTGCTAAAGCCTTTCAGGAAATCATTGTTTTTTTTGTTGTTTTAAGCAAAATGTGTGTAATGTCTTTTAACTCTTACAGAAAAACATACCTCCATCATATTCAACATTTAATAGCTTCTTTCAAATTTTTACTTGTTTCCAAAAGTTGCTCACCAAGTCTTATAGACAAGAACTAGCCACAAATCCTGCAGACTGTTGGTCTTTCATTTGATTCATAAAGTTTTACTCAATAACTGTCTAAGGACAAAATGGTGTTAATAAAGTGAGTGCAAATGTGGGAAACATTTTCTTCTTTCTATGGCAAACATCAAGCCCATTTCATTGGTGTCATTTGGTGTTCTTCCATATTTTTTCAGTCCATCCGACCTGAGGTCTTACGTCATCTACTTTGGCCGGTACCAGCTAAATTCCTTTAACAGCAACATGGTATCGCGTCGTGTGAGCCAGGTGGTGATCCCATCTGGTTACAGTGAGCCTAAAAATGGGAAGGATTTGGCGTTGGTGCAGCTGTCCAGCCCACTAACCTGGTCAGAATATGTCCGTCCTATCTGCTTGCCAAGCTCTGGCACCGTGTTCCCAAGTGGCATGACGTGCCATGTCACAGGCTGGGGGAACATCCGCGATGATGGTAATGCTTCTATATTCTTCTCATTATCTTAGCATATGTGCAGATAACTGTTATTCAGCAGTTAAATCTTTTACAAGTCTCTAAAATTCCCTTTTATTTTCCTTGGACTCTGGCATTAAAATGAATGATCATGCCCATGTTTATTAAAAAAAGAATTTGAAGGATTTAAAGAAATAGGAAAAAGTGTAGGTCTAGGTGTCAAAGTACACAGTAGGCAGAAATACATTTTGAATGAGGTACTCTGTTTCCTATAGGTATCATTTACAGTTTTTCTTTAGCAGAGCATGGAACAGATGGGTTATGGATACCAGCCCGTAACTGGGTTATGATATTTAAATATTTATGGTATAACTAAGTTTATTGACTTTCAGTGGAATCGGGATATAGTTAATGTTGTCAAATTAATTATTCTAATCAAGTTTGTGTTTCACACACTTACCTGATGCAATGCATGATAGTGCAACGCACTCATCAATTTGTAATTGTATGTGTATTATTGCATACATTTCCATAGTAATATATTGCCATTAAATATTTATTATTATTATTATTATTATTATTATATCGATTTCAGTCCTAGAAATGTTTCCTCCACAACGATCAGTGTAATAAGGTTTTAATGGTGATTGGCAATTTATTCTATTCCATAGCTTTAGTAGATCAATATGCATAGAACAAAAGATTTGTAAATAATTTAATTTAGTACAAATGTAGGTAGTAGCAACAAAAAAAGATTACTGACCTGTTTAGTTGTAGAAATTAAGAAGTCTCACACTCCTTCTGTTCTTTATTCCTCAGTCCCTCTGGCAGGGCTCGGGACTCTGCAGGAAGTGGAGGTGCCAATCATTTCCCAGAGTTCATGTCAGGAGATGTACCAGACAAACCCAACAGAGAAGGTGGACATCCTGTATGACATGATCTGTGCTGGATACCAGAAGGGCGGCAAGGACGCCTGCCAGGTACTGTTGGATCAGCTGTTTGTGCTGCTGTGTTTACATTCACAAAAACACACAAGTATACAGAAGCAAAACAAGAAGCTGCATTAAAAAATAACTTTGATTGCTACTTTTATTTTCTGTGCTCATGCACTGTCTAGTTTGTAAGAACTTTCTTTTGAGCACTTCGATACCTCCCAGTGGTGAAAGCTGAGTGAATTGTTTTTTTTTGTGTTGTCTTTTCAGGGTGATTCAGGAGGGCCTCTTGTCTGCCAGATGGTAAATGGGACCTGGGTGCAGGCTGGCGTGGTGAGTTTTGGACTTCGCTGTGCTCACCAAAACCAGCCAGGTGTGTATGCCAGAATGACCACCTTCTCGAGCTTCATTAAAAACACGGTATCCGAGATCGAGCTGTATGGCCGAGCAAATCAGAACTGGTGTGGGAGGGCTGCCGTGTTGGTCAGTTGTCTGTCCTCTCTACTGTTCCAGCTTCAGAGGTAGAACACTTCGGACAACCAGTTCAAATGAAGGAGATTAATTATGCCTGACTTCCATCCAAAGTTATCCTGAATAGTATAACTGGTAAAGTATCTGATATAGACATGAAGCCATATTGAACAAGGAATGTGATATAATCTTACCTTTTTAATCTATAACTGTGCATTATGATCTTAGAGTAAAATATGTTTAATAGGCTTGTATCTTAATCAAAATTATGAACTTAATCAATGAAATGTTCTGTATTTGAAATAAATTAAATTGATTTTTAAAATAAGTTCAGTGCTCTGGTCAACTTCTGATAGCAGAGTTTGGAAATGTATTGTTGATCAAAACTTGTTTTTTTCAAAGCTTTCTTTTACTATATCCCACTGTATACCAACTGCTTACAATTGTTAGTACAAAAGCTGTTGTCTTTGAAATAACAAACTCGTTTTTTGGAACAATATTACCTCATTTAGTAGTGCACATTTCTGAAATGCAAATTATTTTAACCTTTTTGTTATTTCAAATGTTTTTCAAATGCATTAAGATTATTTTAAAATGGCTTTCCCCACAAAGAACCAACTTGATCTCAGTTTAAATTACAAATGTTTACTGTAGTTTATATCCAGAAGCAGAGACAGGTGAAGACAATTTTCTTTTATTAAAAAAAAGCGCAGCATGTCATAACTGTCAAAAAGACCGCTTGGTAGTGTCTAGTAAAAAGAAAAGAAGCTATCTTTTAAATTAATTTGATTAAGTCTTCACACAAGGTTTTATGCTTAAAAACATCTAATATTTTCAAAAATCCAAGTGTTGGCTTTTAAATTCCAGACAGGGAAGGTCAGGCATCAGGGGGGAATGGTATCAGAGAGGATCATGGGAGAGCCGAGTTGCAACTCCTGCTGCAGCGATTCCAGATCAGCTGGAGTCATGCGGTGCACCTCACTCCAGTCAGATAACAGGGAGGCCGAGAGTGGGGCAGAATCATAACTGATGAAAGAGAAGGATGATATAGAAAGCATTAAGAGTGGACCTCTTATAGCATACAAACAAGAGTGTAAGTGCCAACACTAAAAGTCAAAATTGTCCTGAAAACAACATATGAATGTCCACTACCCTCAAATGTGTTTTGCTTCTTGTTACTCTAAGCTAATGTCTGACCTTCACTGTGCAGACTGATACATGTCCGGAGTTTGACACTAGGAGGCTGTTTTAACTTTCATCTGCTGAAAAGGGAAAGTTTCTCTGAGCTCACCTTAAATCTGAGTTGATGGCATGTACATACGAGAGAACAGTACCAGTACTAGTTTGAAAGCTAATCCTAGTGCTGTGTGAAACTTTAAATCTCTGGTACATGCATGTAAGTGATCTTTTAAGCAAAGTAGGAGACATCTTGTATCCAGTAGTTTAACTTTTGTAATAAATTGTTTGCATTTTCATAGATTCTGGATGTTTTTTTTTAATGGACAATGAGTTTGCCGTTTTTAAGAATTCATATCAGACACAAATCATCTCAAGCCGCAGCAGATACACACACCTCTACTGGGTTATAATTGAGAGGGATTTCTTTTGTGTTAGTCTATACAGTTTTTTTAAATATTTTTTTTAGGAAAGTCCATTACATATACTGTAGCTTTTTTCAAGTGAGATCTGGTGTTTGCACTAATAATTATGCTTTTAATGTATGCATGGCAGGTGAGCACTTGGAATTTGATTATTCTGCTGCATTTATGTGTGAAAACATCACAAATGGTAATGTAAAGCACATGCAGCTGTGTAAGGTCTAATATAATTTTAGCCATGTTTATCTAAAGGATTACCAGATACTATTTTAAAACAAATGGGTAAAACTTAATCAGAAAGCATGTTTTTTTCCCCCAGTTTTAGACATTGGTTTGTCCGTGGGAGCAGTATTAGGCCTTACCTGTCCCGGTCACAGTGTTGCAGATCTGTGAGAGACTGGTTGAGAAGATCATCCAGGTCAAAGCCCACGCCGTACCCAGCCCCGCTGCCTTTAGGGGTGACCGAGAACACCGGGGGTAAAACATCCTCTACCTGACACGAATAAAGGGGAAACATTGGGTCAACTGAACTCTGTATCAGTTTAAGGAAAGCAGAAGATTGTGACATTTAAACCTGAAGATGTTTTTGTATAGCATCTATAGTGAAAACGACACCAGTGTTCTGTCAATACATATTCATTCTCTCATGTAATATGCTAGCTGCAATATTTTACAAAGAAGGCACAACGCAGCAGAAGAAACTTGATACACACCTGGGACTTTGAGAGTTGCAGTGTTACTGTATGGATGTCAGGGGCAACGGAGGGCCCTTGCTGCCCAGTATCTGTAAATCCTAAGCTGGGATGAGGCTGTGAAGGGACCCCTAAAGGCCCACAGACATGGTTTGTGGTCTGTGGCCCAGGTTTCTCTCCTACAGAGGAACACAGCTTCTCCATCGGACCAGCACTTGCAATCGAGGGGTTGGGGTGAGTATTGAGGTTATTTTGGTGTCCGATATCCACGTTCCCATTAATCTGTCTGGTGGTTAATGTTGGAGCTTTTGTCAAAAAACTCTCTAGAGGAAGCAGTTGCGACTGAGGTTGAGGGTCATGCTGGGTTTGACTTTGAGGTTGGAGCTGGGGCTGAAGAAAGCTTGACGGTTGAGGCTGCAGTTTTCTGTTTGGTTGTGGTTGTTGTGGTGGCCTCGCCTCTAATTGCTGCCCGTTCCAATTCCCCAAACAGTTAAAACCACTTAGTTTGTTTCTCTCACTGTGAGGTTTGAGCATGTTGTTCTTAACAAAGCCACTAGTGACAGTCATTATATCTATCCCTCCGCTTACAGCAACAACTATATCCGCTGAAGGTTTCCTCTGGCTCATGGAGAAATGTAATGATGGTTGCTGGGTGCTGGGAGGCTGAAGCATGCCTGGCTGGTTAGGTTTACCTTGAGAGATTACCTGTTCATGAGACTGAATCTTCCTGGCCTCCTTGCCAGTGTTATTGTTCAGTGCTCCTTGGGTGTTGTCATTGATAGCTACACCCCTGTGCAAGTTCACAGTACAGTCTTTACTCATTGCTACATTGTTATTAGGAGTCTGAGATTTCTCATTGCGGCTGTCCATCATTTTTGTCCAACGTTGCAAAAGACTTTTGTCATCGTCACTCAGCAGAACCCCACCCAGCAAGTCCCCCTGCTTTCCCTCTCTTTTCTCTTTTTCCTTCATTTTCCACTCCCTCTCTCTTGCTCGTTCCTGCCTCTTCCTTCTTTTCTCCTCTCTTTCGCGTTGACGCTCCTGGGCTGTGACAGGCCTACGCAAATCTGAAACAGAAGACAGGGAGGACGATATACCTCCTCCTGTGCCAGCGTCAATGCCCAACGCAGAAGCACCTCCGTCTGCAATAAAGGTACGCAATTCTGAAAAAAGGCTTTCTAAAAATGGCATGTAAATGATATAAGTGGATATGGAAAACAATGAACTTACCCCTGGCTTTATTTCTGAGAGCCGATTTCAATAGAGCCGCTTTAAGTGCAGCTTTAGTATCCTCTGAAATAGCTCCTTCTTTTCTGGTTCCCTCTCCGGCACCTGGAGAAGGCCTGGCATTCTTGGACAGTGACTGTGAAAGGGACTGAGACAGTGACTGGGCCTGTGCCACTGAGAGACAAAGGGAAGGCACAGGGGTGGGTAGGGGTGTCATGGTCTGTGCTGGTGTGGCAGGAATAGAGGTGGGAGCCTGGGCCATGGACTGGCTCTGGGTGGTCTGAGTCAGAGGAGCCTGACTTCCAGTCAGCTGGTCCTGTACCTCACTGTCTCTCATTGTTTCTGATGGATTATCCTGACTAGACACTGGTGTTGTTAAATCTATAGTCTCTGGCTGACCACTGTCTGAGTTGGCACTGGGCATGTCCACATCAACTGGGCCACTTTCGCTTTTAGAAAGAAGGGGCAAATTATGGGTTACTTGAGACGGGGCAACTTCTAAAAGGGACGCAGGCTTATTAAAAGTTTGCATCTGATTTGTATATGTGCTGTTCCCTTGTGCTGGTGTGTGATCTTGTTGCTGTTGAGATTTCACTTCTCTCATTTGCTTTTGCTGTAACTGTGCTGCTTGAGGGTGTTGTGCCATTGGAACCAGTGTTGATTTGCTTATCTGAACAGTGGAGGGCTGAGCATTACACTGGTTACTGCTTTGTGCTGCAGCTCTGCCATTCGCCCTTGCCAAGGGCCTGAACTGCAGTCTTTGACGACAGCCCTGTTTGTTTTGATGAAAGTCCTGAATCTCCATCAGAATCGCCTCTTTAATTTGTTCCTTGTTTTTCGGAAGCTTGTCAAATTCAAAGTCAAAAGCTGGCACACAAATTGGCTCATCATCAGGGTCGTGATACTTAGACAGGTAAGGATGCTCCAGTGCTTGTGTCACACAGATTCTCTCACGAGGGTCAAAGCGCAACATGGCAACCAGCAGGTCCAAAGCCTCTGCTTCCGCTTGTGGGTACAATTTAGCCAAAGGCACAGCAGACCTTGATGGAAGACTCTGAACATAGGAGCGTACTCTGTCAGCCCTAATGGTGCTAATCAACCCCTCAGGAGGAGTGCCTAAAACACCCAAAATGAGGGTGAGCTGGTGGACGTAGTGCTTCCCAGGAAAAAGCTGCTTACGTCCCAACATTTCTGCAAAGATGCAGCCCACAGACCACAAGTCAATGGCCAAGCTATAGTGATTGAGAGACAGCAGGAGTTCAGGAGCACGGTACCATCGAGTTGCAACATATTCAGTCATGAAGGAATGAGACTCCTCAGGGTGTGAACTTAGACCCCTTGCCATGCCAAAGTCACCAATTTTTAGCTCACAGTTCTCGTTCACTAGCAGGTTGGAGGGTTTGAGGTCGCGGTGGATTACGTTGGCAGAGTGCACATACTTGAGGCCACGGAGGAGCTGGTAAAGAAAGTAGCGTGTGTGCTCTGAGGTGAGTGTCTGGGAAGAGTGTATGATCTGGTGCAAGTCACTCTCCATCAGGTCCAGCACCACATACCTGCACACATGGGAAGGGGGAAAGTGAGATGCTGTGTGTGACATCAACTGAGCCATGAAGTATATCTTAATAGATTAATAGGATTGTGTCTCAGTTATCAAACCTGTTACTGCAATTTTCACTGAAATAAACTAATACTTAAGGGATTTGGTTTCCTCTCCATTAACATTTTGTAATTATTCGTGAAAATTTAGGTCATTCATCAATATTACTAAATGCTGGTGATGGGTGAAAAACATAACTAATCAAAGATATAAGTGAACATTGCCTCTGAGTTTATGACTTGGTGGAATGTTTAGTTGTGTGTACATGTGTTGACTAAAATTAAACCTTTTATTTAATTAAATTCTTTAATCCAAATCTTGACATTTTCCAGATATTAACTTTATCAATAAACGCAAGAGTTCTACAGACATTTCTAGCCTAAGGAGAAACCTTGTGCACCGTGAAAATAAAAAGTACATACACAGACTTGAAGGCAGAATGAGGAAGGTTAGGCTGCAGGATGTCTTTGATGGCTATAATATTGTCATGTTTGAAGTGCTTGAGAATCTTCAGCTCTCGCAAAGTGCGTTTAGCATTTGTCAAGACTTCAAAAGCATTGGAGATCTTCTTTATCGCCACCTGCTGGCCTGTGAAATGTAAATAAGATACAATGAAAAAGTGTCAGGACAGGGTGTACAACTTGAGTTTGAATGGTAATGTTAACTGATAATGAATTTCCACATTTAATCATTGAGTACACACACAATTACTGATGCGCTATTTTTTCATCAAATCAGCTAGGGCTGCACAATTAATCGCATTGTATCCAAATCACAATATGGACTAGTGCAATGTCCAAATCGCAAGGGGCGCAATATTATAATTACGTTATTATTAAATACGTGGCTATAATATGTGTCGAGCCATTTTGAATTATGTATTGTCGTGCTGCAGAGACATCCTGGCCTACAAATTGTATCCCTACAGACTAAAGAAAAAAATATTTAGTTTGGTACAGATTCTTGCAAAAATCACACTATAATCATTTTATAAACATTTTCTTTCAATGGTAATCATTTTCAATAAAAATTAGATCCAATGACCATCCAAATATCGTGAATCATATCACAATTGCAGTATCAGTCAAATGAATCGCAATTAGATATTTTCCTCATATTGTGCAGCCCTAAAATCAGCCCTACCATTGTCTCTTCTCCTAGCAGACGAAACAACACCATAGGCCCCTGTGCCGATTGTTTCGATAACATCATACTCCTCTCCGACGTCGAACTTCACATCCAGAGAGTGTGCTTTAAGCAAAGCCAGGTTTTTAGCTGTTGTGCTGGTGTCTGTGGTGCCTCCTGTTGCCTCGACTTCACGCTGCTTCTGGTTTTCTCTGCTTTTGTCAGTGGCCATTCTTTCAGGCGACATGGCCACAGATTGACCATTTTTTCCGTCTCCTCCCTCCTTAGTTGACATTTTTCTGCAAATAATCAAAAGTGGCAAAATGAGATTTAATTTAAATAAGGATATGTTCTACATAGTGATCACAGAATGGCAAATGCATGCAAAAGAATATTCAACCTGAAGTTCAATGCAATGACATGTTGCACCATTATGCATTAAATTACTTATTTCATTAATTTCTAATTAATAATAAATACATCATAAGATCATATATAATTCTGCTAAAAGTCAAGTCAATAAAAACTATCCAGCCCTAAATAGAATTAAAAAAAAGTGAAACATTAGTGGATTGTTTGGTTTTTAAACAGAAAATTAAACTGCGTTCTATTTAGATAATCACAATTGTTTAAATCACTTTTCAATCAAACATGCCAAACCATGGAAAAACTATAGCTTCTCAAATGTGTTTGTTTTCTTTGTCTAATCTGATAGTATACTGAATATAACAGGCAAGTTAAATGTTTAGATTTTGGCTCTGCTTTGCTATTTTCTGACAATTATTGACACAACAAGCAATTATTTGAGGAAATGGGCAGATTAATTAATGGTGGGTAGCACCATGAAATAAGTGTCAGTGTCTTTAACAAAACACTTAATAACCTAACCACATTTAACTACACAACAGTCTTACAAACTAGATATCAGTATTATCTGATAAGAGTGGGGAAACATGTTATTTGCACATTCAAAAAAAAAGCACACTGGTACATTGCTGACTGCAACATTTAATCCTTGGACAGCTACAATGAAACAATCAGTGATTATCTGTAGCCAAAAGACCAGAGCTGAAGGCCACTGATGTTAATCTTACGGGTAATATTTCCATTTCTTTGGAAGCCCACTTCCTGGTATCTAGCTACGTTTAACTCCATTGAAAGACTCCTTTCTCTGCTAGAGCCCCTGTCCCCCAGGAGCCACTTCAGGACTCTTTCTCCAAAAGTCAGTCAGTTACACAGATACAATTTAATGGTGAATTAAGATGATGATTTGGGAATTGTTTGGTCAAAATACCGACTAAACAGAGGTGTTAGGTGCAACAAGGCATAACCAACACGCAGTCCAGCAACTTTTCATCCATTAGGCCTGTCAGTCAAGTGGCCAAAACCTGTAGTTCTCCGTCCAAAGACGGCTCTAGATTACAGTTGGAGTCAGTTTATAGAGAGCGAACAAACCTACACGAAGATATCTTTAAGGAACCGCTAGTTTCTGTACTACAGCGTGATTAAAATAAATGAATTACGTGACAAAGAAGCAGCCTTGACCACTGTTTGACGCATGGGCGTATGCTAACGTTAGTTACCTGAAGCTCAGGTTTTCGAGGAACGTAAACCGTTAACCCATGTCTTTTTCGGTTTATGTTATCAAACGGGGAGACATATAGAGCTGTTTCTAAGTGACCGAACAGACTCTCACCTTGTAAACAACCCACAACATACGTTATCGTGTTTTCAATCCCGCAGTAGCACGGCTATCTCTTGTTTTGGTCTGTCGCATCCTCGTACAGTTCCGTGTTGGGTTTGAGTGCCATGTGGCGGACCAACAACGTGGGGCGACGTCCGAAATATCGTCCAATAGAAGTGGAGAATGTAGGGGAGGCGGGACATTACGGCAGACAGTAGGGTCTCTGTTTTTTGGTTGGTGGTGACGCCGTTCTCCAGAATTTATACATTTTAGGAGGAGCCATATTGGGACAAATGTAGGCTACCTTCACTTACCTCTTATGTACGATGGACTAAACTAACAACTTGTAAAATAATACACTAATAGTGTATGCTAGTAGAACAACTGCTGCTGCTGCATGTTAATGCTATAATACGTAGGCTGAAGGCCAACAAATAGTTGCTGTAATACACTGGAGCAGATAGATAGAAAAGAAAAATGGTAGAAAAGATAGACCGATAGTAATCATGTAGGTAGTCAAACGCCCACTTTTCTGTCCCCAGACTTGGAATAAAGTAAACACTTTAATCATAGGCTACTTTGTAGTCAAATTTAATTTTCCTATTTTGATAATAGCATTCCTCGAATAGTTATACATATTCAAGCTATCAATTGGACAATATTTGGTTTTGATCAATTATATAAAATTCCAAATGCAAGAAAATTGCTTGTCCCCACGGTCATGTATGGAGGTTTAAGGGCATGTTTTAAGTTTAAATACCGTGTTAAATGCATGATGTTTACACCAAATCACATTTAGTGAATAACATAACAAAATAAAATACCAACTAAATATAATACTGTATGAAAATGTTTGTCACTTGGTGTTATGTCACTGGTGTTAGGCTACCACGAGTTTTGACATTACTTCTTGTACTACATTCTACTTCCTAAAGAACTGTACATGAAGGCACTTGGTAAATCTGTCTCTTTCAAAATGTTGGAAAAGTTCTAATTGCATAATTTCGCGCAAGGCGTTTAGCTAGCATCACTTGTATGACTTATTTTATAAGAAGGAGAAAAAAAAGATGAAACATATGAATTAACTGACATATTTTAGTGAGTTTAGCGTGATTAGCAACATGTGGTTTGAGATGAGCCTGCTGCAGATTCCATTTGTTACTGCTGGTAACACCAGTTTTGACCAAATGTACATAACGATTTAAAATACATTAAGCTATCATTTAAATGTGGATTCATAAAGCCAAAGGGTTAATCAATAACTAAGTTTGAATGTAAAAACAAAATGATAGGCTACATTTAAGGACAGTTATTCCAAAAGTGGGCGTTTCTGTATGACGCCTTCATACAATACATTTTGAATGCATGGTGCAATGTACTTCTAACAAATTATTACAGTGTGGTATTAGTACATGTTGAAGTGGACTGAATCGTCCACTGATTATACACGGATTTCCCTTAGGCCAAACAGACCAAAGTACACCGCAAACACCCCTGTGGCTGGTCCAACATCTGTACGTGGCTGTCCAATGAAAGGCCGTGACAAAAATCACCAGACCAATCAAAAGTGAGAATCTGACACGTCACCGGCTTTGCAAGGAGGACAATTTAGACAAGTTTGAAGGAAACCGAAATTTCTCCTCATCTTTTAACCAATTAGTTATTTAACTTCACCTGACTGTGTTATCAGTGTACGTGTCCCGAAATAAACATGGCGTTGCCGAAATGGGAGAGAAAAGCGCGCACATTTCTCTGCGTTTTCGGTTTGTTTTTGTCTGTGTATGCACTCCACGTCGAGCTGTCCCGAGAGAGAAACCCAGATTACAGGGCGATGTGTGACCTCGGAGAGTCTGTGAGCTGCTCCAAAGTTTTTACTTCCAGGTAGGCCAATGTTTTTGACTCCTCGTTAGTTTTCTCTGCATACCTCACCTGCTTTGTTCTAATCTGCAGAATCACATCCCCAGACCTCAAACTGTACTTATAGTGACCATTGAATCATTTCGGTTTCTTGCTTGTAAAATCTGAATAGTCTATTTCTAGGCAGGTCTGACTCCTTTTATTTGCCACGTGTTAAAATCCTAGAAGTGCATCAAATCAGATACTGTTTTACATAATCAGAAGACCAAAGATGGACATTCCTCTTTTGACTTTTCCTGTTTTCATTAAATAGCCTAATCTGCATGTCAGATTATTTTACAGGAGGTCTAAACCATTATGGAGGCTATTTTGTAATTTTTTTTAATAATGTGTGTTCTGACAGTTCCTCTTTCTTTTTTTGCAGATGGGGACGTGGTTTTGGCTTGGTCCAGTTCTTTGCTGCCAAAGATAGCCATCTGAACCAACCCAACAGTGTACTTGGCATCATATTTTACACTCTGCAAATGGGCCTCGGTTAGTCTGTTATTGTCTTCTGCAAATTACAGTGCAGTGTAGGGCTGCACGATATGAGGAAAATATCTCATTGCAATTGTTTTGACTGATATTGCAATTGCGATATGATTCACAATATTCAAGGTAATGATCCTTTTTGTGTCATTCTCATTTTCATTGAAATGTACTGTACATTGAAAGAAATTAAAATTATTCTAGTGTGATTTTTGCGAGGACCTGTACCAAAGATTTCCTTTAATCTGTAGAATACGATTTGTAGGCCGGGATGTCTCTGCAGCACGACAATACTTAATTCAGAATGGTTTGGCACATATTTTGCCATTAACAAATATTGCGCCCCCTAGAACTGGATTTTGCGATTTAGATACAATTGCGATTAATTGTGCAGCCCTAGTGCAGTGCTCTGTGTGCTTTTAGTAAAATAGATAGCCTTCTGTTTATAAATACTGCTTGCAATTCAGCATCTTGTTTAACCATGGCTGGGCCTACAATTTTGTTTAATTCAATATTGCAGTATTGGTGAAATAATAAAGAGCTATAAGCTAACTTATTTTTTGATTACACAGATGTATCAATTGTAACTCTATTTTTTGTAACAAGCAAATCAGTTGTGCATGATTTCCTAAACATGATGTAATGTATTTTATCGAATAATTGAATTCCTCTGTGTTTGTCTTTATTGCAGGACTGTCTCTGTCCAAAAAAGCAGCAATGTTTTTGGTCTTCTCCTCCTGGGTGTCTGTGGCCGGCTCTCTGTATCTTGCATCTATTCTTGCCTTTGTTCTAGGGGATTTCTGCATGGTGTGTGTGTCAACATACATTGTCAACTTTGCGTTGCTCTTCACCAACCTGAAACGTAGGAAAGCAATTGAAGCTATGAAGGAAAAGGCTGGATAGAAAGTGATACTTCAACACCTTTTTTTTGTGTGGAGCTGAAGCCAAGCTTGATCTAATAAAAAAATTAAATAAAAAAAGACTATTCTCTACCACAGTACTTATGCATTGTTTACACCTTGAAAGACTTTTCAGAGAAACATGACTAGATCACAAGATCTATACAATTATTTTTAGAGAAACTTGCTAAAGCAACAGTCTTTTTTTGTTTATAAATGTGCATTTGTAATGCTGATTACACACTTTTGAGTCTCTTGTCTTGGTCTGATTTAGACCTGGATTGTGAAGACAAACAAAAATCCTTAAAAATGGCTGATTAGTCTAGAAATCTAAAATTGTAATTTCCCCCCCTGATGATCAATACAGTATACATTATTACAATTATTAGTAAATTAGTATGTGCTAAAGCAGTACAGAGACATGCAATTACCCAGTCTAACCAGGAGATAGAGCCAAATGCACAGTTATGGTAAATGTGGATACATTAGCCAGGTGTAGTTTAGTGTTATGTTTCAAGAAACAGAAGCTATAAAAAATTACATTAAAAGTATAACTAAAAATAACACACCCCCTAAAGTGTAACTGCTTTATTTTCACATTTTAACCAAATGTAAGCCATACATTAACCTAAAGGAATAGCTAGATATTTATAGTTATAGTCCTACCCCAACTTTAAGATGAAGGGCACCACAAATCCTTCTGTTTTAGCTAAGTGTTCATTGATTGTTAGACCAGAGAGCTATTTCACAAAACCTAGATAGCGGATTAAGCTGGGATTTCCCAGATATCCTAGATGACTTAAACCTTGAATCGGCTTCACAAAAGCAGAGGCACCTAAATTAGATTTATTCTGTGCAGCTAACTTGCGCCTGACCAGGCCAACAGCCAGGATGTATTAATCCAGGAGCCTTTTCTGTCCACTCAGCAGTATTTTTTTTACCTTATTGTTATTGTTGTTAACAGGTACAACATGCTGTTCAGTTAAATACTGTTATTATTTTAACATGACAATTTATTGTAAAAATGATTAATGTGACTGTCGGTGGTGATATTGCCGTTAGGCTAGCATAAAATTACCCCTAGCTCTCTTATTCAAATGGCGAGAATATGGTAAATCTTAAAAGTGGCGCTTCTGTCCTAAATATGCTTTTAAACGAAAGTTTGACTCGAGTATATGCACAAAAAGACCCTACGTTGCTTTTTGGCGAGAGTTATGCTTTAACTTGCAAATGAATACTGCAGCAATTACTGTAAATGGGTAAAGTACTATATAGGCCTAATTGCATTTTAAGATAAGATAAGATATACTTTATTGTCCCCGAAGGGAAATTTGATTATTGTTATAGAATAGGCCTATACAGTAGACCTATTGATTTAAAAAAAAAAAAAAGATAACACGTCTCTTACTAAAGTGCAAATAAAGTGCACAGTGAACAGTTTTTGATACTTGTAGTGAATTAATGGCTATACAGTTAATGCTGCCCGAGCGTGTTTCACAGTACCCCCTTTAAATTTTAAAAGATTGCGTGCATGCGTCACAAAGAGCCAAACTAAACTAAATTATCATTTTGTCAATTCCTGAGTTAATTTATAGTTAATTTATATAAGTAGTTCATTTATAGTATTTTTAGTATGGGAGTGTTAATTCATAGTATAGGAAAATATGTTCTAATAAGTCAACATACAAATAATTTGTTGTGCTGATATTATTAGGAGTTACATGTTGGATTATTACAATATTACAATGTGATTTCTTATATTGTTTATTTTCTGCCATTTCAGACCCTACACACACACACACACACGAGATGGAAGCGAAAGTCATTCTGATATAAGGAATAAAAAATCCTTTTTCTGCCTCTTTGACTGGAGTCATTCCATAATATCTACAACCTAGATATGTTTTCCTAAGGGCTCACTCCTCAACAGTAGTCTTACACAAAAGCGCATTGTTCCTTATAACCAGTGACTCTGTCAGTTTATGTTTAATCCCTCACATCACCATAACAAGGCTGCTTTAAAAATGATGATCAAAAACAATGTTTGCACTTTAGTATGCTTTGAGGTTACATCTTCCAGCACTGGAAATTAAGTAAGACATGGACTGGACTTTATTCATTTATTGTGTTTAATACGAGTTTAATTAAACCATCCATGGCAAAAGGTTCAAATTCAATAGTACATATTAGTATGTGATGATAACACATGAGACAATAATAATATACAGTAAATGTCAAGTTTAGTAAAATGTTGAGCTGCAGATGCTGGCACAATTGTTAAATATATTGTATTAGGGTATGCCTACCAAGAAACAAACTCCAAATGTATCCACCTGGCTGTAAGTGGGACTTTATGATCTCGTTTTGTGAACAAGTGCTGAGTATTTTTGACACAGAGTGGCTGAATGTTAAATGTGAGGATTTCATTGACAAACCTGTATATTTTTAAACGGTAGGTGTACATATAGACGTATATATATTGATTTATTTACAATAACAAAGGGAAATCCCCTAGAAGAATATTTTTTATATAATAATATATTTATACATTTATTTGGGTGTTATTTGGATATTTTTTCAAGACAAAATAACAGTTCCAAAGGAATTTGTACGAAGATACAAGATGGAACTAAAATGTACCTGACTGGGTTAGCGATACTGGAGAATGATGAGCACAGGTGTAGAATGGTTTAATTGTCCATTTCTATTCCATACCATGCTGCACTGTGGGATCTGGTGGAGCCACTCATTAATACAGCTCATTTCCCTCCATATTATTGTAGAACTATAAATGAAAAGACATACTGTAGAATTATGAGATAACTAATTATCATTTTATAGGTTGTTTAAATATATGTTGTAAGTTATGTAAGTTTATAAGTTCTAATTAATGACTATTAATTATAAACAAATATTAAACTAACACTTTTTCTCTTTAGCTAAAGTTGCTCAGGAAAATTCCTCCACTACACAACCATGAACATTCTGCACCAATTATGACAATGTATTAAATGTTTAAATGGTGCAAAAAACATGTATTAATTGATGGAATGATAATGGCTTACAAAACCAAACCAAAGAAAAAGATTGATACTAAGATTACTAAGATTGATAACTAACTAACACTAATTTGTGTTGTCTCTTTTCCAGAAACATATGCTCAGCTAATGGTGAGTTGAAAACATTGTATATCTGTTTAAATGTCTAGATTATTGCCTTTACATTTCAATGAGTTTTTCCAAGTTCAGCTTATTAACTTTGAGCACATTTTATCACAGTAATAACCTGGGAAGCAAACTTGATGAATAATTAATTAAAGTATCTTGACTGACTTTGATTCTGAAATCTAGCCCTACTGATCTATTTTCCAGTATGTGGCATTGGAAAGGTGGAGGTAAAGACGCTCCAGCTGGAAGGTGGCCCTGGCAGGTTAGGCTGCAGGGATTTCGCAGCCATGTTTGTGGTGGTTCCCTCATCAACAGACAGTGGGTGATGTCTGCCGCTCACTGCTTCTCCAGGTGGGTGACACAAGCCCTTATATGTTCTTTATTAAAAAAAGAATAAATTAAAAAAAAGATCCATGACTGGGGTCAGACTAATAGAGGGTGAGAATCAGGCTGGATAACACTGAAATACTCCAAATTCCTAGAAGCTAGGTAAACCACCATAACACATACACTAATATTTCTACACTGATTCATGCCTGAATTAGTATTCTAATATTTATATATCATATCATATTTTACCTCCAGCTCACAAACAGCAGGATTGAGACTCTCCTCACCAGTCAAATTTACAGCCTACACCAATCCTGTGTGTCTGGCAGCCAGTGACAGTGGTACTGAAAGCTGGGTCACTGGCTGGGGCGCACTCAGGGAGGGAGGTGAATAATTTATGGCAGGTTTTGAGGACTGTCTCTCTGTGGATCACTATATATGAATTGATGAAAAGAGAAAAATCTTGACTTTTTAAGTTTCTGCAAAGTTAGCAAAACATTTCCTTCAAAACCTACTGAGCTAAAACGAAGCTTATGCATTTGTCTTTCAGGCTAAGTTACTTAATTACTTAAAAAGCATACTTATTACTACTAATACTACTGCCACAGCAGAACCAGCCACAACTACAGCCCAAGGATCCACAGCAAGTGCTGAATGTAAGTATCCTGACTACTGCATTGGCATGTCATATTGTTTCTTATGTACTGCATAATGAACATTGAACCAACTTTTCAAAAACTTAAACTTTAAACTTTCACATCATCAAGATGCTTCCAACCAACATTGATTATTCAGTTCAATAAATCATTTCAGTCATCATGTCTGCCCCATCAGGGCATTTCCATATCGGTTCAAGGAGGTCATTGTAACAATGAGTGGAAGTAAATCAGGCCGCGCTGATGTTCAGATCTTTGCCAAAACTTCAAGATACAAGTCCTTCTTAAAGGAGAGAGTCAGCGGCATGCCATCTCCTGCAGCAGCTGCAACAGGAAATGAAGCCGGTTTCTCAATTTCCTTATTTCTCTCTTTTGTTGTCCCTATTACCTCACTGTTTCTGTTGTCAGGGTGTTAGGTCTGTTGTAACCGGGGGGGTTGAAGTAGTTCCTTATTGCACTAAAATTTTCAAACACTCTTCTCAAGCCCACATTCTGTAAATGCAATTAATATGCTCAGGTCACTTCCAAAGTTTATCTTTTTTAACAACAAAAGGTGTTTTACTGTAGTATGATGAAATGAATATTAGAGAAGCGTCTTTTTCACAATGCATTTCACTAACTTCTAAGTAATTTTTCTATGTCCTTTTACCTCTGGTGTCTTTCTACATACAAAATAGGATGAGTCATGTTTGAAGGTACATTTCCCTAAATTGATAGAGAAATGAAAAGTTATTTTAATCACATACATATAATGATGAAGTTTAAAATAAATGTCTCTTTACATGAATTTTGAATATATCAATATTGCAGTTACAACTTTTACAGTACACTATGCGATGAAAACCAGAATCCAGCTTTTTCACCATACAACAAATTCTAATAAACACGCATTGCTTGCAGAAATATAAAAGCAGAAATGTTTCATTGTAAACCAACAATGGGCTGTCAAACATGGTCTGTGTCCGAAGTCACTCTCTGTATTATATAGTACAAATCATCCACTTTTTGATTTAAGTGCCCCAATTGGCAAATAATTGTTGGGAAATGTATACTCTAGTGCCCCAAAATGTCAATTTACTGGACTCCATTAAGTCAATTATTCAGGGTCTATAATCTAAGGGGTATTACTATGTATATTTGCTGTCCTTTATCCCAGGGTGCATGTCGGACATTTCCCCTGCTCTGACCTTCATTTGAATAATTTACGGGCTCAGTATTTACTTAGTTATACCAGGAAATCATCTTGTGATCTCTTGTTGTGGTTCCAACCGCCTGGTTAGGAACCTTTGTTATAGGAAATAGTGAATGAGTGAACAAGGGAGTGATTTTAGACACACGCTTTCTAGATAAATTAATCTAAAGTGGTCTTCTTCCATATAAATCTTGCACATTCCGGAAAATAGCTAAATGTTATAAAATGTCTAAAACTCTGAGTAATGGTACAGATGAACTAGAACCGATGACTTGCAATCATCAGGTTATCTGGAAACAGATAACCTGAACTGGACTGGGGGACACCCACTGGTGTTACATTTATTCTTCTGGTGTAATTGGGTCTCCATCAGCCCCTGGATCTGCTTCATCGTTGTTAATCATCTCCTTGTATTTACTCTTGAAAAATCCAGCCTAAGAGTACAAAACAAAGAAAGTTAAAAACATGCATAATACAAAAGAACCAAACCAGATGATAGAATAAATGTCAAATATTTGAAAATATATAATGCTTATAGGGGGATACAATCCCACCCAATCAAAATAGCTTAACTGCCTTGTTGAAGCTGTATAATAAATGGAAACAGTATTGAGTGTCTCACCTTGTACAGGCCAGCGGTGAGTAAAGCCAGTAGAGCCAAGCCTCCCAGGGATCCTCCGACAATCTCTTTAGTGAAGTTTGGTTCAGGATACACTTCGACCTCTGCTTCAATCTGAGAGGTGAAATGTTGGAATGTGGATCCAATTTGGAAGCTCTTCTCAAACAGAAAGATGTAAAAGATAACTTTTAATTACCTTTTTAACCAGAGTGTTGTTATTAGTCCCTGTTGACAAGAAGATGTACTGGGTTCTGTCATATTCCAGACTGCCTGTGCTGGTCAAGAGGAATTTGGCATTACGAAGTCCAATCTGTGCAAGGGGAAAATGAGAAGTGGGATGAGCATATTGATTTGATCTTTAGTGTTGTTAAATTTCATTAGATAATTAGTATTTGGGGAAATATTTTACCATAATATAGTCAGGACCAGTTGTAACGAAAATACAAAAAAATGTGCATATAACGTTTGTTTGTTCAGTATTATACATCGATTACCTGCTCTATCCATCCAGAACTGATGTTGGCAGAGATTTGGTATTTTTCACTAACTAGTCTTCCCAGGAACTTACTGCACTTGAACACACTGCAGCTGGCTACAGAGCAGTCCTGTTGGTAATTCAAAGAAAGCAGAAAAATCTGTTATCAAGCCAGCAGACTCCAGTGGGATGAAAAAAATCTAGTTACATAGATTGCATGAGTGTGTGCAAAACCCTCTAAATGAGCTTCGTAATTACTCGTAGATGGTAAAGGCATACTTACCACTACCTTAGTTTTCTGTACCGTAGCAACAAAATCAGTTTGTTTAGGTTTTTCATCTTTGTCTCTTTGGCAGTTTGGAATCTGAAATGGAGCCGATTCATGTCAGTTTAACAGAGAACCAGATGTGGTCCTCGTATAACCACGGCTATTCATTCATCTGTCTATCCCAGGTGGTTCAGTTACGACACAAGTTTCCAAATATTGTACCTGCAAACTGCTTGAATCCACCCAGATGTCTTTATCACCAAGCTTCACTGGCACCTTTATCACCACAGTGTAATTTACTGCTCTGATATCATTTGTTACCTAAGATAAGGGGAGAACAGAAAAAGGTCGGACATGTTACACAGACATAATGAGCATTAAAGTGAAGTTAATGAGCTTTAAAATATTATAGACTATAATTTACCTCAATTGATTGTTGAAATGGTTTCTGCAAATTATTCTTTCCGAAAGAGAAATTGCTGTAGCTGAGGGAACTAAATAGAGATATTAAACATTTGATGAATTTAATTTTCAGATTAAAAATATTATAATTTTTATGTTTCTTTTGTTTGAAAAATATACAAACCTTTCAATTGTGGCAAAAATGCTATACTTCACATCAATCTCTTTCTTTTTGTAGAGCACGCTTGAACTAGAGTGCTCCTGATTCCCACTAAAGGAAAGGTGAAATCATTTGTACAAATGGTAATAATTTCACATTTGCATATAGTTGTGCTTATTTTGCAGGCAGATGAGCAGTACCTGGTAGCATTGGCAGTGACATAAATTGTCCTGTCAAGTTTACTATTGGTGTGGATCCCATAGGAGACAATGAAGAAAGCCTAAAATGACATGAACCAGAGAGAGATCAGATTGCTTCTACTGTCGCTGCAGCAGTGAGAAAAGATCCTTCAATACAAAAAACAAACCTTAGTATTGCTCTTTAAAATAGGCTTGTCAACAGTGCAGTCTGTCTTTCCTCGTGTTATGCCATCTTCACTGTCCAAGGAGTTGCACTCAATTCTTCCCTTTATTTGAGACAAATGAAAAAAATATGAATGTGACCTGATAGAGCAGCTGGCCAGATGTTAACTGAAGCAGACTTGATCCTGATGCCTTACCTGCAGAATTGTAAACTTCCTATAGGAGAGGCCGACTGGGTATGTGAGAATGACATGACTGTTGTAGGAGTTTTCCTCGCTGTTATCCACCGAGACGGTGACATCCAACAGTTCATCAATGCCCACTTTAACTTCTGAGGATCTGACAGATTATGAGGAAAAAGAAAAGTGAAGGTATAGGAAAAATAGTGTAGAACCAGCTGTTAGACTAAGGCTTAGCTTAATGCTAACGTCAACATGTTTGCCATCTTTAGCTGAAGCAGTGTTAGCACACTAAAATGTGCTTTTTAGAGCAAAATACATACTATAGGGCAGCAGAGGCTGAGGGGAATGCCATCCATTTTGCAATTATTTGCTCATAAACCAAAACACGGGGAAAGAAATGACCTGATGATGGCACTAGTCAAAAAGTAATGGGATTACAAAAGTGATTACAATTCATCCAAAAGCCACAAGGTGGTGCTAAAGATACATTGTCTAAAAGTCTAAGTTACATCATCTGGTAACCTTGGATGTCTGTACAAAACTGCCAATCCACATAGTATTGGTGAAGAAAAACTTCAAAAATCACAGGATCCCTAAAGTCATAAAGATTAATCCTCTGGACATTATAAATATATTTAACAAATTCCACAGCCATCCATCTAATAGTTAAGTCTAAGATTTCAGTCTGTACCAAAGATGTGGCCCGACTGACTGGACAGGCCAACATTTCCATGCCCAGAACCATAGCCCTATACGTGTGACGTGCCATCCAACAGTTCCTCAATGATAATATGACATTTTTCCCCAAAAGATGCATATATCTGCATTTTGCTCTCCTGTGCTGACCCGCCAAACTGAAAGAATAGAAGTGAAAAACATGATAGTCAAGAGTGTGTAAACTCTGTGACCACACACCCAAGCTTGGCTTCACTTTAGTAACTCACTTGGTAAAGTTGAAGTCCACTTTCAGGTTATCTACACATTTGTTGTCCGTGCCGCAGTTGATTTCGAACCCTAACTGTAAAAGAGAGTATAAAGTAAGACATGTTTTTCAGAAAGACTAGACATGGCAGTTAAAAATCTGACTGCCTATACTCTAACAAATAAATTAAACTACAATTGTATAATGTGTAAACTGAATTCACAAAAAGTGAAGCTGAACAGCTACTCTTTTTTGTTCTGTAATATTCGGACAGACAATGAAGGCCATGTGTAAGTCGTGTTAGCAAGTTCTTTGTAGGTCATTAGAGATTACTTACAGTATGAGAGCTTGTCGTCTGCGCCTGGAGGGCGAGACTCGGACGGAGATTTTGGGCGGAAGGCAAGCCGTCAAAGGTGAATCTGAGTACATTGGAAAGTACATTGAGAGCATCTTCTGGACAGGCCTGCAACAAGAAGGCGCTATTGTAAAATGTTGGTTGTCTATATTGTGAGGGTTGGACTCTTTAGCACAATATGGGCATCAAACATCGAATCTGTCAGTTTCACAGAGGCCCTGGTTTTCCAGTAAATGTTTAACAGCTCACCTCAACAAAGAATTTCACCTTGGTGCATTCAGGCTTTTGTAAATCAAGACTGACTGTGCCAGTCACCTCTCGTTGTTTCACAACAATGTAAGCTCGGCTGTTTTTACGGTTGGCATCCAGAGTTAATGTATACTTAATCATCGCTTTAGCTGGAACAGATTCATTAAGATGTTACTCATGCACACACACCTACAAATTATTATTTAAATGCAATGACAGTGAGAATCGGGTACCTTGGTCCACGTAAGAGTGTCTGGTCATGGTAAAGCAGATATCAGCTGTGGTCTCCAAAGCTTTTGTGCAGTCTGAGTTTTGAGTAGAAATTTGGTTTGGGCTGAATGACACCGTAGCTTCTACCATTACTATAGGCTTTGATCTGAAAAGTACAGAGCAGGAAAATAATTCTTGGCATTGTGATATATTTTAGCTGTCTGATATGATGCATTCTTTGTCAAGAGTTCTGTCCTAAATTTGTCCAAAAAGACTAAATGACTGGTCTGCACATATAGTAAAGCTAAAGTGTCATAGTAGTAGAGTTATACTTGAGAGTAATATGTACTGTACGTAAGACAGATGATTATCTTGGACTTACCTGAGTAGGACAACAGCACCTTTTGAACCAACAGCTAAGTCAGGCAGATTGTCCATACTATGGTCAAAAGATGACTGACTGATCGACATGCCAAAGAACTTTAGTCCTGACCGGACTTCAGAGCCAGCAATTCTCTATGTAAATAAGAATATTTCAATTAATCAAAGTAGTTTCTGAAGCCGTGTAATTTTTTATCTGATGATCATAAATTACCTGTAACAGCAAGTATATACAGTAAATTACAAAATTATTTATGGCAAGTAGAACGAATTAAACGTAGTAAACAAAGAACAACTCTAAGCTAAAAGGAAAAACCCAAGTAAATCTCGGTCGGGCTTTTAACAGATGGAGACATATATAAATCTAAGTTGTTATTATGTCAGTTGCTACAACAAACGTTTAACACGTTGGCTCGTGACACAGTGATAGTAATAACGTTACGCGGTTAAGCAGACTGATTTCATGAAATGGCGTATGTACGACACGGCAATTTATATGCCATTACTGGCATGTTATCAAGACGCATACTTGCTTTTTAGCGTGTTTATCAACGACGTTTGGCCTCCATTGCGTTAATTTACGCTGTAGACAGTAGCTTTCATTTTCCACATGTCACTTTTTTTTTTTTTACTAAAGCTAACCCCGTTCTTCTTTTCCTAAACCCAACCCACGTGTCACGTTTCCTTAACTCAACCGTCGCTTTCTTCTCGCGATAACACAGCAAGTGGCGTGTATGGTCATAGACATACACGCAGATAGCTCAAAATGCGTACAGATAACACGCAACTTAAGAAAGTCTTAAGAAAGTCAGCGTTTATGTTTGCACAAAGTCATGATGTCATGTTGGGTTAAGCTCATGATACGTCGAAAGTAGGCTGAGTTACTGTATGCCACTACAGACAGAAATGGGCCAACAGATCCCGTTGTTCTGGACGGAGACCAGTGAAGGAAAATAGAAGCACTTTTTCGGGGACGGCTAGCTGTTACTACGCAGCCTCCAACTGAGCTTGACGACGTAGTTGTGACGTGGGCAACGTGTCTGAAAGTTGTAAGTCTTCTGGTAGCTTGGCCAAGAGAAATCTCAATCATTCCCAATCAGCAGAGACGGACAGCGTAGCTATATGTTAGGAGATAACATAGGCAAAGGCTAATTACTGCTAACTAACATGCTAGTTAACATTAGTAATTAAACCTAAACAGCTGATGTCTAAACGGTCTGCGAGCTTCTCCTGGCAATACGGTGATTTGTCAACTATGCGACAGCAAGTCGAGTAGTTATGACACATTTGTTAGCCTATTTTTACAAAATAAAGTCTCCTATGGAGCCATAACATGTGGTACAAGGTAATGGAGTCTTTTATACATTGTTGTGTTTCTTCAGAAATAAACAATGCACAAATATAGTCTTGAAACGCTTCAGATGTAAAGTTATTCACTGACAAAGTGGCGCCAAAATGAACTGCAGGTGATGTGTTAAAATGGCGCCGTGGGAGCTACACGGAAAGGAGAGGCTTACCCCCTTGTATGCAACACCTGAAATACGATACATCTGTAACTTATTTCCTTATTGTAAATGAATGATTTTCTGGCTACGCTAAATATTTATCGCAAATATGACCTCTCGGTAACGCTAACTCAGTAATCTACAGTGGGCAATACAGCACCATGAAGAAAAGACATAGGCTATTGGATCTGTTTGATCTACATGTGATCTCACTCACCTGTGAGTAAGCAGAATTGATTCTTTTTCCTCCTTCGCCGTGGAATATGTAGATGCTGCCTTGACCGCCATTCTCCAAAGGCGCTCCAACCGCCAGCTCACTGAAACCGTCCATGTTCAGATCAGGCAGAACAGCAAGAGAAGACCCAAACCTTCCTTTTTCAGATGCATCTCCTCTTAATACTGACGGAGAATCATCTAAGTGACACTCCACGTCCTGGTGAAAATATAAGGATGAGATCTAATGATTGCACGGTTTACAAACAAAAAAACAGATGTATTTAATGACACCAGATAAAACGGTCAACTGTTTACCAAACCACTTAAGCTGCAAACATAAACTCTTCCTTCTCTGTCAGTGTCAATAAACATCGGGGCAGATATGAGGATCAGGTCAGTGTAGCTGTCACGATCCACGTCCATCGCACAAACAACAGCTCCAAAATATTCACCGCTCTGATACTGTGAAAGCAAAAAAATATCAATTAAAATAATTAGCCTACAGAAAAAAAGGAAACTTAAAAAAATGCTTCGCACTGACTTTCAGGACTGCCAGTCCCTCTTCAAAGTAAGCACACACCTGCCATGGAAAGGGATCAATCGTTTTCTGATTTACGTTTTGAAAAACTACCATCACAGCTCCTCGGTGTTCATGTCTTGGAGCACCAATAATTGTCAATGGGCCTTGGAACGTATTTGCGAACTGCCATGGAATAACCTAGAATTAAAGCCCATCAGTTAAAAGTCTTTAGGCAAACTGTCTATTTTTGCATATTATTGTTAGCCTACTAGTACAGTAACCTTTCTCTAGAACCATTGTACCCCAAAAAATACAGAAAGACCCCAAACCACTTAAAATCTCCACTATATATAACTCCACTATATAGACAGAGTACTTCTACATCAGAGGAAAGACATTGTACTACTACAGTTACCTGACAGATAATGTTGCAGATTCAGAATTTAGCCTAGCCTACTCACAAAATATCACAAAGACAAAGATGGACTCACATTTGACTCACAGAGATGCAGTCAGCCAGCACCGGACTGTGAGAGTGTGTGCACAGAGAGAGAGAGCGAGACAGGACGGAAAGAAAAGGTGGAAGGCAAATGTGGTTGAAAAAAATTCAACCACATTTTAGTGATGTCCTTTTCGTCAACGATATTGCATGTTAATATTGCCACAGTGGCGGTGCTGTCTCGTCATATAGCCTATTGTTAACAAATTTTAAACTTCAGCAGAGGTGTTAATTTCCAAACAGGCATAGTGGCTTGATGGTTAATGTTGAAGTATGGATTTGATTTGCAAGGGGATTTTGCCAAAGGTAATGTTATTAGTATTATAAGTTAGCAGCACACTTAATTAACAGGACCCAGGATGAGTCTGTTGAAAGCTGCTGTCTTCGCCCGGTCAGCTAGAAGATTGTCTCGCATTGCTAGACCTGTCTGCACAGCACTGTGCAGAAAGCTCCAAGATCTGGTTATGTTCTGCCTCAATGAACCTTCACTGTTCTTTTCACACTACTGATTTTGAAATTTGATTGATTAAATCAGTAACAATGCATTGGACCCAACATTTCCACAAATATCCTCCAGTGTGGGCCAGCAGGTATTACCATTACCTCTACAGGGAACAGATATGAATATTACACGTTTCAGACAATGTTATCTCCACATAAAAACTTTTTTTTTTAAATCAAAAAAGATCAGATTAACAGTTAATCATTGGAATGGAAAAAGTCAAACAGTTCTGAATATTCTCTAATTAGAAATGATCCACAATAGCCAAGTCTAGTCTTCATTCATCTTCTCTTGAGACATTTGTAAAAACACCATGATTTCTATACTGACTTTGACACATAAAAAACAAAATTAAATGTTTTATATAGGCTATAATAAACAATATTACAAATTCAGAAAGAGGAGAAAAGATTGCAATGAAGCAGTGCAGTTTTTTTGTCATTTTGTATTTAATTTCTTACCGAGATAACTGGCATTAGCTATAAGAGGCGTAAAGGGTCTCATCTCTTGGCCTCTACTTGTAAATGGCAGGTAGCCTCCCCTCCACTCATTAGCACCAACAATGCCCATCTGAATTCCCTGAAAACCAAATGTTTAATTGAACAGGCTTTCCATATTTATTGTTACACATTTCCACTAAATCCAAAACATATTTATGAAAGTTAAAATGAAAGCAAGGAAGTAAATAAATATGTTACAATAACACTGTCCAAAGAAAATGCTGGAGTGTTATACTGTACATAAAAAGTGTGCTTTTTTTTATCAACATGCGTGTACTGTATCTGTTTGTATTGTCTGTTTGCATTGTCCAGTGAACTTCTTTCAGTTTCTTTTATTACCGAAGGCAAATAAACTGCACTGAATCCCTCTTGAGCCATTTCCATTGTAAGTGACTCTCCACTTTGCGATCCTGTAACAGCAACATGAATGAACACAATAATCTCTCAATGCAGCATGATACAATGGGCACATCCTAATATTTTCTACAGTGGAGCTACAAAAAGCATAGTTAATGAAAATCAAATACTGATTTATAAAAGGTTCATGCATGAGACTGAAATTGTATGCAGGTTGACATTTTAAGACATATTTGCCAATAATTTTTTTTGGAAACCATAGATAACTATACCTTCAATAGCAAAGAGCTTGGCCTGTAAGCTCTCCCTTATTTTTTCAAGTGCGGCAAAGTTCTCCACTTGAAACACTTGGTTTTCTTTGGGAAACGATGCAATGGTGTTCAGTTCCTGTTTTGCATTCGAATCACTAAATGCACCCCCCACCTAGAGATGTTTAAAACAAGTGTATGAGGTGTTGTGTTGAGTTACAGAGTTACAGAGTTAAATAGCTGCTCAAATTTACTGACTGGAACTAAAGAACTTACTCCAATAGCAAATCGAACAATTTGATGCTTCTCGGCTAAGTCTGCAGCAGATTGCAATTTACTCCGGTCGTTTGACGCTCCATCGGTAATGACTATCAAGACCTTCTTCACATTTGACCTGGAACCCTTTGTTGGTATGAAAATATTTTCACTGTCAACAGAAAGATGCAATTTCAATACACCTTTTTGCCTTGCATTTTGTACTAAATTCAGTCCCTCCAGGATTTCGCGATCGCGACAATTCACGCAAATTCAACCAATCACTGTGACTTTGGTGCAACTGGCAATTTTGACCAATCATCGCAATTTTTTTGCAAATTTTACCAATAACCGGCGATTCCCGCGACTTAAACCAATCCCGTCAGTCCCACGTGCCAGACTTTGTATCAGTATGTGACTCTGAGAGCCACTGACCAAGCAGGAGTGACAACGGGTTGACGTCACACGTACGTGGCCATATTCATTTCCTTGTTTAAAGAAACGTGTGTGACTCGAACATCTCACTTTTACCAACAAAAAATACAGCAAAAGAGCATGCAAAAGATTTCTGACCATCTTGCCAATCTGTAAACATTTTAACATCAATGTACTGTGTGACGATTTTTCACTCTGATCTCGCTGAAGTGGCTGCTGTTTCAATCCTGTTGCCTCTCTGCAGCGGGCGGGACTGCTGAGTTCCCCCCGCGACTTACACGCAACTTTATTGCAACAAACATACAAAAAATATTGCAACTTTAATAGCAATTTTTTACAAAAGCTCCGACAATATGGGCCAAAACAATCTAAAAAAGTCCGGGAAGTCCTGGAGGGACTGACTAAGCTATCGTATAATTCATTACATGTCTGTTAAAGAAAACTAAAATATCAGGATAGCTGGGACAGTTATTTTCCCTTGAGGATGTGTGGTTATGTGACAGCTAATTGCGCTATGGAGCAATGTTTTGATAAGCAGGTCAACATTTGTTTGTCAGAAAAAAGAAAAGGCTGGCCGTGGTCCTGAATGAAATGTAAACAAAGGGAAGCTACATTTAGTTAGGGGCCTTACTTGAATACAGAACAACACAAGCCAATTGCTTGCAAAAGAGTAGCATGCTGTGTCTGCACACTGTCCCTGTTGACACTGCTACTATAATTTGTAAAAGTCCCATAGTTTCTTCTCATAGCTGCTATTAACTGTGCATAAACATTATCATGAGACCAAGTGTACATAACGTAAGTTCAAACTACTATCACCTAGCCATGCTTTGATAGATCCAATACATGTTAGCATCATCCTCTGGGTGCTAAAAGATTCCTAAGAACTTCCTGTGCAAATGGGAAAGTCAACATGATATGGCCACTTACACCACATATTTGATGGCTGCAGCTGTGAAAGTTGATCCACCTTGTTGCCTAATGGCATCAACTTTAGCTTCCCATGATCCAGTTCCAGAGAAAAAATCATCAAAGTAAAAATGGACCGTGGGAGAGTAGGAGAACTGGGCAACAGCAAACTGTAAGAATAGAAGAAAGAAAAATGGACATTAACTGTTAATTTCAATCTTAAAATGTAACTGTCAATTTTTTGTAGAAACAATTAACAAATGTAGATTTATCCGTTTTATTTAACACTGCACCACAAATGAGTTCTCAGAGTGTGCGCTACAGTTAAACTGGCCGTGTAAACACAAAATTACCTTTATGTCTACCGACAGGAGTGAGCGGACCAGATTTTTCACAAAAGTCTTCATTGTGTTAAAATCCCGCTGGATTACACTGCCAGAACCATCCAACAGAAATGCTATGTCAGCTGATCGGCACTCTGTCAGAGATTGTTAAGTAAATTACGAGTTAGTTAAAACATTTTTTTCACACTGTTGCCTGCGCTTAACATGATGCAGCAAACAAAATACAGATTCAGTATTTTCAAATAAACTGACAAAAATAAAACATAACATTTTGAATGTCCCCTTGCACCTTTTCAGTTTACAAATCCAACACTTAGTATTATTAGTTGCATTAATAATGATATATTTATAATAGGTGCAAGCTGATCAAGTGACGTGTGCATTGTGTTTGAAACCAATTCTTTATTCACAATTATTAATCCTACAAGAACATAGATTGTGGTAGTCATTATTTCCATTGTTATGCATTTTAAAGACTAAGTTCAAATAAACGCAACCTGTAGAATATGAATTGATCATTTTTTTTCTCTCAGTATTTGCCTCTTTAAATTACTTACCTCTTTTACTATTATTATTTAAGACATGTCTTCTTCTCTTCTTTTTGAAGAAATGATTTAGACAATATGCTGTATGAGTAGCTACTCTACATCTGCTTGTTTCAGTGCTCAGGCAGGAAGGAGAAATAAAAGCTCATCACTCAAAAAAGCCTCTTAGCAAGGTGCTACAATATAACTAATCTTATGCAAGTGTGTGTGTGTGTGTTATTCCATTTTTACCTTTATTAGTAGAAGGCATAGGGTTTATAATGCTGTTAAAACGGTCTATCTCCACGCATACCCCGCTGTACATGGTGATACTTTTGCAGTCCTTCGGGATGGTTGGACCACATGCCTGAAGAGTGATTAATAAATAATATGGTGCTATCTTTTCTGGGCTTTAATAAAATTTAACGCAGCAAGATGGATTCTCATGAATCGTGAATATTTGCAGTTACCAGCTCACCAAAGTATTTTGTGTTAAGGGATCTCTTGTCATTGTCAAACCAAGAGACGAGTTGACTGCAAAGTCTGGCACTGCATTGAAAACATTCATCAGTCATGTTAAACAGTCATTCAGGACACTTTGTGATACTAGTATAATACTTCCTTATATATAACCTATGTTGCCTGACTATTAGCAACATTAGCCAGTTCATACTGCAACTATCGTATGACTTTATATACTTTTCTAATGGTAACCATTTTAAACACTCAAAACTGTTTCAAACTTCATTTACAAAAAATGTTTCAAACTTTACAGTTCATTTATTATATTATTGAATCCTAAAATATGCTTAACTAAAGGAACTGCGGCTGGAACAGGTAGAGTAATACTTAGACTTATCCTAAAACTGTGGTCAATACACCAAAAACGTTGGGTTTAAGAAATCTATCTCAGTATCATTTTCAGAATGATCCATATCTATCAGAAAAACCCATCTGTTGAAAAACTGCTCTTAACACTCAATAACTAACCCTCTAATGCCTGTTATTTTTAAGAATGTGAATCCTTGCTTTTAAATTAGCTTTAATCATTTAACTTTAATTGAATAATTTTTTATGAAATATTTGGAAATGAGATGTTGCTTACATCGAACTACTAGTTGACTGCAGGATTCGGTGGAGCACTTATAAATTTGCCCCCGTCCTTTTTCTGAAAACTGTGCAAGAGGAGCACTGACCAGCAAGCTGAGGAAACACAACCAAACAAACATGTGACAGAGCAGTGTAGGGAAATGAATCCCGCATTTATTTCTATACAAAATGCTACATATTTGTTAATTCATATTAGTGTCAGGCACACATAAATGCTAGTAGTAGTAATGCTAGTAAATTTGGCGTTCAAAGAACGGCATCCATGCTGTGACTCACTCTGTTTGTCTCTGCACCACCTGGTATCCAAAACCTGCAGCAGGGTTAGTCAGGACCTTCCAACCCACAGGATCAATATTAAAACAAAGTGCAGCTTGTAACACTGCAGGAATGAAGAAGAAACACCCCAATTTAAAGCCACTTTGTGCAGAAGGTTAATATGACTGTCTTCCTTCCTTCCTCTCCAATTTTCCTTGAAAATTTGAGAGGCACAGCCTATACATACTTTTATGTCCATATATATATATATTTAATGTGTTGCTTTCAGTACATTTATAAGACATGATAATGTCGTGAATTGATGAATTGATGTCTGCCACATTGTTTTTATAACACCACTAGGGAGCACCAATGTCAGAAATGTTCTAAATCTGAACAAGAAAGCCCTTAACAGTTATTCAGTTCAACTATTTTTTTTTTAAATTGAAGAAGACATTTTTCAGAAAGTTATCCACATTTCTTTTGATTCAGATTCTGTGTAGCATTTATTCCATTATTTAATAGAGGGAAAAAAACTACTGAGACTAACCACTACTTTAAATGGAAACATCTTCCTTCTGTATTTGCCTCACATGGAATTTCCTGACAGTGAGTTTCTTGCCTTTTTTGGTCCTAACATGAAGTTTTTGAAATAAAGGTCACCATGATACAAACACTTGACTGAATTGTTCCTCATAGCTACACTACATAATGGGACATAACCACATTGCAAACATTAGCTTCCTCTAATAGATAGTCTTGATTGTATCTCTAAACCACCAGTATATAAGTATGTATCCCTAAGGTGGCAGCAGGAAGTCTGTCACTGCCCTCCTACTTTATACTAGTGCAAGTCTTAATGTGATAATAATCAAAAATAAAATGCTTGTAAACCGTTGAGAGGTGTGTTGTCAAATGGGTACCTTCAAATGTTTCATCTTTTGCAAAAGGGGTTTGAGATAATGTGAGAGACATATCAGGACCAATATCTCACACTGGTCTCAAAGGTTGTGTAGGTTGAGCAAACATGACCATGGTAACTATGAAGAGGGAAGTAATATCTGCTGCAGCTTGTTTCTGGTCAATTTTAATCCAAACATAACAATAATTTAGAATGTGAGGACTGTTAACCTGTTGAGATACTAAGCAGAGATACAAAGAAAGATTTATCATAATTTAGGCCATTACACAGACAGCTTTTGGCCAATTAACTAGTACTTAGTTAAAGTTTTGAACCTTGAGACCGAGAAACAAAACTGGATTTGTCCTTGATTTTCTGGATCGAGTAAAAAAGGTCACACACACTTTTGTACTTCAATTACAAAACATGTAATTGAATTGTAATTGTACAAAGTCCTATTGTTGGCAGACAAAAAAAACATATCCTATACTCTTAAAAAAGAGGAAATTGTTTTACTAAGCTGGTCACAAATGGACACAGGAAGTTATGTACTGTAGTTTGATGAGAATGAAATACAAATGTGGAATTGATCATATTCAATTGTTATTACAATCTTTTAGCCCTGGTGGTTTTAAAAAATAACACAAATAAGCTACATATGTAATATACCTTAGGAATTAAAGTCGTGGAATGTCATGATCCTATTTTCACTGCTGACACAAATATATATAAAGAGACAATGGAAGACAAAATGTGTCTTACCTGACGAGAGTATTGTTGTAGTAATTATCCAGTCCATTGTGCTGCTCCCATGCAAAGCACTAGTGTGTTTACTTGGGAACTATTGTGCTTTCTGGCGACCCAACTATTCCACTGAAACTGTAGAGAGGCTGTCGAAAGCAAAGTGCTGAAATCATGAGGTGGCTGCGCTGAGCAAAGGCAGCTTAGTTAGAGGAACTCTAATGAAGGAGGAGTTGTAACACTTTTTGTTTTATATGAGCACACAGTATGTTGTTACTTCATTGCACAAAGCATGCATTGCTTAATTGGGATCCGAACACTTGAGCACAAATTTCCAAAGACTACCCACACATATTTCTTAAAGTTTATTTCAGAGCATCCAGATTCAAATTTGATTTTGGTATTATCTTAAACATTATTTATCACCCTTGCTTAACAGTTTAAGGGGTATCGACCCCTTACCCTTAGCCCTACCCCTCGATCAAAACGAGAATTGGGATAGTCCTTACTCTCAAGTGAATGGGCAAAACTAAGGGTAAGGGGTAAGAAAGAGAAATTAGATTCAGCCTTAGCCTACCTGCAGTTCTCATTAGGAAACAAATGGTGCTTAAAGGAAGTTCATATTGGACACTGATGTGGGTTTAATTTGATTTTTCATCAGACCTTAAACATGTTGACTAAATGTCTAACAGTATCCACAGCAACAAGAAGGTGTATTGGGCATTCAGTTGTAATATGTATTAAGGTACAATCTGCCTGCTTTCTTTGAGGTATTAACATGTTCTTTTATTAGCCGTGGAAAGAGAAAGTTAAATTTCATAACATATAATATTCAAACATATTTAAGTAGATAGTCGGACACAACTTTACCAAAGATTAATACTCATAGAAGCACTGTTTAAAAATAAGCCTCCTCGTGAAAGGAAAAGCTTAAAATAAAAAAGCCCATTTCTCCTTTTTACTCGACTTCCTCTGCACTGTTTTATCCCATCTCTGAGCCTGTGCGGGCAATATGAGTTGGAAAAAAAATGTAATACCTGCTGACTTATTCGTTCCCCATTCATGTATGATTTTGAAATAGAAAATGTATAGGAGATTGTGCCTACTGTGAATTTTAAACCATTAACTTAATGTATGACTTATAGGTCTGCTTACAGTAAGGTGCCATAGGTATGTCTAAGGAAACAAAATAGCAATAATTCAGCTGATTAGATAAAGATTTTGTAAAATTACATCATAAATAGTAAGAGCCTCACTGTTATGATTGTGTATGTTTTGTTTCCTGTTTTATTTTGATAGTCTTGTTTTTCTGTCTAGTCTTGTCTTGTTTTAATTCCTGCCTTTAGTTTTTGAGCCCTTGTGATTGTCTGATGTCTTTCACCTGTTCCCAGTCCTTGTGTCACCTGTCTCTTGTTATCTTGTTACCTCGTGTATTTAGTCTTTGTGTTCCCTTTGTCTGCTGTCAGATCATTGTATTATGTTTGGAGTGTCTGTGTGTTGTCCACCCTGTTGGTCTCGGTGTTCCTGATGTTTTTCCTCCTCTTGTTTTGGATTCTGCCTGTTACTATTTTTGTATTTTGCCTGCGGTTCCAGGACAACTTTTGTTTGTTGGATTTTATTACAATAAATCCCTGAGCTTACTCGTGTGTCTGCCTTCTTGCACTTGCGTCCTATGTTCCCTGAAGTTCCGTGACACTCACTGCTCTCTCTTTATGAAAGGAAAAAAACAGTCTTCAACATTACTGTGATCATGACACAGTGTGCAAACTGTACTATGGTTTTCGGGGGCACACACTTGTATTTTAGGTTACGGTTGTGTTGGCCTCAAAGAGAGGACTTGTGACTCTTGTTGCACAAGTTTCAGTTCCACTAGCTAGGTTAACTCACAAATAAACATGATAGTATGAACGCCATTAGGCTGGGGGGCGGGGGTGTCCTATCAGCCAGGGGGCCCAAGCAGTTGCCTGTCTTGTCTGTTGACAAGACAAGCTATGGTTCTGCATACATAGCTTAAAGCAAGAAGGCCTACTTGCTTTATGTCAATGATAAGCCTATATATAATAATCAGTTTATGAGCACAAAAATCTCCACATTGGTATCAAAACCTTACATCACAGTACTGTATGACACAATACAGCATAACGCAGCAGTATAGTCTGCAGACAAGCAGAGTGAGTGAAGTTTTTGGTATTGTGTTACTTCATTACTTCATCAATCATTAGTATTAAGAATAGCAGTGAAATTAACTGAATCATCATGCATCATGCGTGAAATTAGGCTATGGTTGATGTGTGATACCTGCATGAATGTGATGCGTCACATTCATGCAGGTATCACACATCAACCATAGCCTAATGATTGATGATGATGATTAAGCCGCAAGGCAGAAATTATATATAGTAAATTTTAGAGAACCCCCCAAAATATCACAAATCATGCTTTCAGGGGAGCTCATGTCTTATTAAGAGGAACCAAGCCTCCCTGTCTCTCATGTAGTTCACACCTTGACTTAATCTAAACAAATGTCCCTTAATTCTGCATGTCAACTCATTCAGCCTACAGCCTCTGTTCAGGAAGTGGCCCTTTTTTCCTGCAACTGTTAACCAGAGATAAAGTGTTGTCACTATTGTCAGCACAACCACAAGCTTCAAAGCACATCAGTGTTGCAAAAAGTCACATCCTTTCAAATGTGTAACCTAACAGATATAAAGTGCTGTGCAGCTTGACGGTTGACCCTTTGCTGCAAAGCAAAGACCATCGTGAAAGGTCACCAAAAAGTCAAGGATCAGAGCACCATGTTGCCAAATCTGGATCAGATATCTCCTTGCAGGTTAGCAATGTTGTCATGTGCTCTCCAAGCCTCTGTGTGAGTGTTCGTGTGTGTCCTCCAAATAACCTTTCCTATAACCTCTGAGTGCTACGATGCCCTTGTAGAAAATGAATTATCTAACAGTTTTGGTCTCATTTTATTCTAATATCCTCTTTCCTGTTCACTGATTACATTTATTATTATTATTATTATTGTACCTGATCAACAAATTAGTGTCTTCTTGTTTAATCATGTCTGTCTGCCTATCTCTTGCTTAGTGTTAAAACAAATCATTTCACTTTGGTCACTGTGAGTGAGACCTTTTGTTTAGAGCCAAGGTTGGCTCCAACAGAAATTCACACCTTAACTAATCAAGTTGTAACTGAGAGTGACTTTCAGAGCAACTCTCAAATTTGCCAGGTTAATTAGTTAAAGCAGACAGTATTGAGTCTATGCATATCTACTCAGACAGACTTTTGAGTTGAATATCTTCTCAGCTTTTGTTTATTCTGTTGTTTCTTGCTACCTTGTATAAAACCCTGGATAGAAATTAATTTGGGTCAGAGAGAAACCTACAGTGTTTTGTGAGCTTCTTTCTCCACTGTACAGTGAATAAAACTAATCTGAACCAGACACTGATTCGGACCTGAGAGACATTTATATTCCACACTCTTGGAGACAGTAAATTTTGAACTAACTGCACTTATTTTTGGGGGCATTTTCGGCCCCTATCCATGACAAGACAGCTGAAGACATGAAAGGGGAGAGAGAGGGGGGAATGACATGCAGCAAAGGGCCGCTGGTTGGAGCCAAACTCAGGCCCGCTCCACCAACTGAACTATCCGGGGTGTCCAACTAACTGCACGCAAATCTTGTATTCATTGCAACATAGTCATAAAAAATGCCTGAAACTAGAATGTAGGCCTAAAGGGTGCAGAGATGTGCCTGAAAGATGTGTAGGTTTTGTTCAAGAAGAAGGTGAATGAAGTTAGGATAATCAGCACATTTTCTTTTTTATTTAATATTCCTGGGTAATGTGTTTAACACGTCTGCCTATTCATTATACTTCCATTTAACATTTCTACTTGTCTTTAACCTATACTTCCTACCCTAACTACCGCTGACTCTATCGCTTTGTCTGCCGTTCACTGAAACACTCTTTGCCCTTTCACTGGCTGCTCACCACCATGTTACTCCAGCTCCACTCTCTCTGAATGTCAAGAGCCATCTCTAGTTGCGTCCTGTTCTTTTTATAGCTCGGGCAGCTGAAATGTGAGGGGTCACAATGGAAGGATAAATACAAGGGCCAGCAGTCTGGAGGGTTGTCTCAGACGAAAGCCGGATCTTCTCCCTCCCTCTTTCTTCTCTCTCAGCTCTCCTCCCAACCTCAAAGGTAACAGAACTGAACATTTTCTGGCAACTATGAGTTTAATACATTACTTTAATTGGCTTTCTGTGCTACCTGTTGAATATTTTGTTCAGATAAAATATATATATGTATATGAGGCGCATGGTATTTCCCATAGATATGTAATGCTTCACCTATTTTTATAGCTCATGCAAACCTGTGATAACTGTGAAAGCTAGATATTTATGAGTGACACAGACATTCTTCTTCTTCTTACTTTACTCTGACACACTAAAACAGATTTAAATATATTGTTGCTTTCAATAATACATCAGAATCAGAATTAACTTTATTGTCATTGTCACAAGTAAATACAGCAAAATTGAAAGTGCTAGTCTATGGCGCAAACATAAAAAACACATTAAACTAAGAACATAGAGCAAGATGAAAAAAGGAATAAAACTAGAGTAAACAGTGAAATAATTTACTTTTTTCAGTCACTACTCTCCCTCAGCATTATGTATTTCGACATATAGAATTGGTACACCCCGCATTGTCATAACTGTGCAACTCATCACACGCTTCACACGTATTTATCTGATGAAAAGTTTCCACTGCATTGTGTCTGTTCGGTCAGTTGTGACTCACTTCTTGTGTAAAACTGTCTAAATTTGTCTGTTTGCTTCTTAAGTTTCCTGTAGAGTGCATGACCTTTGAACAATGGCTGAGCCAAAGTGCTTTACACTGCTCACTGTGTATTTTTAGTCCAGCCAATTGATAGTGAAAGAGATGGGAGGTGTGGGATAGAAGAGCAGGGAGGAGGAATGGGGAGGGAAAGGTCATGCATAAGAGGCTTGAAAATGGAATAGGTCACCCACATGCTTGTCAAGATTTTTTTAAAGAGTGGTCCGATACGTAAAGGGTGGGGCAGAGTAGAGTGGAGGCCTCTCTGACACTGGATCCCCTGTGCCATTGCATATTGTGCCTGGGGTGTAGTGTGTAACCCCAGCACATTACTCCCTATGGTACTGGAGCAGTTATAGCTGCAACAATTGCAGTCACATGGTCCGAGCCCCAGCTGGTGGGATTTTTAAAAAGACAGAACACAGACTCTTGTTTCACCACTTCCTTTACACATTTAACTCACAGTGTTTCATTTTTTCTGCAGCAGTGTGGGGCTGTGGTTTCCCATGTGAATGCATGCGAATGCATGGGAAACCAAATGTCTGGCTTTGCAGCTTGGATTTTGTTGAACTTTTGCCCTTGTACCTCGGCCTGATTTTAGCTTGTGTCTTTCTTACTAGTCACCTGAATACTTTATATTCATCTCATCCTTTTTCTTTCCCCTAGAGTCAGGATGCCTCACGCATACCCTTTCCTCACTCCTGAGCAGAAGAAGGAGCTCAGCGATATTGCTCAGAAGATTGTCGCTACGGGCAAGGGAATCCTTGCCGCAGACGAGTCCACAGGTAAAGAACTTGAAGAAAATTTACTTTTTATAGTTAAATATTAGCTTTAAGGAAAGCCACCATTCATCTTGAAAAGCAAGTAGTTTGACTCATGACTCATATTACTCATACCAATGTCTACAAACTACAGCGCTGGCATGTGTTTGTGTGATAAGAAAGATTTTAAAAAGAAAACGTGAAAAACATTTTGAACACAAACATTGGCAAAAGCTCAAACAAACACACCAGTGAAGTCCCCAGGTGGATACAGTTTTCATCTGTCTTATGTCTCCACAACCCCAGGCAGTGTGGCCAAGCGCTTCCAGAGCATCAATGCTGAGAATACTGAGGAGAACAGGAGGCTGTACCGCCAGCTCCTCTTCACCGCTGATGACCGCATCAACCCTTGCATTGGTGGCGTCATCCTCTTCCATGAGACCATGTACCAGAAGGCCGACAATGGCAAGCCCTTCCCCGAGTACCTTAAAGAAAGAAACATGGTGGTGGGCATCAAGGTCGACAAAGGTGTTGTTCCCTTGGCCGGAACCAACGGCGAGACAACCACCCAGGGTGAGCGAAGAACAGCTTTAGACACAATACAAGTCAACATCTTTAAATATTTTTGTCTAATGTATCCGGTGTGTCCTCTACCTCTTTCACAGGTCTCGATGGACTGTATGAGCGCTGTGCCCAGTACAAGAAAGATGGCGCTGACTTTGCCAAGTGGCGCTGTGTGCTGAAGATCACCCCCACTACTCCCTCAAGACTGGCCATCGTTGAAAACGCCAATGTCCTGGCCCGCTATGCCAGCATCTGCCAGATGGTAATACAACAGATGTAATTTTACAAATCGCCATAGAACTGCGGCCTCTTTTATCAATAAAGAAATCACATTAGTTTGATCTATTTCTACTGTAAATTGAGTGATGCAAGTAACTGTTTTAACCTCTGAGCAAGATAGTTTCAATAAAGAATGTATTTATAAAGTCTCTGTTATAACTTCAAAAAAATGACAAAACAACTTGCTAAAACCTTTTCAAATCTAGGAACAACTGAAACAATAAGAAACTAATACAAAACATACAGTATGTCTTGCCTTTGACAGCCCACCCACCCCTGTCATGCTAACAGTCATTTTGACTCATTTTGTCTCTGCCGTCCTCAGCACGGCATCGTCCCCATTGTCGAGCCTGAGATTCTCCCTGATGGTGACCATGACCTGAAGCGCTGCCAGTATGTCACTGAGAAGGTCCTGGCTGCCGTCTATAAGGCCCTGTCCGACCACCACGTTTACCTGGAGGGCACCCTGCTCAAGCCCAACATGGTTACCCCCGGACACTCCAGCTCACACAAGTACAACAACCAGGAGATTGCCATGGCAACTGTTACTGCCCTGCGCCGCACTGTGCCCCCTGCAGTCCCTGGTGAGCTGGATGCACTCAATATACTCTTGTTGACATGCACATATTTGCGAAGTTTGAGGACACAATATTCTGCATGCCATTCACTTAAATGTCTGGTGAAATGCGTTACTAAACTCTCACACTCTTCCTGTACATGTACAGGCATCACCTTCTTGTCTGGTGGCCAAAGTGAGGAGGAGGCCTCTGTCAACCTGAACGCCATGAACCAGTGCCCTTTGCACAGGCCCTGGGCCCTGACCTTCTCATACGGCCGTGCCCTGCAGGCCTCTGCCCTCAAAGCCTGGGGCGGCAAGAAGGAGAATGGAAAAGCATGCCAGGAGGAGTTCATCAAGAGAGCTCTGGTATGTGACAGTATTTTTGCTCATAGAACTATATGGATTGTCAAAACCAAACCAATACTGTACGGTGAATTCAGTAATACTAGTCCTTTTTTTCTTTTACAGGCTAACCACCAGGCCTGCCAGGGCAAATATTCTCCCTCTGGGGCCAGCACTGCCGGCGGAGAGTCATTGTTTGTGGCCAACCCACGCTTATTAAGCATGGACAGTCATCATTTTCCGTTCCACCTTCTTCCCACCAGTATTATGTTATCATGGAAAAGGCCATGTCCTCGTAGGCTCTGCCTATGAAACTGCTTTTGAAAAACAGCACTATAGCAGCATATTGGTCAAAAGCGAAAGAGAAAACTTTTGTTTGGGTTGTTGCTGCAGCCAGGAGATTCTGAAAAAAATGTTCTGCTTCCATTCCCTTACCTTTTATTTTTAAAAACATTTTGAAGTGAAGATTCCCATACTGTTTTTACAAAAGTATTTTTTTTCCTGGTCTAAAGTGCAGTATATGATTTATACTGGTACCATGGATTAAAATATTTCCCCTAACATGCTGTTTTGCTTTGAGTTTTTGAGTCTTTGCACAACATTATTTTATGCTCACACATAAACAACAGTACAGTAAGAAACTGGAGCCACTGGAGCCTGATAATAATACTATGACACAGAAAAATATCGCCCTAAAATTAATTTGCATGCTGACCTGCCAGGGCCATGGCCCAGCTGAGACTTTCTCACCAAACACTATCTTTGTGTTCAGAGGTGCCAGCCCACAATCAGACAGAGCATGGACACCATACACTGTGCTTTACCCTGTAGGAACAAGAAATAAACAAACAGGTTTGTTGACAGGTGACACTTCCTCAATATTGTTTGACTGAAAGCAAAGTCGTGAAAGAGGCGAGTCATTAACAGAAACCTTGAAGAACTTTAAAGGAACCACTTGACAACACACCTCTCAATGGTGTACAAGCACTTCACTATTGATTACTATCAGAATTGTATAATCATTAATTGATAGCTCTGTACAATACAACAGCCATGCAATAAGTTCTGCCATTGTAAACTTTATATTCAGTGTCCTATGTAGCGGTGTTTTTAACTGTGTGTAAAAGAAACAAATACAAATTGAACACAAAGTTGGATCAACACCTTTCTAACTAAAACTAAATGTAGTAGGTTGGGGACACACCATTCAAAGAACGGATTGTTGTTTGCTCATCTAAATATATGCACTGTATGTTTTAACTGGAGCATGGCAGAAGGATGCAGGTGATGCAGGTGATGCAGGTGAAGGTGCCTTTCCCAGTAAGAAAGAATACACACCTGTCACCACTTTTCTCATCAACCCTGGCACCTTCCCACCTGCATCTCATTACCTCACCAGCCTCTCAGTATATACCAGCCCAGTGGTCATTACCTGCCAGTCCACCCCTTTGAGTCCACCCACTTACTCACTGGAAATGTTTGTTGCTTTGGAGCTTTTGTTACTCTGCCCCTTATTCCTGGGCCTGGGCCTGGACCTGGACCTGGACCTGGACTTGCCTTCCTATTCTGTACCTGCCAGTAAGCTTTTCTTCTTTTGGTAAATCACTAAATGGATTCAGTTTTCCCAATTGGGCCTACATTTGTTTCTCTGTTGTTACTGGGGTTGGATTTTTGCGGGAAGTGAGTGTTGACATTGTGACAAGGCTGTCTGTATGAGTTGTTTAATAGACCCAACAATGTGACCATTTTCTTCTTGTCTCTAACTCGTAGTGGAACATTACAGTAAGCATGTGTACAGTGGTGCTTGCAGGATTCTATTTCATAATGGGCTATGCACAAGCCTTCTTTTAGGGGTTCTTAATTATAAAGATTCAAATACTTTTGTCTAAGCATAAGAATTTGGCCTACACATCCAACACACAATGCCCTGTAGCATCAATTGTACTTATGATCAGCTGGTTATTTGCTGTACAATTTAACTTCTGAAGGTATATTGGGTTGTCTTTCTGGATCATCTGAGCCGGTTCAGAGGTTCTTAGACCCTTGTGTTAATGATAGTGATTGTACCCTTTATGGCTGTGGCCCTTGTTTGAATTCTTTTGTTTTTGAAAGCCTGGTAACACTCAATTGTTTCCTGGAGCTGTCAAACCGATTATGTAATCACGGTATAATCTTTTTTGGGGGGGGCTATAATTCGGCAACAAAATCCGTGCATGAGATAAAGCTGTTTTCACACAAGTTACTTACTCACTAAAAGTTATTTTAACGTTCTTGCGCAACCTTGCCTTATTTATATATATTTTTTTCCCTCCCTTCTCCTACCTGTTGCTGAGTAACGTACATTAACATCCCATGGTCTCTTGACTGTAGCAAGCTTCTTCATAGTAACTAGCCCCTAACGTTAAAAACAAACCTCGAAGAGGACATCCGTGCTACAAAGCGGCAATAGCTAGTTGTTGAAGACGATATAGACCTGTCACAATGAGGTTGTATCAGCAACATTTAATTTAACAAGAGTTCCTCAACACCGCATATACCACGCATGGTGCTCCTTCAGGTCAGCGGAAGCTAGTGATTCAGTGACTCTGAGCCAGGGACAGGATTGAGATGCTAGTAATTTCGGAGCAGATTACGGATAAAAAATGAAACGACTAGTTAAGAAAATAATTGGTTCTTTCAAAGTGAACACAATGACTATCATCTAAGACCATGTCATCAAAACACATGTCTGGAGTGCACATAGTATAAACACCACTAGTGCGGCCAAGCCTGTTTTTAGTAACTTTTTTAGTCATTAAGAATATCAGTAAGATCCTGTTAATCCAGGTTTCACTTCAACCAATAACATCAAAGCTACAGTCAGTTTGAGAGTAAGGTAGTCAATTCTTGATGTTTCCACAAGCTTATGTTAAGATGCATAAATTAAGTTATTGGTATTAAACTTTAATTGTTCAGAATGTAGTATTTACAATAGCCTACTCTAAAACAGTGATTACAGCCTCTCCAAAATTTAATTCATCAAAGGCCATATAAGATAGTAGTATCCTATTTAAATTGATCACAGTTTGCTGGGATTATATTAAAAATAACATGCACATAAAATCTATCTACAGATGTTAATCCACATCTATTTTCAACAAAAAGTAAAACTAGTTCAATAAGGGCTTTCTACCCACATTATGTTGAGAGCTTGTATGAAAAGTAAATTTGGAAAAAATACTTTGATGCGGTACTTCAGATAAATGATACACTTTAAAAAAAAAAAAAAATTTCTTCATTGAAATGAAGATACCCGTAATTTATAATGGGGAAGAGTGAATCACATGATCTCAGGAAATACAATGCCTCAGTAGAAGGAAGTCTTAGAATATTGTAAAAGTATTCAGTAGAACTCAGTTCAACTTTTCAGTTTATAAAATACATAAGGCTGTACTTTAAAAATGCTCACACACGGGCTGTAGAAAGAGGGGGAAAAAGAAGTCTCTGTTGTCCTGGTTTGTATGTCTCACACACCGGTAGCTGGTGTGTCCGTTTTAAAACTAGGGCTACTATACCAGCATAATTCCTTCCACTGACAAATGGACCGGACCAGACAGTGACTTAAATTTAGAACTTTATTCTACTTAAGTTAAAAACTGAGAATTAGGACCCAATCTCCTTGCCGCTAGTTCCCAGTGTCTATGACAGTCTGTTGTTACGTTGACCTCAAAGGAGCGTCCGATTCCGCCGAGGGAAGCCTGGGTTCTTCTCTTGTGCCTGTCCACGTCACGATGCCAACGCTGGGGAAAAATGAGGGCAGCTCTCAGTCACGTACGACACAAAACAATTCTTTTCCACACATTCCCAGAGGACCGCTGGAGGACTTTCCTTTACTTATCTGTTCACATGCGTTGAACTCATTTGGGTGGCTGCAGTCCCCCTGTTGCTTCAAGGCTCTAAGGATGTTGTATTTTTGTTTTTGTGTGTATTTTTTTTGCCACCACTGCCTTCCAGGCAGCTAACCTTAACCCTAAACATAACCATTGCTGCGCTGCCTGGAAGGAGATGTTGGGGCCAAAAAAAACTGCACACGGTACATGTTATACAATACTTTTGAGTTTTTATAAAATTTTAACCCAAAAAACTCATACAAAAAAGACAAACTAATACATCCTAAAGTAAAACTAAGCATTTTTAAATACTAAACCAGCAAACCCACTTTTAAAAAAATAACTGAATTTGAAAACAAAGTTAAAATGCTAAACTATAACTTTGTGATCCATCAAGATATCGAATCGTTGCCAGGATAATAAAGGTAATAGAATCCTGAGACAGTGAAGATTCAAAGCCCTTGTGAGAACAAGGGAAAAAACAAGTCTGACCAAGATGTCAAAGGTTACAGCGCGGTATCATTAAAACTTTTTTTTTTTTTTTTTAAATGGTCCTACACAAACATTGTTTTTTTTTTTTTTATCAAATTGTGATATGTGACAAACTAACTTAGTCATGGCACATACGCCACTGAATTTAAACACTCAAACTTATCAGCTAGCTGACAGGCTAATCCCTAGCATGTTCGGACATTGAATTTAATTTTAGCCAGGCAGCTAGGTAGGCTACTTTTGCATTTGTTTAACTATATGTTTTGATGGCAAATCACTGACGCTTGTAACAACACGGATTGTTTGTCACACAAACTTAAACAGGGCAAATACACCACTGTAGATTTTAGTTTAAACACTCAAATTTTTAGCTCATCTGTTGCAGTCTTCTGTCTTTTGAGATCACATCCCCAAGGCAAAATTTAGCTGGCCAAAATTTGCGATGGGAGTTGCTGTGTGGAACCCTACGGTGAAGCCTCTTTAGTGCAATTTTAATGTAGATATGATACACCAGCAATATCATACTCTTACTCCATCACAATTATCCAATGTTTGTAGTTTAATTACTGATAAGATTTTTAAAATGATGAAATATGCCTATTACAGATTTAGTCTTAATCAAAAAAACTTGCATGAATAATTGAACACCTATTTTAAATGTAACATAGCTTCATTGAACCTATTAAAACTTTTTTTATATATATATAAATAATGGTAGGAACCCATTAATGTTATCAGTTGCACCACAATTCACTTCAAATAAAAGTAAATGCAGCAGTAGCTCAGTTGTAGAACTTCTGCCTCACAGTAAGTTAGCACTGCAGAGTTTTATCCCCGGTACGTGCCCGGCCTTTCTGTGTGGCGTTTCACGTTCTCCCCGTGTTTGCATGGGTTTCCTCCGGGTGCTTTGGTTTCCTCCCACCATAAAGAAATGATGCTAGGTAACTAGGACTATAGTAGAATATTAGCTGACTGGCTACCACTGGCACATTTACAGAAATAGTGGTTAATGTGCATTGTCCTAATCCCAAAATCTTTTGAGCACAAGCTTTTTCTCAGTCACAATGACTTAAATTACAAAAACTCAATCTAAAGTCTAGATGTAAAAAGTTAAAGGAGTTAATTGTTATTACTGAGGAGAAATTAATGACTTGGCATTACATATAATGCTGAAATATTCAGATTGATCAAAAATGTTAGAATTAAAAGTGGTGTGTGCACAATTTACGAGCAAAAAATAATTTCAGAGATGAAGAGAACCTATCACTACAGAGTATGAATTGAGACGGTGCAAAACTGCTATGGTGCAAAAATGTGCTGCAGGAACAGCGTCAATAAGATGGCAACCAATGTAGCAACACTTGATGCTGTGGAAGTGTTTGGAGCTGCTGTGGAGACTGAGCTGAATGTCACAAAGTGAACATTCGCGCCCGCCACTTGATCCATGATCCAGGTCTGGAACTCAGACACTCGGGCATAAACCCCGGGAAAACCAGCAAGGGCACAAGGTATTCCAAAACTAGTAATGCCAGCCTGGATCCACATTGAGGATTGTTTGCATTGCAAAGGTCCACCGGAATCCCCCTGAAAACAGAGACAAAACAAACCGTGAAGTAATGCTGCTGGTAACATGCACAGAGTGAGACTGGAGCTGTTAGCATAGCAAAAGATCCTTTTATACAAGAGTGCAGTGCCAGTAGTTTGAAAAGGTATGCACTCTGTCTCCTTAATGGAAAGTTATTGTTAAGCTGGGGAGACAGATCAGACTCAAACACTAGGTTCAAGTCCAAACTGACTTAAGGGGAGATGGGATGTGGGCAGACAGACGCTGTGGACAGGGAAGAAGAGGCTAGAAGATTGTGTCGTCTGGGATGAGGATACTGAGCAGACGCTGGACCTAGGAGTGGAAGCAGGGTGTCGAGAGGGGCGCAAGAGGTGAGGCTAGCTGACCAGAGAAGGAAAACTGGAAACTGCAAAGAGAAACAATGGGTAAGTCAACATACAACAGAGGCCCAAAACACTCGAGACGAGAGCTTGTGAGTTTCACCATGGTAACTGGAGCAACAATCATGCAAAGATGGTCGGAAGAGTTGAAATACTGACTTTGACTGTAGCTGTGAGGCAGGTGTGAGCGGTGGGAGAAGGTTATTGTGGGATTTCAGGTGTGCACGGTCAGCTGGCGGGGGAGGAAACAGCAAAGACCCACAGGGCAGGCCAACAAAACTAACAGTGGAAAAGTTCATAGAAAATGGTAAACTCACTGCCAGCCGTACCCCAAACCATCAGCTATATTTCAATAATTTGCAACTCGGGTTGGCATCAGCAACTCATGCCGGCACAACACAGCATCTCCACCGGTACAGCAACTCAGGCAGGCATTGGCAGATCAACCCAGGCCGGCACAACACGGAATCCCCGCTGGTAAGGCAACAGCTCCACAAATATGTAAATATAAAACAAAAGCAGTGATCCGTCCCTCAAAACAGCATGCGAAATACACCTTGCATGTCTTACATTCGCGCCACATACCGACACAGGCAGCGTATGCCGGCAACACTGGAAGCATTGCAACTCGGTCTGCAAACAAACAGCAGGCGCCCAAGCCAGCACAGCACAACACAACAACTCAACTTGGGCCGACACGAAACACTACTTGTGTGAACCAGACAAAATGGGAATCATAACACAAACACCATGCTTCCCCCCCCTCACCCCCCCCCCCTTCAGAGAATCTTTCTCTGCAGATGTGTGAAATGGGTATGCAACAGTGACAAACAGCTCACCACCGGTTGTGTGCAAGCTTACTCAGGTAATCCATAAATGAGGTGACGTTTCTATCCCCAAACCCAACCTGGGTGCAGGCTCAAATGTTTATATACAGTGAGGAAAATAAGTATTTGAACACGCTGCTATTTTGTAAGTTATCCCACTTAGAAATCATGGAGTCTGAAATTGTCATCGTAGGTGCATGTCCACTGTGAGAGACATAATCTAAAAAAAAAATCCAGAAATCCCAATGTATTTTTTTTTTTTTACTATTTGTATGATACAGCTGCAAATAAGTATTTGAACACCGGGAAAAAAATCAATGTTAGTATTTGGTACAGTAACCTGTATTTGCAATTACAGAGGTCAAACGTTTCCTGTAGTTTTTTTCAAATATGACAACCATTTATTCTAACCTGGCATGCTCCTTTGTTCTCTTGTCCTGCACAAATCATTTTGTCAGTGATCTTGATGTATTGGCGGTAGACGAAACTGCACTGCTTTTCTCCAATGACAGGAATCTTAACCTCCTGCAGCGAGTCAAAGGCTGTTTGGGGCTCTGTGGGAGAAGAGACAACAAGTCTTCTGACAATGCACTAGCTTTTTGCCCAATTAACATTAATTTGTTCATTTGACAGTGCACCCTGTACCTGAGTGAGGAAAAGAGGGTGATAGAGCTTTTCTGCTAACATGATGCCCAATTAACATTAATTTAGTATGACTGATTTTCAGTTCCATAAAGCAAATTCAACATAGTTCAAGCTCCGTTACTAGCAGACTAACCTTGTCAGTGGCTGGTTAGTTGTCAAAATGCCAAAGAACTTTTACTGGATGTCATGCCCTTTTCAAAACTGACCCGTTTTAAGGTGGAGTCTTATGTGAGGTATTGATGAACTCGGCAGAGAATTAAAATAGCTTTGCCCTGACACCTATGATTTGTCCACGCCCCCTTTCACAGCTAATGAACTTAACAATGTAGCGGACTGTATGAGGTATCATTGAACTCGGCAAGGCGTTCCTTTTTTTTTTTTTTTGATGATTTGCTCTATATGGTTAGTATGAAAAATGTTCTGCCACATTTTCATGATTACATCAAAGTTTGCAACACAGTAATAGGTACAACGGATACCTGATTGATTTCAATGTTTAATCCAACACAAAGATTCTATTGTGTGGTGTTTTTTTTTTTTTTTTTTTTTTTTTTTTTTGTTTCCAAAATAGTTTCAGTGGTTCATTAACTTGTTGGAATGAGACATAAGAATATTGGTAACAATTCCTTTCCCAACCTGTAGGGGGAACAAAGACAAAGTGCCTACTACCTACAGTAAAGGTGCTGGTTGACAAGTTGCTAATGTAAATTTTGGTGGGTAACTTAAGGTTACGACACTGTCAAACACGCTCCATTTATTTTAAGTGATTGTTTTGACCACAGTTGACAACTCTGGGCTAACCCACAAATTCATCAGTAGCGTTAACTGTATAGATAGATGACTAATGGTAATTTAGCTAGCACACTTGTCTTCTGCCTTTGTCTCCCGGCGCTGCAAGACTTCAGTCGGGATGAGAGCTGATGACAGCCCCAGGACACGTACATTCCACAGTTAGTCCCCAGCCAGCTAGCAACCATCCCAGTCAGAACTTGACTCCGGTGCTAAGGAGGCCAACGGCAGTTTACTGAACTATTGGGGAAACAGGCAGTCATCTGTGTCAAACAGTGGCCACTTGTAACGTTACACCTCAGCTAGTGTTACTGGTGCCCCTGCTTTAGCTTTTAGCTGTCTGAACAGCTAAATTTACCAGACAAAACAGAAATAAGGCACCAAAAGGACTACTAGTAAGGTAAAGATGTGGTAGCACTGGATCTGGACGAAAAGGATAACTCTGGGAGTTGTAAAGGGGTGTGTTGCGATTCTGCCTTCTCCCACCACGACACAGGTTCGTGGAGCGGAGTGTTGCGATTTCCATATCGTTGGTGAGTGTGTGTTTCTGGTCCTGGGACGCAGTCTCTGTCTGTGTTGTAGCTCTTTACCTTCCAAACTAGATTTTTTTAAAAAAATCACAAATCTGCTTGAATTGACTTTAATGGAACCGCTTTAGCCCTGTCTGATTTATTAGGTTAATTTAAAGTCAGGTGTTGGACTTAAACACAGCTTTTTTTTTTCTTATGATTTATGGAACAGGCCTCATGTAGGCCTACTATGTCCTCTGGGTATGTCATTCTAGCATGCCAATACTTACCATCCTTTCCAAGTCTGCCCCATCCAGTGGTCCAGCAGGGGGTTGCATTGTGAAACTGGCTGGAGTTACTTGCCAAGCAGACAGGTCTGATGTAGTCAGTGAAATTGACAGGGCTGCTAAGCTTCATTAGAGCAATGTCATTGTTTAACAGCACATGGTCGTAGTCAGAATGGATGATTATCTGGGACACGGTGCTGCTCACTTCATGAGTATTAGGGCCAGACTGAGTAACTCTTCCAAAGTAGAGAATCCATGGACTAGTTGAGTTTCTGTATAAAATAAAGACTTGACATGAAGAAATGTACTTATTATATACATGGTTTGGCATTTTCAGAGGCCTCAGTTCTTAACACTTAAGATGTTTTATGTGAGGAGGCTCTATGTGACTGGAGGTTAGGATGGTGATAGTCCCGCTTTGCCAGACTCTCCTCCAAATTGTGCTGCAGGAGAGTCAGGGTACTCCACATAGCATTCGGGGATTGACCGGAGTTTAAAATGCTCATAGGAAGCCCAAGGCAACGGCTATCCGGCATAAATGAGTGAAATCTGATTTACCAGTGGCAACGGAGCAATCCAGGAAGTGGAATCAAGGATATAGACGAAGATGGTGAGGACCTTGAGGTGTGTGTGTGTGTGTGTGTTATGTATGTATGTATGTATGTATGTGTGTGTACTGCTTTTGCCTCATGCCTCAAAGTAGGAAGTAGTAACATTCAACCTGTAGTCACTCTAACGCAACAAATACTCACGCGTGGTCGGTGGCTCGCCACACAGAGCTTTTCCCGTGGCCTGATGTCTATACTTGTACGTTGGGGTGTGTGTGTGTGCGCATCAATTGTTTTAATAGAATAGCAGGGCTGGCGTGTGTGGTAAAGCAAGTGAGAATGACAGCAATTAGCTTCGGAGCAATTGGCAACTCTAGAGTCCTAGTGAGAGAACTAAATGTATCCTCTGTGCTTGCTGACCACAGATCTGTAGCAGGAAAGGTTAACAGAAGGAAGTGCTATTCTAAGAGCTTCTCTGGCTAGTTTTGTTGTAATACACTTCATATTCAAGTAATACAGCTGAAGCTCATTCATTTTATTCATTTAAGTAAAGATGGACCTGAATTACACTTTTCCACATCAATAATTAAACAATTGTTGCATCAAGTTTTTCAGAACTAGAAAGCTGTTACTGTATCAGTAAATTTCAGTTCCTCCAGTTTTTATAAATTTGTAATTTGCTGAAACTTTCAATATATCCTAATAGTCTGACGGAAATGGCTCTGGTCCTCTTTTAGTGCAATGCAGGCACTGTTAATAAGTGCATGAGAGATATTTGTATAACTATGTTCCTCTGCCTTTTCCTGATGCTCCTAATGGCATTTACAAGGTTTCACCTATCTCGAAGAAACTCTATTAAGATGAGGAGGGTACAGATGAGAAACTTATCTGTAAAATGAGTTGTTTTATCTGTTAAAACAGCTCTTAAGACTATTATAGACATGTCTGTGTGTGCATTGCAGCCATATGGGGGGAAACAAAATACTTTTTGTAAGAAAAAAGTTGGACTCCTTTTTTTTTTTAATGACTTGAATCAGGCAATGGCTACCCATTGTATGTAAGCTACAAGTGAAGAGTGACTTTATCATAGAGTTACCCATCACAGTTTGGTAAGGCAACAGATGCAGGTGCTATAAGTTTCTCTTACATTATAATGCAGTGGGCTGCTGTGAGTACCCACTGGTCACTGATGAGGGTCCCTCCACAGACGTGTTGGTCTAAACCCGGGATATTGTAGTGCACGCTGACCTGCCAGGGCCATGCCCCAGCTATGGCATTCACACCGCCCACTATCCTTGTGTTCAGAGTTGCCATTCCACAATCTGACGGAGCTTAGAAATATGAGTCAGTAAAAGTACAGTAAAGTGAAGCTGTTTTTTATTTGTAGCTGTGTTCATTGTTGCAGTGTATCTCTTACCCTGAGCCTTTGACCCTGTAGGAAAGCAAGATAAGGAAAACATAAGTTGCATCACTCTATTAATAGTGTTAGAACAAAAAAGTCTGGCCTTCCATCTTCGATTTGATTGGTCTAACGGGTGTGTTGACAGGTGACACTTCCTCACTATTAACCAAGGAGTTATTAGAGGCAAGTCATAATTGTAGAAATCAGATTACTTGAAAGTAACCACTTCAGAAAACACAAATAGTTTACAAGCATTCCATAATTGATTTTCAGAAATGTAAAATAATTAAATTTTTTTGACATATACAATAGTTACATTGGACAAATTCAGATGCATTACTTGAGTGTTTAGCATGCATGCCAATTTTCAACACCTGTTGAACAGCAAAAACTGTAGTGTGTGTGTGAATATACTAATAATAAAAGGGAATGAAAATGTTGAATATTACAAGTGCAAAAAGAAGACATGTATATACATTTTATTGCATAAGCTATAAGGCAAATGCCACATGATCAGACATAACCATTACAGGTTTGCACAAACAGCCATGCAATAAGTCATGTCTTTGTCAAAACTGCTCCAAATATGAGCTGAATTGTAGACATTTTAACTTGCAATCTACTACAACCCAGCACATCTGGATCAAAAATTTAGAGGATGTTTTGGGTTGAAATAGTCACTAAATTGGTAACTCAGTAGAAAGGCTCACCTTGCCTTGTGAGGAGTGTACACATCAGTATCCATCCTGTCCAGGCTGCCATCTTCAGCGGTCACTAACATTTTGTCTTAAGTTAAGCAGAGTTATATACACTGGCCACTGTTGCACTAGGCCACTCCCTCCCTTCTGTTTATGATTCCACAGTTTCCAAAATAAAACTTTTAGGTTTGGCCAAATCACTTCACTATTTACAGTACACAACTTGCGGTCCAGTTACATTGGCGAAACACGCTACTTTACTGACTTAATAACCAAGACAACACATACTATTTCAACTGTACCCCCTTGACGGCCTCAGTTTCCTTCACCATTGTAACAAGTAGGATCCTGAACTGAAGAGCACCAGAAGGACACTTTGTACACACCCAAGCAGCACTCCATGCAGACCGTGACCCTGGAGCAGTCCTTTTTCACATAAGGAAAGGACTCCATTTGGTCATCAAATCAGGGCCCCGTTTAAATATTCTGGAGCACACAGCAGTTGAGCAGTCAAAAGTCACAGCAACTTGCTGGTTTGGTCAGGCACTCTAATCTGTCACCAACAGCTGATTTCAGTAGCTAGCAACTACAAGTAGCACAGCTAGTGCTCTTGTTGGAATGTTATTTATCAGCACAACTATTAAAGCTTTTCTTATTGTTACGCTGTGACTTGGTAGCTTAGAATTTATATTTTTTTTTTAGGAAATATGGCGTGTGTGTGCGTGTACACATTAGACCTTCCATTGTGTTTATATAAGGAGATGGTATATGGAAATAAAGGTCCGCAACCTTTACCTGTAATAAAACCCACAGGCGCACCAATGTCTCCAGTCTTGATGTTAACCTGACGGAGCTATCAGTGTGGGATAAAGTTTGTAGTATTCTTTGACACTGATGTCCTACACATCGATTTAAAAACGGGTTCCTATAATGGCAGAACAGGTAGGCACACTAACATTTGGCTAGCACAACACCATCTTGGTGGTTAAGAAGCAATCTCATGCCATTATAATTCTTTATCTACAGTACATGTTATTACTTTAAGAATACCACAAATGGGCAGTATAAAGCTGTGTACAGAATGCTTTAAATAAAACTACCTTCACATTAACAGAACACATGCTAAATGTGCAAGGATATTAGCTCGAGCATACATCTGAAAACACTGTCTTTATCTTCTAATAAATCATGAACAATATGATGGATAAGATATTTAATCTCATCTCACACACAAGGGCAGTACTAGATAAAAATCAGGAAATACTAATTTCCTGTCTACTTCTAACAATCATATTGCTCTTATTTGCGTTTGATATTTTAAATAACCACCTTAACATGGAGTGGATTTTGATATAAAATATTATACATACATCCTGTATTGCATGCATTTAACTGACAAATCATCCATACACATTAATAAAGGAACGGAGACAAAATTCCACCTTGACAAACTCTGTTACATAAAATTATTGATACACAACCTCCCCATTTTATCTGCATAAACTGATCATATAGTGAGGGGAAAAGTATTTGATCCCCTGCTGTTTTTGCACGTTTACCCACTGACAAAAATGATAAGACTATCATTTTAATTGTAGATTTATTCGAACAGTGAGAGAGAATAACAAATGCAGAAAAACATATGTCAAATGTTATAAATTGATTTGCATTTTAATGAGCAAAATAAGTATTTGACCCCCTTCTCAATCCGAAAGACTTCTGGCTCCCAGGTGTCTTTTATACAGGTATCGAGCTGAGAGCAGAGCACACTCTTAAAGGGAGTGCTCCTAATCTCAGCTTGTTACCTGTATAAAAGACACCTGTCCACAGAAGCAATCAATCACATTCCAAACTCTCCACCATGGCCAAGACCAAAGAGCTCTCAAGGATGTCAGGGACAGGATTGTAGACCTACACAAGTCTGGAATGGGCTACAAGACCATTGCCAAGCAGCTTGGTGAGAAGGTACAGAAGGAACAGTTGGTGCAATTATTCGCAAATGGAAGAAACTCGAACTGTCAATCTCCCTCGGCCTGGGGCTCCATGCAAGAGCTCACCTTGTGGAGTGGCAATGATCATGAGAACAGTAAGGAATTAGCCCAGAACTACACAGTATCTTGTCAATGATCTCAAGGCAGCTGGGACAATAGTCCCCAAGAAAACAATTGGTAAGACACTATGCTGTAAAGGACTGAAAACATGCAGCGGCCGCAAGGTCCCTCTGCTCAAGAAAGCACATATAAATGCACATCTAAATCATTCAGATGTTCATTGGCAAACTTCAGTGGACATTTGGGGCGTTTCTCAATGCCAAGTAAGCAAAGAACAGACTTGTGTTCTTGGGGAGACCGTACTTGCTGGCTGTACCTGGAAGAATCAACTCGCAAGTTCAGAAGCACAACACGTTGACAGTTTTGAGACAAAGCGTTCTTCCTGTTATTGCGCAACACCCACAGCATAGAGGGCGCTGCCACTTTATAGTTAACTTTGATGTGTCTATTCATAATAAAGCACGAACGTCACCTTTCACACCTCCTTGTTTTGTTACGTTTTCATTTAAAGTGCTATTAAGTATCACGGGCCAATAACTGTATAAATAATGACAACGGCGGGAAAAAACCTTAACATTGTTCGGGATTCACTTTTAATTGAAAGCAGAAAAACGTTAAAATAGGTATTCAAATTATAGATGAACCGGGTAAAGTTAGACACTGCCGTTGGTATACTTTACCAAGAAGCAGTAGAGGAGGCTGCAAGTGAGGAGAGCCAAGATGAGGAGGATAGAGGAGGAGGATATATATATATATATATATATATATATATATATATATATATAGCGGTAAAAATTGTTTTAAATATCTTACAACTGTGGACCTGGCTTTCTTCTGCCATTGTTGTTGCTGCAGTGGTCTGTCTAAATGTGGGGTCAGAGGGGTCTGTGAGCAGACTGACTGACCGGCTCGCGAGAGTCATTCCCGGCTGGCGAGCTTGCTATGCCGGCGGTGGATTGTGGAGCTTTCCAACTCCGAAGGCTTTTTTAATTCACCATTAATTTTCGTTGAACTGCCTATATTCAAAATCTACAAAGCTGATTTCTCGCCTTAAAACATCTTAAAAATGAATTTATTGATTTAATAATAGACGTAAATTGTGAAAATCTGTGTATTGGAAACCATACACGCTTTACACCCGAATTGAATGCTGGGATACCGGCCCGGCCAAGTTCACACAAGTTACCATCCGATGTATCCTCGGTAAAACAGGCGTGTCGAGCTCACATCCGGGGATTTTAACTGTGAAATGCTAACTTGTGTATTGGGTCAGTACTTTGGCCACCAATCATGACATTTCACAAGAACACAAGTCCATAGAAGAACAGATTGAGAAACGCCCTTAGTAAAAGTGTTGTGGTCAGATGAGACCAAAATGTCAAAAGACTCTTTGGCATCAACTCGCCGTGTTTGGAGGAGGAATGCTGCCTGTGACCCCCAAGAACACCATCCCCACGTCACACATGGAGATGGAAACATTATGCTTTGGGGGTGTTTTTCTGCTAAGGGGACAGGACAACTTCAAAGGGACGATGGACAGGGCCATGTACCGTCAAATCTTGGGTAAGAACCTCTTTCCGCCAGCCAGTGCATTGAAAATGAGCCGTGGATGGGTATTCCAGCATAACCATGACACACAGCCAAGGCAACAAAGGAGTGGCTCAAGAAGAAGCACATTAAGGTCCTGGAGTGACCTTGCCAGTCTCCAGACATTAATCCCATAGAAAATCTGTGGAGGGAGCTGAAGGTTTGAGTTGCCAAACGTCAGCCTCGAAACCTTAATGACGTGAAGATCTGCAGAGGAGTGGGACAAAATCCCTCCTGAGATGTGTGCAAACCTGGAGGCCAACTACAAGAAACGTCTGACCTCTGTGATTTCCAACAAGGGTTTTGCTACCAAGTACTAAGGCTGAATCTTATTTCTCTATCTTACCCCTTCCCCTTGGTTTTGCTCATTCACGTGGGACCTAGTGCTGTCAAATTATTCTTTTTGAACGAGGGCTAGGGCTAAGATCAAGGGGTGTATACCCCTTGAAACCAAGTGAGAACGCAAGCTTACTTGCAAACAAGGGCTATTGTACAGCAAGCAACAATGGCTTCCGTATCGCCAAGACTCATAAATGTAAGTATTTTCGTCTTAAATCATTTAAAATTATGACACTTTTTTTGGTCTATACAGTCCTGTGCATATATACTTGCAACCATGTTCTTAACTGAAACTTGTTAAATCGCTAGCCTGCTATGCTAATGCTAATCGTTAATGTTGATTTCCAGAACAGTCCTGCATTTCTCTGCCTTGAATGGACAGTATACACTCACCGGCCACTTTATTAGGTACCCCATGCTAGTAACGGGTTGGACCCCCTTTTGCCTTCAGAACTGCCTCATTCTTCGTGGCATAGATTCAACAAGGTGCTGGAAGCATTCCTCAGGGAGTTTGGTCCATATTGACATGATGGCATCACACAGTTGCCGCAGATTTGTCGGCTGCACATCCATGATGCGAATCTCCCGTTCCACCACATCCCAAAGATGCTCTATTGGATTGAGATCTGGTGACTGTGGAGGCCATTTGAGTACAGCGAACTCATTGTTCAAGAAACCAGTCTGAGATGATTCCAGCTTTATGACATGGCGCATTATCCTGCTGAAAGTAGCCATCAGAAGTTGGGTAGATTGTGGTCATAAAGGGATGGACATGGTCAGCAACAATACTCAGGTAGGCTGTGGCGTTGCAACGATGGTCAATTGGTAGCAAGGGGCCCAAAGAGTGCCAAGAAAATATTCCCCACACCATGACACCACCACCACCAGCCTGAACCGTTGATACAAGGCAGTATGGATCCATGCTTTCATGTTGTAGACGCCAAATTCTGACCCTACCATCCGAATGTCGCAGCAGAAATCGAGACTCATCAGACCAGGCAACGTTTTTCCAATCTTCTATTGTCCAATTTTGATGAGCTTGTGCAAATTGTAGCCTCAGTTTCCTGTTCTTAGCTGAAAGGAGTGGCACCCGGTGTGGTCTTCTGCTGCTGTAGCCCATCTGCCTCAAAGTTCGACGTACTGTGCGTTCAGAGATGCTCTTCTGCCCACCTTGGTTGTAACTGGTGGTAATTTGAGTTACTGTTGCCCTTCTATCAGCTCGAACCAGTCTGGCCATTCTCCTCTGACCTCTGGCATCAACAAGGCATTTCCGCCCCCAGAACTGCCGCTCACTGGATGTTTTTTCTTTTTCGGACCATTCTCTGTAAACCCTAGAGATGGTTGTGCGTGAAAATCCCAGTAGATTAGCAGTTTCTGAAATACTCAGACCAGCCCTTCTGGCACCAACAATCATGCCACGTTCAAAGTCACTCAAATCACCTTTCTTCCCCATACTGATGCTCGGTTTGAACTGCAGGAGATTGTCTTGACCATGTCTACATGCCTAAATGCACTGAGTTGCCGCCATGTGATTGGCTGCTTAGAAATTAAGTGTTAACGAGCAGTTGGACAGGTGTACCTAATAAAGTGGCCGGTGAGTGTGCATTGTGTGTGACAGTCTGTTACATCGCTACATGCTTTACATATACCGCCTTGTATCACACAGGAGGACACAGCAACTGATCCACTTTCGGGCTGAAAACGAACAGAAGTTTATTAAATCATGTGTTCATGTTGTACCCATTCATTATTGCATTGGTACTGTATTATTGTAATCATTTGTAATTCTTGTTCATGCACTTGTATATTGTTTTTGATACAGGACACTTATGAAATGTGGGGGGTTTAACTGTAGGGTGACCAGACATCTCCGGTTTTGGTGACATGTCCCCGGTTTTCACTGTGACTGACAGACCCAAAATTGGAATGAAAGAATACACTGACCAAACGTAGCCGGTAGTCGCTAAGACAGCCAGAGCCAGCGCTGCTCAGATATTTTAGAAAGCCGTATTTTATGATGCTAAAATTACAAATTATTTACATGGAGTCTGTTTTTTTTTTTTTTTTCAATTTTGCAGACCTTTTGTTTCTAAAAAAGCATCTTAATCTTTAACAGGTTGACCACCTTAGAAATCCTTTCCATAATGTTGTCAGACATTTAAAATATTATTCTGAGTCTGTCAGTAGCAAAACCAGCACTTCTAGGAACGTAAATACAAGCTGGACAATTGTCCTATTAATTTACACTGTAGCTTGTTTCTCTGCTGCCGACTGCAGCGATCTCGTTTAATACTGCATCACTGTCAAAGGAAAATCTTTCTTCAATTTTTATTGTATCCGATAGTCTGAGTTGTTGCAGAAACAAGCTTGAAGCAATAAAGCAAAAGCTGTCAGATAAATGTAGTTCAGTAAACATTACATCATTCCCCTCTGAGGTGTAGTAGAGTTTGAAGTATGAAGTAGCAGCAGGGGGATTCTAGGATCAGACCTTTTGAGCGGGGCTCAGCCCCTAATGAGAACAGCTCTAGGTCTTGTGTCCCCGTTTTAAGTTTTACAAAAATAAAAACATGACGTGTTTTGGAGGTATACACGCTTCTGAGCTGAAAATGTCCCCGGATTTTGTCTGAGAAATCTGGTCACCTTACTTTACTGGCTAACAGGCATCAGACTGGTCAGGAATATCAGAATAGCTGTAGTTAATTTGTTTGTGGTCTTGTTTTTATTTTTTTAAACAGATTTGAGTGCCTTTTTATGTATGACATGTAAGTTATGATTAAAATGGTTCTGTAATATATTATGTTGCCTGTTATGTTCAATTTAAGCAATAAAGAGTTTTGTTTACAAAATGTTTTTCTTAACATCAATGACATACACACAACACACCATGTGTTTGTATACACATGTCTTACAAACAAAGTACTACACAGATAAAATCTGCCTCTGCACCACCAAAGTGAACATAAAATATATAAATGCATATGACACTGTCAAAACCCATGTAATTGATATAGAGACAGATGGCATATTGGAAGTTTGATCAATACTGTATAGTGATGTAATCAAGTTGTGTCCCATTTCATAGGGGTATGTTTTCACCCCTAGCCCTTACCCCTCGGTTTCAAGGGGTAGGGTGTGGGATTCAGCCTTAGTCATGTTTTGCAGCAGCGTCAAATACATTTTTCACTCATTAAAATGCAGATCAATTTATAACATTTTAGACATTTGTTTTTCTGGATTTTCTTTTTTCTCTTTCCCACTGTTCAAATAAATCTTATAGCCTATAGCTCACTGAGTAAGTGCACACGCCCCATGTTGGCCCAAAGCCTTTTTATATTTTTTATTTTTTCGTCAAACATAAACTGATATTAACCTGAGATGTGCCTTCTGTGACTCACATACTCATACTATAGCATCTGTTCTGGAAATGTATCCACAAACAGTGGCAAGACATTTGTACATTTGTCTTGAATAATATTACCTGTAACTTTGAACTTTTACTGGAAAATGTAATATTTGGTGTAGTCAGATACTATACATAAGAAATAATTTCTTAATCTCATAATAATCTTTGTAAAGTTTTAGATTCATAAATGTAAATTTGCCAAAGTAAAACCTCACTTTATAGTGTTCCAAAAATAAATGGTATAGTATACATTAATTACTTCATTAAAAAAAAAAAGCCATTAAAACTGTAAGATTGTGCTCCCTGTTTAATGTTAAATTAATTTATTCTCTATTTCTTTGCTGACCTTTTTGTAGCACAACGCTGTGACAATTTGAGCTGGGCACACACAGAGTGCATAGGTGGTGAACAAGAGACTGGAGCAGAGCGCAGCAGGGTCTGACTGCAGAGCGACAGCTTTTCAGAGGACACATGAGTAAACCGAGTGAAGGGGTTATTGCACATTTAATATGGATAATGGCAAACACGCAAATTTATTGAGCATGGAATAGTTTGTTTGCTCAAACTAAACTATTATTTGCTAGTGTATAATTTCTGTTAAAAACGTAATGTGCTTTCAAAATATAGTTCTCTGTGCTCAAAACATACAATTACTCGTTCAGGAATGAGGCACATTTAACGGCATACAATAAGGAAGTCTAATCAGTCAACGAAATTTTGTTTTGTTTTTTGTCTGTGATTAAAATGTAATGTGTCAAATGTAGTTTTATTTAGTTGCTTGTTCTTAATATCCACTTCCTATTTATTTATTTTTTCACGGACCCTCATACGTTCATGTTATGGAGAGGTGGAAAGTAACTCGGTATGTGTAACTGTCTGTAAAATCTTCACAGCAGCACCTCTAAAGAAATTAACACGTTATATCTCATTCATTCGGTCTGTACAAAAACCAAGGTGTTAAAAAATGACACCTTGTGGTCTTCATCACTGTAAAGTCTCATTCCTAGTAGAGACTAATGAAACTACTTTTTTCTATCCTGTCTGTTGTGAAACATTTTTAACTAGATGTTAGGTTGAATAATCCCAGGTGAGGGATTATAAGATTACTGATTTATCCGTCAACAATATGTTTGCTTTGTCAGTGCCTAAATGCAAGATGCTGAACATTTTAAAACACCTTTTTAGATTTCTGGATATGTCAAGCTCGAAACTGGTACAGTCCTGTCTATAGCAGTTGAATTGGTTTACATACACACATTATGGTCTATACACGGATCATTCATTCATATTTTTGCCAGAGTATGAATTATAGTCTGTTTATGTTTCAATCCAAACTGTTGAACTCGAGCAGGCGTGTGCAAAGGCACGGTACATTATGTGCAGTCACAGCCTGCATGCATTAAGAGAACTATTCTAACGTATCATTCCCTTAAGTTCTAATAAATGAAGAACAATAATTTGACATTTCCAAAATTTTAAGAAATGCTTGAGCCCTAATGTGGTATTACAGTGTGTTATACTTAACCTTAACCATAATGATTATGCATGCAACTGTTGCCCCCATCACTGGTAATACCAATACAAGCAGTTCCGAATCTGGCTAAATCTATTAATTTCTTTATCAGATCTTCATTTTAGATTTGGATTCTTATTTCAACCCAGTGTGACTGATAAAAACAAACAGATGTTTGTCTTTTTTTTATTAGCTTGAGTATGAAGTGTATTGTGGTACAACTGATAACATGAATGGCTTTATGCCATATTTCTGAAAAATGATTGGTATTTCAGAGGAGATATACAATATATTAAATGAAGTTTGTGTTACATTATAACAGGCCAATAGTAAATGATTAAGTGCAATTCAAAGAAATGTTGCAACAGAGACAAGACCATGCTTCAGCGGTACACTTTCACCACACAAACTCCGCTATAATCATCATGTTATAAATATCTTTGTAATGTGATTTAAAAGACAAGAGAACCCACAACAGAAGAAGAAACTGAGAAGTTTTAAATTGAAACCTGTGCTATGGACCTACAATGTGCTGCAGGAACACTGTCACTAAGATGACAACCAATGGAAGTTCAGTTGCAACGGTTGATGCCATGAAAGTCAGGTTTGGCGCTGCTGTGGAAGTCAGGTTTGGCGCTGCTGTGGAAGTCACGTTTGGCGTTGCTGTGGAAGTCACGTTTGGCGTTGCTGTGGAAGTTGCGTTTGGAGCGGATGTGGTTGCATTTCCAGTGACGGAGCTGCGACACACAAAGCTGTTGTCCTGGTCGGTGCCACTGGATCTGAATGTCACAAAGTGAACATTTGCGCCCATCACTTGATCCATGATCCAAGTCTGGAACTCAGACACTCGGGCATAAACCTCAGGGAAACCAGCTAGGGCACAAGGTATTCCAAAACTGGTAATGCCAGCCTGGATCCACATTGAGGATTGTTTGCATTGCAAAGGTCCACCACCATCGCCCTGAAAACGGAGACCAAAAAAACTTAATTAATGCTGCAAAATGAGACTATAGTAGCCTTATCTAGCCTAGCACATTCTCACTGACAACACTGAAACAAATCAAAAGCTGCAGCTGCTTCAACTATTACAAAAATTGATTATTTTAACCTGGCATGCTCCTTTGTTCTCTTGTCCTGCACAAATCATCTTGTCAGTGATGTTTAATCCTTCTATTGGGCTGTAGTTGCAACTGCACTGCTTTTTTCCAATGACAGGAATCTGAACCTCCTGCAGTGAGTCAGTGACTATGTTGGTGTCTGTGGGAGAGAGGGAAGGAAATAGTTTTTACTTTTGTTGCACAGTTTTAAGATTTTTTATTTTTATTTTTTGCGGCATATCTCTTGTCAAAAACGTTTGTTGTTCAGAGCCCAACTAGACCTTGTAGAGTTTTCTGATAATGCAATATACGTGTATGTATGTACTGTACTTCCTGTACCATATACATTCATTTGTTCATGAGACCCTGTGCCTGAGTTGTCAACTGTGCGTTAGAAGAAGAGGCCGGTAGAGGATTAATTGCCAGGAAACTAGATAAGAATCTACAGTAATGCTAGCAGCTCTAAAAGCTTATGGTCGCTGCAGTGTATAAAATGTTGTCAATGACGGCTGTCCTTTGCGCGTCATTATAAAACCCACGCAACTTCTAGGCAAGACCCACCCTTCAATAGTATTCACACACTATTGGCCAGGCGTGATCCATAATAACGCGTTGTTTCCAGCGCAAAGGCTCTGTAAGCTGACATGGCGCAAGGTTAAAGCGCCTCTGAATTTTTGTAACCTGTTGCACTGCGCTTTTAGTTAAATGCTAATGTCAATATGCTAACCTGCTCACAATAAAAACAGTTACATGATAATATTTAGCGGTTACTTTCTTGGGTTGTGAATCCAATACTTACCATTGATTCCACGTGTGCCCCATCCAGTGGTCCAGCAGGGGGTTGCATTATGAAACTGGCTGGAGTTACTTGCCAAGCAGACAGGTCTGATGTAGTCAGTGAAATTGACAGGGCTGCTAAGCTTCATTAGAGCAATGTTATTGTTTAATGGGTCTTTGTCAAAGTCAGGATGGATGATGATCTGCGACACGCCGCGGCTCACTTCATTAACATTGGGGCCAGACTGAGTCTTTCTTCCAAAGTAGAGAATCCATACACTAGGAAAGTTTCTTGATAAAAGAATTCAGAAAAGACTAATTACAAAGAAAACTAACAGGTTGCATCACATTTTATCAGAAATAGACTGGTGTTGTATCAGTTAATGTCAGTTCCTCAATTCAGTAAAGACAGACTGCTAAAAAAAAGCAAAAGAAAGAGACTGACTTCCACCACTCTACTCCTGTTTCCAAAGATAGGAAAGAACTAGACTCAACATAAAAAGCCCAGAGGACCTGAGCTGATATAACCATGCACTTTTTCTAATCTGCATCCATAACTTAAAGAAGTGGCTAAAGAGTAGTCAGCAATGTCTACATTAGTTTAGGCACTAAATGTGCTGCAATCTTGTCTCTCCTGCTGTGTTTTTTGTGCTCTGCCTGTGTCTGATAGATGGGTAGATATTTATTGAGCCCAAAAAAAGGGAAATTATGGTGTTACAGCAGCACACGTACATTAGTTACACAACACAGAATATCAATATAAATGCATACAATATACATGAAATAATAATTGTAATAATAATAATAATAGGAATGACATAAGAAATATTTAAATATATACAGGATGGGAAAACAAAATGTGCAACTGCTTAAATAATATGCTAAATGTTTGCTAAAATGTAAATGAACCAATTGTGCAGGTTGCCCTTAGTGCAGTATTGTGGTGTCTGCTCAGGCAGTGTAATCTTTCAATTGGTTTCAGTTGGGTGTCGTAGTAGCTCGCAACCACAAGTAGCACAGTTGTTGCCCTTGTTGGTGCATTATCTATCTGCTGTTTTGTTATCGTTGCTGTATGATTTTAGTAGAATTTTTAGTTTTTCCGTGAGCATGTTACAGCTAAGTAAACTAACTAACAGGCTAATGGTCTGAAAGGTTGCTAAGACAACATTCTAAGCTAAAAGGTCAAATTACTGTTCGTCAAAGTAACTGTTGTGTTTTACTCTTTTCACTTACGGACTGGTGTATGTTTACCAGAGTCATTATAACCTAAAGATCAAAATGTGTTAACTGACCCGAATGTCAACAATGTAATGGTGCAAATTTTACCTCATCTTTTTGAATAGGCCTATTATAGACATGACTAACATGTATGTGTTTATGTGCAGTGTAGCCCCAGAAAACAAATTCTACTGTAATGTTGACATGAAGCAGACAATGGCTACCAATTGTGTAGCCTAATAGTGTAGAGTGAGTTTGTTCTATAGGGGCTTCCCATCATCGAGTTCAATAAGGCAACAGATACAGGTGCACTTACAATATGATGCAGGTGGCTGCTGTCAGTACCCACTGGTCACTGATGAGGGTCCCTCCACAGATGTGAGCCGCTGCAAAATTAATATGCATGTCGACCTGCCAGGGCCATGCCCCAGCTGTGGCATTCTCACCACCCACTATCCTTTTGTTCAGAGGTGCCAGCCCACAATCTGACAAAGCAAAGATATGTGTGTCAATACACATTAAGTTAATTGAGGCTGTATCATGTGTAAACCTAAAAGTGTTTTTAATGTGTAGCTGTGTTCATTGGTACAGTGTTTGACGGGTATATATGACATGGGACTGTGCTTACCCTGAGCCTTTGACCCTGTAGGAAAGAGATGAAGAGTTGGTGACATTGGTATGACTCAGTGTTTGTGTATTTTAATGTTAGACCTAACAAACCTGTCCATGGATGGGAGAATTAATGAACAGGATACAAGAACCTTTTTTATGTGAACACACGCGTTGCTGGATTGGGAAACCCTGGGTTGATTGAACCAGGGTAACCGTCACGACACAACGGGACCGCAGTTGTTGGGTGAAGTCAGGTAACTAAAATAAAACCAGGGCATGTTGATCTTGATTCATAGTGCAGGCCTCTGGTTTTATACAGGAAACAGACTGTGTCAGACCAGGGTAACCTGACTCGGTTAAACGCTTCTTTTGTCAATAACTCACTACGCCAACATTTGAATATGTTTTTACATTTATTAGTATTGAGTATCGAGTATCAGTGGGCGGTGCTTTTACGCCGGTTGATCTCCAACATATCCTGCTCCCAACCATGACGATTGAACCCAGTGTTGCACCAAAAGCTGTGATCCATCAGAAACTTTACCACGTATGGCCAGACGGTGTGAAACAACGCCCTCTGCGGTCAGACAATGGAAGGCAAAGAAGAGCCTCTAAGCAAATGGCTTAAACATTAATACATTACATCCACGGATTCAAGATGTATGATTATTTGCGGTTTGTTATTGCTTAAGGAAAAAGAGTAAACCGGTGGTGACCATATTAACCACCTCAGGCATATTAACATATGTTCATTTGAAAGTAAATAAAATTATATTAAGGTACTTTTTTTCTGAAAGGTTTCTATTTTATAATGACTGCATGCACGAGTTACATTTGTAATAACCTACCTAAAAATAAGCATTTTACTGTAAAGAAAAGAAATAAATATTTAATGGACCAGCACATTGGGTAAGTGAGGTCATACCAGAGGTCACCTTGACTGACAAGTAGCAGCCGTCAGAATGTTTGACCTCACTGTAACTGCTTAATGAAAGGAGTTGAACTTGACCTGAAGTACTGGCTCTGTGATAACTGAAAATAAGAAAATATGTGTCCAGATTAGTGTGAAAAGATGACATAACCACCCCAAAAATGATTTTGAAGTTTACCTCTTTTTGAGTTACTGAAATAGATTGTAGGTTCAATACTTTTTCACCATTAATATTATACTTATGATTAAATATGATATTAATACACTATATTGGAACTTTCTCAGTGTTCCCATCCAAGTGCACAAGAGTTCCTTTAAGTGACCCAAATATAGGACAAAAACTGAATTTACTAGCCTGCAATTTCAACCTTACAAACAATTTAAGAACTTGTATATGATTTAAATGACCAACTTTCAAATCCATAACCAAATGACCATATTTCATTCATCTGTGTAAAAACTCATCCAAATATCTCACCTGAGTCTCCCCTATACCGTACGGTCTTGTTAGTCAATTTATAAACATTATTTTATATTACACTGATACAGTCACATAAGTTGTAATATTGGTAAAATTTTGTAAGCATTTACAACATGTAATTGTTTAACAGTAAAACTATTGATAATTAAAGTTGAATTAAATATCAATTTAGTAATTATTTTGAAAAACTGGTACCCATTGTTTTAACTGTTTTAAAAGAATCAGGCATTTCAACATAAAATAATCGAAAATATAAAGGTACATTATGAAAATGACCATAAAGTTGGATCAAAGCACTGTTAACAAAAACTTTAAAAGAGAGAGGATGTGTTGGTTTGAAAAGTTGGTTTGAGTAAACGGGTAACTTTGTAAAGGCTCACCTTGCCCACTGAGGATTGCAAATATCAGCAGGATCCTTCCAGTCCAGGCCGCCATCATGCGCTGTCAATAACTTCTTGCCTTCAGTAAGTGCAGAGAGTCCTGCTGATTTAGCTTTTATCTAGTAAGTACAGTGACCCCTCCCTAATCAAACCCATTTTTCTCGATACGTCAGGCATACATTCCTTTCATGAAAAGGGCACATGTAATGACCAAAACCTTAGTTAAAAAAAAAAAGCAAGCCAAGGAAGATGTTTGGTTTTGTCTCTGGTGTTCAGCTTTCAGAATCATATTACTAATTATTTGTGTGTGTGTGTGTGTGGTCCGAAAAACTGTATTTGTGGGGTCCCACAACTTTAAAGGGTTGTTTGAGGGTTAAGACTTTGTTTTATGATTAGGTTATGGTAAGGGTTAAGGTTGGGCATTTAGTTGTGATGGTAAGGGGCTAGGGAATGCATTATGTCAACGGTGGGTCCCCACAAAGAGTGTGTGTGTGTGTGTGTGTGTGTGTGTGTGTGTGTGTGTGTGTGTGTGTGTGTGTGCCCCATTAGCTTGGCATTAAGGCATGTGACCAACACAGCTCCTTTATCTGTGTGGGTGGGGTGCATTGCTGTTTCGGTATTTACCGGTAATGTGGTGTTCCTTGTTCCTGCTTCGCTGTTTTGGCATTCATCAGTATGTGATTATGTGTTCTTTGGCAACATATTGTTATCAACACTTTGCCAGGCATTAATGAAAACAACAGCAACAGTCTTATACTAAACTAACTAGCTTCATATTTTCCGGGCAAATGAGAGTGGTGTTGATCTTCTGCACTGCATATCTGGAACAAACTCCCAGAAAACTGCAGGTCCACTGCGACTACTAGTTCTTTTAAATTAAGGCTGAAACCTTTTCTGTTTAAAGCTGCCTTTTATGATATGATTTCATGTGACAAATTTGAGTTATTATAATTCATTTCTTACACTGCACTTTGTTTTAGCTTGTTTTTATTTTATATTGTCTTTAATGAATCTTGTTAGTTTAACTGCTATTTAATGTTTTATGTAACACACTTAGAATTGCCCCTTTGGTGTCCCTTCTCTACATTGGTGCCCCTTCTGATGTAGAGAAGCAAGCGGGGTGGAAATGGACACAGAGTGTGGCTTCTCTACTGGGTGGCCTCCGTGCTTGTGTCAGTTCCAGTGGGGTGTTTGGAGCTGTGGTGTCCTTTAGCCGAGACTTGGCTGAATCCTGGAGTGCCGTGACATTCAGCCTGGTGACCCTTTTTCTCTGTGCCGATCCGACGGCCACATTCTGCTTCATGATGAATCATGCACAGGTTGAAGGAGCTGATGAGACTACATTTTGCTGGAATTGTATGTTTTATGTGACAAATACAATTGATTAAAGTGCTCATATTATGCTTTTTACTTTTCCTTTTATCTTTTTTTTTGTGCATGTAAACCAAAAGTCCACCCCAAAGGGACTTACCATCACCAACAGAAAACACTGTTCACAAACAGCTCTATTGTAGTCCAGCCTTTACTTCCGTGATGAACGTGCATCATTTTGCAGCACACGTTGTAATGTTCGCCTAGCTGCTAGCGTGGCACGCCCTCCACACAGAAATACAAATGCCCTGTGTGATCTGTGTGAAAGGACCTATTAATAAAGTGCAGTTAAACAATATAAAAAGCAAAATCAAGTTAATGAATATACAGAGAGGGATGAAACCGACAACACCTTCTCCTTCAAACATCAGGCACTTGTTCCGGCTAGAAATGAACCTAAATCAGAGGCGACAATTGTAGCAGGAGCTGACTACAAGATAGATGGCCCGCAAAGGGGGGGGAAGAACCATTCTTCTGTTTTCATCCTCTTTTTCTCCAAATTCAACACCACACTAACTTTTCCTCAAGAGATTTAGTCTCGCCTGAGTGTTTGCCCACATAAGCTCAGTGGGATCCCCTTCTCTGTTTGTTCATGGCAACACTGCACCAATGTAAAGTAGCCCCAAAATCTTGGCCAGAGGCTCGTCTGAATTTTAAGTGACCTATTTGCCCACTTGTGGGTCCCTGCACATCTCCCTCCTTCTCCTCGCTCTGTCAGTCCTCTAGGGCTCGTTTATTTAAATGGACATACACATATCAAGGGCCTTCTTTCAGAGTCCCTGGGACAATATTTCTCATTTTACCATCTGGCAGGACAAACCCGCCCCCTGTCACCTTATTGCTCTATATAAGACAGCAAAAGGGCCAGATGATAAGAACTTGGTTTTAAGACAAGCCTGGCTATGCAGTGTAAAGTCCTCGTCTATGTCGTCCTTCTGACTCTCATAAAGCATGGTGAGTATTGTGCCATTATACTCGGAGGCTAGTTACAAAGACTACATTGTTTCTTGGCCTAATGACCACGTATGCAAGTTTGAGCTGACCAGGTGAAATTGCAAAATATTGACATGAGCTGTTTCAGATGGGCTCTAGATTTTAAAGCTTGAAACAGGGATGTTTTACAGTTTCCAATACAATTCATTAGTTTGTTCGTGTTGTTTTAGTGGTTTACTACAAGTTAAAATAAGTTTAAAAGTACAGATGTCATGTTCAGACATGTCAGTGTCAACACAAACTTCAGTGTATGTTAGGACCAGTACAAGTATCAGTGTTGTGTATTAGCCTATATTATAATACATGAAGTGAATAGGGCTGCTTCATGCTAATATTGGGTTTACAAGATATTCTCATGAAGTGCAGTGATTTTTCAGATGTGATCGGATTTGGTCAAATCAGCCAAAACTGCACATGCAAATGTGGTTGTTTTACTACATGGTTCTTAACTACTATATAACAATACATGCTGACATGACAAGTGACATTGCAATGTAAAATCTCAGCATGACAGTCTAATAATTAACATGCACTGAGGAAAAATGGCTTTTAAATTAATGACTTTTAATTAAGTTTAAAATTAATGACTGTTGATCCTGTTCGACCAGTGGATCAGAATGTTTGCTGTTAAATGGTTTAGACTTACTGTAGCCTACTTTTGTAGCCAGACAAAGTAGAGCATTAGTCATACTTTTTTTTAAACTTTCATTCTTTTCTTTCGTGTCAACCTGCTATGATCAGCCTATCTATTACACTTAACAAGAGGTGCAACATAAACTTTTCCATTGCTTGACTTAATACCTGCCAAGTATTTATTACTAGTTACTAATTAATCTGATTGGGTGGTCAGACCAGACTTAAAGGCTTTCTATTTACACTGATTTAGGGAGGGATTCTGAGTTTACTGATTTATGGTTAGGGGTGAAAACAGAATGTAAAGCAGAGTATTTCATGAAACAAACTCTCGCCACAAAATTCCTCTATCATGTCTCATTCAGGTTTTTGACACGTAAAAAACAACCTGGATGAGTTTTTGTTGCCCCGACTTAGACATTGACTGTTGCAGCTGTATCGTTCTTAGGCTGTTAAGATTTATTTTCAAATAAAATGTCACACTTAAAGGGAGATAGCCTTGTGGCTACAAGAGGCAATACGATTCCTCATTTGCACCGTGTGTTAAAACCACTGAAGGATTGAAGGCTAGTCTCACTTTGTCCCACAGCAACATTAAAATAGTTTAGATTTGTGTACATTGTTTCTGTTAATGCAGATTTATCAAATAATTGAAAATGATCATGTATTTTAAGTTCCTTTTTAAAGAGGGGTGGAGGTGGGGTCAAATTTGAGTATTTAAAAAATTTACTTGAAAGTAACAATAGTTTCTGAAGTAACTAATAACTAATTACTTTTAAAAAGGAACTTGCCCTACACTGGTAATAAAATACATTCCTGTTTTGACAGAAATTAAAACTTCAGTTGAAGATCTGACTTAATCGTTAACCAAATAGTCATTTTATATGTGTTGCAGTAAGAAACATGAATAAGTGCTGTTCAGCAGAGGCTCTTTTTTTCACTCCATCTAAACTGTCTTTGTCTGCTTACAGTATCTCCAAGTGAAATACAGGCCAGCCCGAATACAAATGCAACTCTTCCCTGCAATGTGACATTCCCTCTTTCTGTAAAGGGGGACAAAATAGACAAGTCTCTCATCAAAGTCAGCTGGATAAGTAATGGCTCTGACATCGCCTCATTCAGAGAAGCGGCAACTCAAATAAAGGAAGGCTTCAGTTGGGACACCACTGATTTCATCAACGGGGACTTTTCACTGACTGTCCTCAGAGCTGGTCTCGACCTGCAGGGGCAGTATGAATGCACCATCAGCTACAACTCCACAAGGTTGCATTCCAGTAACGTTACATTCAGTATCCTCGGTATGTCTTTGTCTAGTTGTTGAGATTTAATTTGTACATTTAAAGGTCCCATATTGTAAAGTGTTTTTATCATAAAGCAGGTCAAGGTGCTATATGAATACTGTGAAAGTATCGAAAAGCTCAATCCACAGAGACATGCACACAGTCTGCATTCAGAAACGGTGCCTTAAAACGAGCCATCAGGACTTAGAGACAGGCGCTAAAACAGTTTCAATAAGACAGTATGAGAACTTATAGTGCTGAAAATTAGCATGATATGGGACTTTTAAGCACATTTGATAATAAAGCAGGTACAAAGCTGAATGTTTTGATCCTCTTTTTCTCAATTCGTACTACTTCTTCTTTTAGCTTTCCCCACTCTTTCCATCCCTCAGCAGTGGGTAGTGTTAGAAACAGAGAGCCACTTCACATGCCATGCAGATGGTTTCTACCCTCCTCCTGTCTCTTTCTCCTGGACCAGAGATGGGCAAATGATTCAACCTCCTTACCACATTGAAGGTGAACAGACTCCAGATGGGTATTACAAGGCTGTGGGCAACCTGACCTTCTACCCTTCCCGCGAGGACCAGAACGTGACCTTTGGCTGCAAAGTGTCACACAATGGCAGCTATCAAGAGCTGGATTTCCAACTCAATATTACCTGTGAGTGACACAAAGACAAATTGCTTGACATTGTACATTTGCTCAATGACTTATATTTACTTCATGTGCATTACAATACATGTCATTTAGGAATTGAAATAGATGTGTTTTTGGCCTGCGGCAGAAGAAGGGTAGGCTTTCAGCTGTAGAACTGGAATAGCTGCTTTTGTCAATCATTACAGTAGAAACTGCTTATCCTTAAAATCTAAAACCAAAATATCTTAAGATTTTCTTTGTCTCTCTTCAGACCTTCCTTCTGTTAGACTTGCTGCAGTACTCTCCCACACCAACAACATTCCACTCACTCTTTACTGTGATGTAGAGAGTTTCTACCCAGAGGAAATCTCTGTGTCTTGGCTTCAAAACAGCACAGTCCTCCCTGAGCCCCCCGCCACTGAACTGAACCCAGATGGGACATATAGAACTAGGTTCTATTATACTTTGAGTCCTGAGCAGAGGGAGCAAGGTGGGAAGGTGGAATGTGCCGTAAACCAACCTGGGGTAGTGCACCCTGTCAGTGGCTCAGCGTACCTCGAGAAACTAGACCCTCAAGGTATTTATTTGACAAGACTTTCTACTTTTTTTATAAGTAGAGCAAAGACAGGGTAAAAGTCACACCAATTTGAGACATGCTATCATTTCTGTTTTTCAATATCTTTTTTGACGTACTGTGTAATTCCCTGAAACCCGAGGCTTGGAACAAAGTCTGAGAACTGCAAAGAACAAAAACAAAACCTGGCTACCTAATAACCACACAATTGTTTGTTCTATTCCTGATGCTGGCACAGTTAATTTTCTCACTCTGTTTCCTCTTAGCTGAGGCTCCAGTGTTGACTAAATCAGCCAAAGCATCTGTGGCTCTGATGTGTATTTCTCTGGTGCTGGTTGTCCTGCTCTGCTTTGGCGTTTCTTGGAGAAGAAGGGATGGTGAGTCAAAGTACAGTGGGAGACGCCACTGTAACCCCCTTAAATAAAGCAGTCTATATGGCCATAGCATTGAGAGAGATGAGTTTTTTTTTTTTTTTTTACTTGGCATTGTGGCCTTTGGTGGCTAAGAGGAAAAACATGACTTGAGTTCTTCACGAAACAAAGGGAAATATTAAAGAAATTATATCATTGAAATTATAATTTGGGTTAAAAGAATTCTTTTGACAGCTCTAATGTATCTTTGGACACCATGTGGGGTCCTGACTGCCATGTTGGGAAAATGCAACAATGCCATGTTAGACTGGAAGCACACAGATGCAATGGGTTTCAGGAGCGCCTAGTTTAGTAGGGTATGAGGAAGGCATGCTTTGGATTGAAATACACAATTGTACGCAAGATCAGGGCCACATATGAAAAAATGTGTTCAAGTTTTGAGTTTAAAGTCAGAACTCAAAATGTTTTCATGTGGTCCTAATCCTCTTCCGTACAGTTGTGATTGTTGACAGCAAATCCTGTAATTATTGAAGAATAGCTGCCTCCCCAGCTCCCTTTTTCTCTTACTGACTTCTTATTCTCCATTCTTTCTCCCCTCATTCAGAGAAAAAGAAGTCTCTGAATGTGTCAGGGATCATTCTCCCTCCACGCGTGATTGTTGGTCAAAAGGGCAGGGTGACAATGAGCATTGAGGGCCGGAGGGTGGACAGAGTCCAGACAGCATGGTTCCTCAATGACACTCCCATCTCTGACACTTCACTCACAGGTAGGAGAGAGTAACCAGCGACTACTGGGGAATACTTCTTTGACCCTGTCTGACAGGGTTTGGCAGAATTACACAAAGTGTGTATGTATGATTACTGCCACACAGTGTGGGAAAAGATCCTTTCCCTAACCTTTTAGGTTCAATTATTCAACATTTGGGAAATACTCTTGTAAAATGATGATGATCAGTACCACTCACAAGCCTGTGCGGTAAAAAGGATGCTACTGTCTGCAGCTAAATTGAATGCTCACTAATACACTTTTTTATTTTTTTAAATCTTATTTGTTGAATTAGTGCAAAAAGCAAAGCAGGAAACAACACAACACAAAGGAGTTTTATGTTGGAGTTAAAGAACTATTTTTTTTTTTTTGAATATTGACTGTGGTTACTTCCTGGTGTTTCGATGTCATCCATGATAACCAGTATAACCTGTTTTATTAGTAAGCTTTTTAGACATCCTGTCATGTGAAATAGTTTTACCTTTGGAGAGAGCCAGGCTACCTGTTTCCCCCTTTCCAGGATTTATGCTAAACCTCCTGGCGTCTATCCAACTGTTTCTTTAAAGCTACCTAATAAAAATTAAAGAGGAATTATTAATTAAAAGAAACAAAAAATATGTGTTTGGATTCATGTCAAAATAATACATTAAAGTGAATGATGTCACATGAAATGTATTGCAACTACTCCTTAAACATCCATGTTTTCTCTTTTACACTTAATTCTGCTAACAATGTACAACTTTACACACAAAGGAACCTCCAAAACTAACTTTAACTGCCTCTATAACCCCCTAACCACCATCCATCTCCCCTATGGTCTAACTCTCACCTCCCCAGCGTCAGAGAAAGGCCCTCTGCTCCCCTCCAAAGGCGAGATGGGTTACTACAAGCTGCACACTCTGGGGCCGCTGTACTCATCTGGAAGTGGCACTCAACAGCTGATCTCCTCACTCACCTTCATCCCCCAGATTTCAATCCACAAGGGAGCGGTGTTAAAGTGTCAAGTGTCCTACATGGGCAAAGATAAGATCGTGGTGGAGAGGGTGTCAGAGAAGTTTACAATCCTGTGTAAGAAAAGATTTTTTACATATTTACTTTGCCTCTGCTTTTCTATGATTTCCACAATTTATGGAATGGACATTTCTGTAAACTGTCTCTTTTAGCTGCTCCAGAAGTATCAGAAATCCAGCTGGCAGAGACACCTGGTGACTCTGGTAAGGCAAACCATTCATCCATGTGTTGTAATTCAATACATGTAAAACAGTCCTGGTTGTGAGAGGCTACATCCTTGCAATCTCTGTCCTCCAGATGTCATTAGCATGACTGTCCAGGCATCACAATTCCATCCGGACATCATTACCTTCCGCTGGTTCTGCCAGGGGAGTGAGCTGAGCCCTGTCGCCTCCCAGGCCTCGTCCTCCCCTAGACCCAATTCTGAAGGAGTCTTTTCAGCCTTCAGCCAGTGTAAACTGCCTCGGAGTGAACTAGAAAAGGAAGGCACTAAAGTGTGGGTCAGTGTTCACCACATCGCCCTGAAGCAACCAGTCACCCGCGAGACCAGAGGTAAGAAGCAGTGGAAGGAATGGCGTAAAATGTAACGAAGTTAGAAATGACATCTTAAATCTCAACTTCATCCCAAATAGGGTTCATCAAGAGTCCGTGTGTGTCCGAAATCATTGGATCCACTTCTTCCCCAGAGAAGACTTTGATCCTTGGATGTGAAATCACAGATTTCTATCCCCCGAACGTGTCAGTCACCTGGCTGAAGCTCAGGGGAGGAGAGCAAGATGACAGAGAGGAGGAGGTGATAGTTGGAGGAGAGATGTGGGGCCCCATACAGACTCAGTCCAGACTCTACAGGGCCACAGCCACTCTGAGGAGGAGGCCAACGAATCAGGAGAAAAAGGAGAGAGGAGGGGGGATTATTTGTAGAGTCGAGCACTGTTCCCTACAAGAGCCTATTGAGAAACACTGGAGAAATGTTGACGTTGGTAGGCACTTTTACTGTCAACCACTTTGAAAATTATCCTTAACTACTTTTATTATTTTTAATTTACTTACACTTTCTGTTTGTATTCTCTTAGTTGCTCCCTCCATTCCTCCATTGATCTCGGTCTGTTGGAGCAGTGAAGGGGTTGGTGTGTTCTCTCTCATGTTGAAGGGAGGTCACCCTAAGGTGAAATTACTTTGGGCAGCAGGAGGACCCACTCTTTCACCACTGGTGTCACATGAGACAGAGGAGATAGGAGATGATGGACAGAGGGAGCTGAAAAGTGTGTGCGCCCTGGAGAGGTCCACAAGCATGCCAAGTCACACAAACAAAGAGCTGGAGAGACGGAAGAATGGACATGCAATAAGTACGTCATTACTATGTTTTTTCAAACGTTTGTAATACAAAAATCCCACACATCAAAATTAATTTACTCTACATGCCAAGAACTCCAGCCTTTGAAAACAGTTGTTAACATCTTCTGTGGCTCTGGAGGAACTTACTTTAAGTCTAAAAATACCCCTGGTGATGTCATCTGGGTTATTTTAGGCTTGGGTTCGAAGTCAACCAGTTTTTCATCGGAAGCCTGTGCTACAAAAAGTGGTAGTTGGTGTTAACATGGGAGGGAGTTTCTGAGGAAATATGCGGTTTCTGGTTTCAAGAAAGTAGATGTTTGTTCGGGACTTAAACTTGATTTATATGAAGTCTAAAAAACATTGCATTATAAGTGGAAACTTAACGGACATGCTCTACAGTGTTTGCCTTTACTTCTGAAGTACCTTTTTGCAAATGAGTTGGTGTTGCACACCCAACACTGAGGCCACTGTGATGCATGGAGGGATATAATATGCACAAAGCACAATTCAAATTACATTGTGTAAACTGGCCAATACAGTATTCATATTTTCTGACTTAAAACGTTTTAGATTTTATTTCTAACCGAAACCCTATGAGCATTGGTGCTGTGTTCAAATTTTAAAATTCTTGTTACTTTACAGAAACAAAAGCTGCCGTCACAGACCCTGACACTGAAGGAATAGAATACATTGATGAAAAAGTGGATGAAGAGAATAACAACATTGACAGGGACGAGGAAACAAAGTCAGGAGTGGATGAGGACAGCGTCAAAGAAAGAGAGCAAGGCCCAGGAGCACTGCACATCAACAGAATCAACTTGACGACGGGTCCCAGAGGAAATGAGAGAGCACGTATGAGAGTCTGCGTGGAGATCACGCACCCTGCACTCAAGCTTCCTGTTTATCGAACCTGGACAGGTAAGACGCTACAAACAACAAACATACATGTACATGCACACATTACTGAGTCTACATCATGAAGTAATCTCACTAAAGCAGAAAAGCAGAAAACCAGAATGGTTGAATGACAGATGACCAATCTGGTAACTGTTATTTTGTTAAGAAAAAAAGTCAACAGGAAGTTTGTTCAAGTTTAGTTTTTTAACATGATCTTGTGTCCTGTCTTTCAGAGCCCAATGAGGAAATTTCATCTTCCACGTTGAAGCCCTGATGTGTGCAAGAGTGCCTTTCTATCTCATATATCCCATATAGTATATTATATATATATATATATATATATATATATATATATATATATATATATATATATATCTATATATATATATATATATATAGATAGATATATATATAGATATATAGATAGATATATATATATATATATATATATATATATATATATATATATCTATATATATAGATATATATCTATAAATTTAAATAGGAAGTATGTTTTAAGGATATTTTAAGGATATCCAGCTGTCTTTGATGTGGTTTAGCTTCCAATATGTCTTTATTTATTATCTTATATTGTTAATCTGTCACTATTACTTTTTTCTAACTTCATGAATTTTTACAAATGGTATTTTTGTACAAAGAACTTTACAATAATAATCCTCTTTTGTGGATTTTTAAAAAATCAGCTTTGGAAAATAAAATCTAAATAAATTTTTACAGAAAAATGTTTCTTTAGATTTTTTTTTTTTTTTTGTCTGTGAAAAACAAGTCAACAACTTCTGTTCCGTGTTCCGATATCTGTTGTTGGTTAACCTCTGATATAAGTTCTCATTTTAAAATACACTTCTGTTTTTTTTTTGTTTTTTTTCTGTTGCACTCTGACCACAGGAATATCACTTCACTGTGCTGCGTGGTAGATGTTTAGTTTCAAACTTCCTCCTCCTGATTATTCAGCAAACCTACCACAACCGGAAACATACATGTTGTAGTTTTCATTCCTTGTACATAAAATTAGGTTCATATATAACATGTCACCTAAAATTCTAGCAACTTCTATACATGTTGCATACACTATACATTTACCTGAGTGGCACACACTTACTGTATATGTTTTCTATTCATTTCATGTAGTAGGCTACATGACCAATAAAACTGAATACATCTACTCGAATAATAAATATGCAGTTTGTATTTAGTATTGTAAAAAATAAGTGACCTACTGAATATCATTTGAAACAAAATTATAGGCCAAATAACTTATGTTTTTAAGCCAAGGAGGGCTGAATAAAAATATCAGAAACATCTAAATATTAAAATATTCAGAAAGACAGAATCTCTTTAATTGTAGACCTTAAAGCGAGCCTATAACTTTTGCGGAAGAGTGGCATTAATGGTAAATATTTGAAGTGTACTTGTCAAAAGAGTACTCCTCTGATTTAGCATTGGACCTCCAAAACAATGATCATGATCATGTGCCAAAACCACAGATATAGTCTTGTTTTTTTATTTAATCTTTTTCCATCATCTTTTTCCTTGTCATTGTTGTAGAAGACATTATCAGATGTTGCACAGCTCTGTCTGTCTCTGGCATATACAACCTTTTCCCCAGTAGTAGTTTTACCCCACACCTGCAACAAACATTTGACAGATGTACAAAATGTTTGACTACTGTGAAGTGTAACAGTATAGCACAAGTAGAGGAGAACTACCTGACTCTGTAGTGTGTGTGTGTGTGTATATATGTATATATAATATATAAAAATAATTTTAAGTTTGCTAATGTAAACTCAAATCAGCCACCATGAGCTGGTTAGACACTTAATTAACCCTTATTGAACTCTAAAATGCTGTGTTTCAGTATTTATGCATTCAACTTTTAATTTGTTCAAGAATATAGGCCTATTATTTTTTACTTTTTTTTAAAAAATACTTTTAAAATCTGCTATCTGCTTCAAGCAAAGAAATCATTAGAATGAAATTGCCGTGTGCATGGAATATCTCTAATTAAAACATCAGTGGAACCAAATGCAAGCCTGCACTGTTCTGGTCAGTTTAGGTTAAAGGAACTTCATATTTAAGAATTATGGCAAACATTAGACATTATATTTTGTCATAGACATTTAGTCATACAATGTTCTCAGCTCAGGAGCTCCGGGTTTTTTCCTCAACCATTATTGTTACTAATGTTACGAATCTGAAGTTTAAAAAAAAAAAAAAATGACTAGAGTTATTTAAAAACACCCGTTTGACACAAGTCAGAAACCATGTCCTTTTTTGTGGCCTGACAGCTAGCTCTGCGCACATCCGCAAACTGCAACACGTAGGCTTGATGTCCGTGCAACTCAGCTGTGTTTAATCACTCTCTTCTCTTCCTCTTAATAATGATACACCGGACATATGTCTGTATAAGGAACTGAACCGAAGCTAGCAGCGGAGGTCTTCAAACCTGCTCGCGCTCGGATGGAAGCTTGCTGTCGAGTTTTAGGACAATTAAACTGCCAGGTGCGTTTGATTAGCCGACGGGGTTACATCCAGAGGACGTTAAGTCCGAGGGTCAACGAGGAAGAAGTCTGAAGATGGACCCCGACAGTGTCTTCACCAGAGTGGAGAGGACTTTCTGGACAGCTTGGGTGAGCTGCTGCATCATCTAAAAAAATACGTGTGATGAGATAACTGTTTTTATTTTAAAATTAGAAGCAGTGAAATGTGGATGGTAGATCTCCTTTCCTCTCTCCTCTCCGCTGTCTGTCTGTCTCTCTCTCTCTCTCTCTCTCTCTCTCTCTCTCTCTCTCTCTCTCTCTCCCTCTCTCCCTCGCTCTCTCTCGCCCTCGCTCTGTCTTTCTCTCTTTTTTGCTCTCTCTTGCTCTCTCTCTCTCTCTCCCTCGCTCTCTCTCTCGCCCTCGCTCTGTCTTTCTCTCTTTTTTGCTCTCTCGCTAGCTCGCTCGCTCTCTCTTGCTTTTAATCTGGCTTAAAACAAATACAAACTTTTTTTCTACACTGTTATTTCCTTATTTTCTTTAACAAAATTACAAAACCTCCCTGGACTGAAATAAAGTGTAATTTTGTAGGCCTACCAATTTTAGGGACAATGGTTAAATTGAATAAATAGTTTTATATATGTTGATTTGCAAACTTGCCTAAAGACTACAGCTTCTGGTTTATTGCATTTGTGTGGAATTTATTCTTTTGGTGGTTTAGCAATTTAACACCATATGCATTTGGCCTATAATTAGTTTGAAATTACACAGTTCTGTCTATGGTCTTCAGATTGAATTATTAGGAATTTTTGGACCTGTAAAATAAAACATTACTTTTTTACCCCATAGCCACAAGAGCATTAATGAGTTATTGATATTGGATGATAAGGCCTGCACAGTCTGGCTTGCACAGTGTTTCAGTAGGCCCTTTGAACAGTATAGACATTTTCACTTGTCTTAATAGGAAAAGCACAGGTGTAACTAAGAACATGTATGCTGTCTGTATCACATTTATTGGTTTGAGTTACATGTTGCAGGCTGGCTCACTTGGAAGGCTTCTGGGATGCTTAAAGCTGCTCCAATGTTTTTATATTAACAATGGATCAAATGATTATGTTTAATGTGAAAGGTGTTTGTTGCATTTAAGAACCAGATAATTATTGACCAACTCTGCAGTTCCCCTCAGCTTGAAGGAGCGTTTTATAGCTTCTTTCAGTTCACTGTTTTGGTTTTACAACCACAACTTTGAGACTAGAGGCTAGTATATATCTACGCAATTGCTCTGTTGCCGACGGATCTCACCACTGGATTTCACTCATTTAGGCCAGATCCGTTGTCTTGGGCTTTTGTTGTGTTGCCATTTTAAACTCTGGTCGTTTTATGAGGTTAACCTTTTCTCAGATCTCTGCAAGGTAAATCCAGACTAGATTGTCTGTCTAATCTGAGTTTTCTGTTGCACAACCTTTGAACATGCACATGTTCCACCAAAACTTTCTGAGGCTATTTTGCAGCAGCACCGTGGCTTCACTCATCGCTTAGCACTGCCCAGTACCATTGTGGTTAGTTTAAAGAAATGCCAATAGAACAGGGACTGTTCGGAGTGCTGTGGAGGAAGGTCTGGCAATGTGAGACTAAGACCAGCTTAACTGTATGCTACCTGTCTACCTTGTAACTAAAGAGGCAGCTAGAGATTAGATTTGGAGGAGACCAAAAGACAGCTAAAAGGAGAGTAAATATTGAACTTACATTCATCAGGTCTAATAGCACTAATATTTCAAAGGTTTTGAATTGGGTTGAGGTCAGCGCACTGTGCAGGCCACTCAAGATCTTCCACACCAAACTCAGAAAACCATGCATGGATTTTGTGTATGTCATGTTGAAACGGGAAAGGGCCCTTACCCAAACTGTTGCTGCAAAGCTGGCATGACAACACTATTGTGTAACTAGCCTTGTGTGCTGTATACGTCACATTAAGATTTTCTTTTCAGGTAAACTAAGGGGCCTATCCCAAACCATAAAACACAGCATCAGGCCAAAAGTATAGAAAGATATATGAACAGGGGTGGTTTTTAAACTAAAACAACAAATGCATAATGGAGAAAATGATGAAGAACCAAATTTCAAAATGTTAATGCTTTTTAGTCAATTACATAAGTCTCCCTGTCTTTTCTCTGTCTTGTTCTTAGTACTATATAACCGGAGCTGTGAACAGATTCATCAGGCCAGAGCCCGCTGACATTGCCAGCAATGACATACAGGCCATCCAGGGATCTACAGTTGACAGTGAGCCTGTTAACTCTGGTGATGCAGATGGTGAGGTTGGCAGAAGAGGGGTGGATGAGGAACAGCCTCTTGCGACATCCTCTCTGCTTAGCTCATCTCGGCCACTTGTTGCCGGGGAAGTTTGCACCACAGAAATCAACTTAAGGCCTGATGAAGAAAGCGTGCAGTACACAATTCAGCCGAACAGAATCCGTGAGAGCAAAGCAACTGAGGAAGGTGAGGGTACAAGAGAGGAGCAGTTTTCCCGAGCGAGAAATGACAATGACGGGCTGCTGGTTGCAAAGGAAGACAAACAAGAAGACAATGGAGATCATAAATTGCCCAGACAAGATGAGACGCCGGAGAATGAACATACAAACACCACGTCACAAAGACTTACAAGTGATGCAATGTGTGAAGACATAGAGGAAAGTGGAAGAAATGCTGGTGCTGAGGAGGTGTCAATGACAGTGGATGATCATCAAAAAATGGATGAAACCATCCCAGTGAAGGAAGATGATAAAATGCAGCATGATCATAAACCAGATTTGGTGGCAGATGACATTGAGGTGGAACTGTGCACAATCAAAGATTTGAGTATAAAAGAAGAGGATGACATGCATATTGAAGAGGCAAAGTTGCAGAGGAATGAGGCAGATACAGCAGTGACGCATGAGGAAGTAGAATACACTGATAGTGTGCAACAGCTGGCCTTTCTAAATGAGAAAAAGTCTGAAGCAGCAAAACAAGTTGAAAATCAGCTGTTGCTCTGTAAAGAGTTGTCAGACGATGGTAGAGATTTTAGGGGAGACCCGGGATTTACTTCACTGCATGTTGAATTACAAACAACCTATGACAAAAGTGGCATTGTTTCTGAGGAAGAAGTAATTGTTGTCGAGCAAGAGCATCTGATGACTCATAGAAGTGGAAGAGGTGTAAAAGAGGAGGATGAGGGTGCTGTCATTGAGGAAGAAAATAGCAATGATGCTCCAACCAACCAGACAAAAGATGAAGCGCCAGAGCAGGAAGGTGACATCAGAACAGTTACAGAAGACAGACAAGAAGAACAAAATTTAATTGAACATGAAGTCACACAGAATGCTAAAACAGAGCCCCACACAGCTGGATTTGCAGATGGAGAACAAGAGGATGTGGCTAAGGATGCCAAAGTGCAAACTACAACGAGAGAGACTGATGTTGAGACAGAAAGTCATGGCACCGTGATCGAAGAAAAGTCTGATGTGACAGAGGCTCACATTTCCATAGACGAGAGGCTTTCCAGCGAAGTCCATAACAAAGAAAATATCATGGAAATAGGATCTATGACCACCTCAGCTACAAAAAAAACTGAAGGCGAGGCTGGACAGGAAATGACTGAAAAGCTTAAAAATATTCCCCTGGGGTTATGTGAAGGCCGGGTTGTTGTGTCGGCGGAGCTAAACTCTCCAACATGTGAGGAAACACAAGAGGGAGTTCCTGAATACAACAATGACCCTGGTCCTGGGGAAAACGCAACACAAAGGTTCCTGGAAGAAGGAGATTGCGAGGAAATCCAGGGAAGCCATTTACCAGAAGAGGTGGAGAGCAAAGAGCCAGAGAGCCTTCAAAACAGTGGCTTCAGCCCCAGAGCTGACTATTTACTAGTGAGGGAGCATATGGAAGAGAAACAAGAAAATCCACGAGATATTAAGGGTAGCTTTGCAACTGGATTGCCAGAAGAAACAGAGAAACCACTTGTTGAAGTAGTAATTCAAGAGTCAGGACATTTACTTGTGGAAGAGGAAGGAGAATTACTGGTTGACTTAATGAAGACTGGGATTGAACACTTGAGATTTGAGTCAGACGTCGGCTTACCAGACGAGAGCGTCAAGGCACAAGATGGGCCTGAAGGGCTTTTAGTTGAATTTGAAATAGACAAAGAGCTACATGATTCCAACATAGCTGATGCTGCTGGAGATGGCAGTGAGGCGCCAGGAGCTGTAACAGCAGAGGAAGAGGTTGGATTCACTGATGAAACTTTCCTTGAGGTCAAAGAACAGAAGATGACAGTGACTATGTTCTTTCAGGAATCGGGAGATGCCATAGACTCGGAGCAAAACAGCAACATGACTCCTAGTTCACTGGAAGACATTACTAAATCTGAACTCCTAAAACAGTTGGATGAGACTGAGCCTGAATTACGTGAAGATGTAGAAATGCAAGATGCAGGGATACATATGGAGGAGGATGCAGCAGAAGATGAAAAGCAGAACAAAAATGAGATGTCGTTTTTACATCTGCAGGTAGCAGGAATGGCAGACTCTGAATCGTATAGACCAGTTGAGTTACTGCAGACGGAAATTCAACTATCAGACGAAGCATGTGAGATAAGCAATGAGGAGGTTTTAACTGAAGCAGCAGGTGGATCAAAGACAGTCGATTCCCAACCGAAAGATTTGACTTTATCAACAGAAGAAGTGGTAAAGCATATGACAGAATCAGAGGGGAGTTGTGCCGAAGAAACCGTTTGCTCAATTAGTGGCCATCAGGATGTGATTGATGAAGAAATCCTCGACTTGTGGCTACAGACAGCGTTGTCGGAGGACACTGGTGGAATAAAACACCAAGAAGAGCCAGAGCCTAGACACCAAATGGAGCCATCGAATCAGGAACAAGATGAAATATCATCAGTGCAGCCAGAGAAGGTTAAAGAGCAGCTTTTTGAATTAAATTCAAAAGAATCTGAGTTAGTGAGTGACACAGAAATGTCTTTATCAACAGTAGAGTCTGGATTTTCGGACCAGTCTCTCAGTGAATGGGGCATACACAACAGTGAAACTCAGCTACTGAAAACAAGTAGCACTGTGTCATTTCCAGGCATATATAACATGTTGGCTAATACGTCCGAATCAGCAAACATCCCTGAATTGTCTCCCCAAGATTTTAACTCTGGATCTCTAGATAAATTCATGGAGAAAGTAGCTGAGACAGCGCAATCCTCTCTGAAAGAGGAGGATTTCATCCATGAGAGAGGATTTCACCCTGATACAGCAGTTGCGTCACCAGAGGCTAAACATCTGAATCAGGAATCACAAGAAAAAACAGAAGAAGTGGAGACTCAAACTGGATCACAGAAAGAGGTTGATGCTGAGGTAACTGATTGGACAGACACTAAAGAAGCAGAGTTTAAGCCAATGACAGAAATGAGCATGAGAATGTTCAGAGTTGAGAAGCCAAAAGCAGAAGATGAGCCTCTTGAGATAACTTTGTCTGACTCTCTAGATCAAATCAAACACACTGAATCAGGACGACCTATAAGCAGCTCAGAGTCTTTGTTTGAGGAGGAAATAGTTTTGACAGACTCTGGTTTACAAGGCGACACCTGCACTGAATCCAAGAGCAAGTTGCCCTCCCTGGACAAACCACAGCCTGGATGGTCAGAAGATATTGCTGAATCATTACCTGGGCAAAACAGGATGGAGGTGGCAGAACAGCCAACAACAGAGTCTAAAGATCTGATGGAGGTAACATTTCTAAAATAACATATTTAACCATAAAAAGTGATTACATCAGAATCAGACAGTCTTCATAAACTACAGGGATGGTGTGATTTGAGTTGTTTGTGTCATTGCAGGTGGACACTGCTGCACTTGACTTTGCTGCACAAAGGTCAAGAATTTCTGTTAAAAACCCTCGTGTAAGGCCACCCAAAGATCCCCGCTCCCTTCTACATAAGCCCTCAGTGGATCCCACACCCTCTTCACATCTGTCAGCCAAAGTCCTTGAAGGTGTGCCACTGAGAGGCTTGGGCATTGGAATCAAACTGCCTGGTAGGTCACTTACAGCACATGGAAAGCCACTATCTTGAGTCTTTCATGTCCAGTTATTTTTCATGATCTGTAAATAATTTCACACATCTTTGTTTTTTAGGGCTTGGTGCAGGTTTTCCTGTTTTAAAAAAGACACAACAGGTTGTGAGCGATGAATATAGTCCAGAAACCCTCTCACAGGTACTATTAATGATCTTTGAGTACCACTTTTCACTTATGTTGTGGCATATACATTATTAAAATCTCACAATATCAACAGGAGACAAAACCAGAGGAGAAGAGTGACTCTCCCAAACAGGACGAGGCACAACCTAAACCCAAATGGATGACACCAAGACATCCAGGGTAAAAGAATAAATACAAAACATCTCAGAGCATTGGCATTATAACATTAAGCACAAAAGTGTCATATTGTGTTCAGACATTCTCCGATTCTCAGTTTTGTCTTGTGTCCCTAGATTTGGAAATCCACTTATGTCCGAGCTGAAGACCAAACTGAAGAAAACCACAAAAGAGTGATAAGGAATTTAATTGTAATGCTGTGTATGATTATTTGAATATAATATAGAAATTGCTTATTTTTTGTGTATTTATGAAACTGAATACGTGGATGGAATGTTAATTGTGTCACTTATTTGCCCTATGTTTTGTAATAAAGCTTTGCTAAAAACTGAATGGTACTTTTTTTATACAAAGTGCAAGAAGTGGTGGCTTTGCTGAGTTTTAGCACGCACAATCATCATAGCTTCAAATTGGGTGGTGATGGCTCAGTGGATATGACATATACCTTTGGTGGGGAGACTTGGGTTCAAATCCCACTGTGATACATCAACCAATGTATCTGTGACACTTAACCCCTAGTTGCTGCCATATATAACAATTGTAAGTTGCTTTGGATAAAAGCGTCAGCTAAATGTAATGTAAAGGGGACATAAGGAACTATTGAAGTCCATTGTTGAACCACTGCTGTAAGTAGGCTACAACAAATTTGTTCTTAGTTACAGTACTTGAGTAAATGTACTTATAGTAGCTGAGGTTTACACACCCATGCTAAAGTTGATTAAAAAGGAATAAAAACATATTTTGGAAATTGATCTTAATGTCTTAATTCAAAAAAATTAGGAAAATCCCATGCCAATCTCTATGGTGAAGGGTATGTGATGATTTTTTTATTCCTCTTTTTAATCAACTTTAGCATGGGTGTGTAAACTTTCTCAAGCCACTGTAGTTACATTCCAACACTGCCTGCACATGTTTCTATCAAAGCAATTTATGTGCAAGAAGTGCAAAAGTTTTAAATTTGGGATTATTACACATTTAAAAATATTTTAAACCTTGCAAAGAATTTTTTTTTCAAGGCAGTAGATGGCAGTATTGCCTCATCGCATGGACATCACTCGCTCTTAAACTCATGAAGAAGAAGTCTTCAGCTGTGATTGGTTGGAATTATCCAATAAGTTTGAGGAAGGCTGATGTTTGAACCATAGCGGCGCTCCGGTTCCAGTAGCTAGTCCGATATCCTCTGAATTGTCTGGCAAAGGTTATACCTAGTCAAGAGAACACCTAAGTAAGTAAGTAAGTCTACTGACCAATGTTACCAAGATAATATTAGCTTAGTCTCGTTCAGAACTAACGTTACGTCAACCCTCGTAACGTTATGCGTTATGCCACGCGCATACGATGATGTTACAGTAACGTTAGCTAAAGCTAGCGGTTAACGTTATCCTCTCAAGAATTAGCTAGGGCTGCAACAACTTACGTTAACGATAAGATATAGAAATAGTTGCCAACGAATTTAGTCATCGATTAGTTTTATTATTATGATGCACAACTATCTTACTCCCAGTGTCTCTTAGCGTTGGCAAATATGTCGTTTCCAGAAGAATAGTGTCCGTTTTGACCGGGATTGCACGGTTAAGTTAACGTTACAGGTCAATTTAAAAACAAATACCTCCATCTGTTTTCTCTAGGTTTAGTTATAGATCACTGCTGCCTGGCTCCTGGTAAAGGTAAAGCTAACCCATATAAAGTTAACTCCCGACCGCCTACTTTGATCCATAACAAAACGGAGAGAAAACTGACGGAAGGTTTTGACGTTATATCTGTCAGTGACGTTTGTTTTGAATTAACCTGTAAAAATGCGTCAGATCTGCCAGAGACGAGTAAACAGAAAGTTAACGTCGCTTTTTAGCTGAAATGAAGCCGGCCACACAGAGATAATGGAGTAATGTTGCAGACTTTTTGAATAGTTACTGCCATTAGTCAGACAATATAATTTGAATTGTTTATTTCTTCTCAACTGAAACTTGAACAATATTTGTCAATGACTAGGGCAACAGTTTCGGTCCATGTTTACTTTCTGTCATTTGATGTCATTTCCGGCAGATTTTAACGGCCATGTTGCGTATGTTACCTGCAGCGTCTGTGAGCCCCTTTTCTGCTGGCTGAAGATCCAATGTTATTGTATCTAACCTAGCTAACATACGTTTTCTGCCAGCTAAACTGAAAGTTTCTTGATAATGCACATTGTTTGACATCATAATGTGTGTTAAATAACATAGGCTACATGTTTAACGCTGGTCTGTGGTCATCATTTGGCTTTGTTTTATTAATTTAAAACTACGTTTTTGATTTAGTGTTTTTGTACCAACTATGCTATTTTTACTGATTTTAATCTGTACATAAAAATTTAAAAGATTATATTGCCTAACATAATCCACTAGTGAAGCCATTTGGATCTCAGAGCTGACAATAATTGTGATATTACCCCAATGTAAGTTTACATAATGTAAAATTCCAACTGTTAATAATAAATACATTTTTAATTACTGGTGTTAATTAAATACTTTTAATCCACAGGCTGCGGGCACAGAGTCTGAGAGGACACCAAAGTATAAAAATGAGTTCTTCTGTGGTCTGGATTGGTGAGGAATGCTTGCCAGAAATTACCCTCCTTGATGATACATGTAATTCAAATCTTTCTGACAGCGTGCTAGCTACACCTTTAACAGCTGGACTCGTGAAAAGCAGGTTTACCCCTCGCCAGCCCTCCCAGTTGCGTTCGTCCACCAAATTAAAAACTACTGCTCAAATACTTTTCCCTCAGAATAAGACTCTGGATCTTCTACAATCTAATGTGAGCAGTCCCAAAGCAGACAGTATGGATACTGAACCTTCTAAACACAATGGCATAAAAGATGTGTCAGAAACAAGGTCAAATGACTGTATCAGCAATGAAGTAAACATTTCTGAAGTCCACTCTCCTGAACTGTCCAGACATAATGGGACAACAGAGATGATTGACATTGATGCTCCTGAACAATGGCTTGATGTCCGATACTTCCCAGATATTACGCTGCTTGATGTTACACGTGATTCAGAGCTAATGCAAGACAGGGATTTATCCTTCATGGCGGTTACACCGGATATTATACCAGTGGATTGTTGGAAAAAGAACATGCCAACCTCAGAGTTGAGTGGACAAATTGTGGCATATCCTGGCAGAGCGAACACACTTCAAAGTGAAGAATTGTCAAGTACTCTTACTGGCAATGTCATCCACAATACAAGCTCCTTTAGTGGACAATCTGATAAGAGTGTTGGGGAAAACATAAATCAAACTTCCTTGGAAGCTACTTGGGATATTTCTAAAGGCAGTGTTTTGGAAAACATTCAGCCTTTGTTGGAGCCCAGTGAACCAAACATGGTGATGATTCAAACGTCTGCTGAGGAAGTACTTGGTACTTATCCTGCTAATGTTACTCGAGACATAAGCTCTTCGAGTGACATGTCTGTTCATTGTGCTCCATCACAGTTCTCTACTTCTGATATGCAGTGTAACACTAGTTTGAATAATGTCTCCTCTGAGCTTCATGTTGAACCTGTGGTGACTTCTAATACTGTGGAAGCTAACAATGAAGAGCTGTTTACCAGCCATGACGCTGAGTTGACCAGCAAGGTGCCACAAACGGCTGGGTCTATAAACGGCACTTTTACCTCTCCCCAGCTCTCCCAGTTGGGTTCCTCAACCAATTTAAACCCAACTACCCAAATACCCAGGCCTCTAAACAACACACTGGATCTTCCCTCATCTAATGTAAACAGTCCCAAAACGGGCAGTGAGGCTACAGATCAGGATACGCCTGTCTCTAAGGATACCACAGAAACTTCCCTCATTATGAATAAAAATTGCTCAGCTGAAAGAGCAAGTGGTTCATGTGATAGGCATAATGCCACTTTTGATAAATGTTCCCTTCAAAAATCCAGTGGCAATACTGTTTTAGGAGACGCTGGTGCTGCAACCTTTTGCCTCCAAAACGTTTTCGATACTAAATCTCCCAAACAGAATGGCACAATAACTTTCTCAGAAAAGAGCCTATGTGACGGTCACCAGAACACTTTCAACAAGCCCTCTCCTCTTAACGTCTGTAATGCAACAAGTAGCCCTAAAGACAACCATTCTGAAGTCCAGCCTCCTGAACTATCAACACATAATGGGACAACAGATAGCACAGACCCTGTTGCCAACATAGTTGACACCCCTGAGAGCACATTTGAAGCTAATCCAGCTGCAGAAGTGGCTTCTAGAGTTGGCCAACGTGAGATCAAGGATCGTTCCCAATCGTCTCTGTCTTTGACAAATGGGCTTTCCCACACTTTGGTCCATCAAAGCTTGGATACGGAGAACATCAAAGCAAAGTCATTCAACTGGGATGATTCCCTAGATTTGGGGGCAGACTCTGTGATCACTTCAACACCAATGACTAACTGTAAAATTCAGTCATTCAACATTCAACGAGAGGAGGGCAAAACCATAGGGGCACAGAAAAAGCTGTATGGGGATGTTCCCAGTAAGCCAGATGGTCAGATGCCATCAGAACTTCCATCAAACATCATCGGTGATCGAAAAACATTCCTGAGGCAACCACCTTCTAAATCTCTTTTACCTCCCCCGAAAGCTGCAACCCAGTTGTTGAGGCAAAAGTTAGCCTCGGCCCTTCCATGCAGGTTTAAGGCGGCGACATCCAGCTTGCCCATGACGAGACGATTACCCCAGTGCGAAGCTCTGAGAAATCCCGCTGCTTCTGATACATCCCAGGGGGTAAGATGTGAATGTCCTTTTGTAATCCACCAAGTGTACAAAATGTTGGCAGCACATTGTACTTCATGAAATGGATTAAATGAAGTCCGTGGAGCTTGTCGGTTCCATTTTGTTTTTCATTAACCCGAGGCCTGACAAATCAACACAAACATTGACTGTGTGTATTGATGACAGTCTGTTGATCTCATCTGTTCTTGTGTATTTAAGACAACAGGAAGATGCAGCTACTACAAATTACGGGCTTTAAAAACAGGTAGGCAGTGTAAATTGTTTTTAGATTTCATTTTTATTCTTCATAAATGTTGAGGGTAAATTATAAGTATGAATGAGAATTGTAAGCAGTGCACTTTAATGTCAAATTTATAAAAAAATCCATCTTACTTTTATCTGCATAAAGTTTAGTGCCCTCTGTTTATTAGATTATGTGTTTGCTAGTAGTCAATATCCACATTGTCTCCCATCTGTGCCGACGTTAGGCGCAAAGCAACCCAATTTGGGCCTGCAGACGCCACAGGTGAGCGGCGTCCCGACAGGCTGCAGAGCTGCAACAGGTCTCAGGCTGCCATCTGCGAGAGGCAATGCACCGGCCTCTTTAAGCACAATCAAAGTCTGTGGACCTACAGGTACATGTACATTGTTCTGACTGTATGCATTTGTTTTTTTTTCTGATCTTTAGTTACAAAAATGAAACCTTAAATATACATACATTTGATAGAACGGAGTTTAAATTGTGTTTTGTTCTACATAAATATGGAATTCCTATGAAGTTGTATTCCTGAGGCAATGATAAACAAACTAAAGGAATAGCTGGCAGGACTATGGAAGTACATCTTTTTCATTGGATTTTAAAATTAAAAAGCCATTGAATTTCTAGCATTTAATATTTACGCATTGAAATTATGTATCTGAATTTCATAAATTCAGAATCCAAAATTCAACATAAAAATTTCAATACACCAAATTCAGATGCAAAATACAAATGTATAAAATTCATCTAATATATTTTAAACTTCCTCAAATTCAAAAGGCCAAATATTTATTTTTTTTTTTTTCTCCCCATTTACTCACAAACAGCAACTAAGCCTGTGACGAAGCAACCCTTAAACGGAGGTGAAGCTTTACCAAACGCAAAGAGAAAGAAAATGGGTAAAAACTCTGCAGAGGAACGCTGCTTTCTTTTTAGCATTTTAAAGACTTTCCATGCTTAGTATTTGACAAGACATATGTTGTTCAAAATAAAGGGGTATTGTGTTGGAATAAAGGTGGATCTATTGGCAGAAATTATGTTCTCTAAAACTAAGAATAGTTTCTTTGTTTTTTTTTTTTTCATTAAATTAGAATTAACCCTTCATATCAGGCCCCCAGGAAGTGTTCAGGGCTTTGAAGCCACTTTGACATGGCTAAACGGTGCCAAACTTATGTGTCCACCACGTGATGCCATGAGGGCCAAAAACACTTTTACCTAGAGACTTGTCTGGTGAAAAGAAGTGTAAATCAGCAGACACATTTTATAGCGTGTCGCAACCCCCGCAAAATGACTCGTTTGAATATCAGAATGTAATCTAGGTGGTCTGTTAACATTTGGAAAATCTAGTAGAGATGCATGGTTAAAACATTTAATCCCCATTCAAGTTAGCTAAAACAGAAGTATTGCTCGCAGGGGTTGCATCACCTGCCGAACTCGGTGCAGGAGCGCCCGGTGGAAAAATGTGGTTAAACCAGATGGTGATTTAATTTGTGTTGCTGGAGGGTTTTATGGTCTGGTGAGTTCAATAACCTGGATTTTCTGCCTTGTTATAAGTTACTTACCTATTCTTTATCACATGCTTTTAGATGCTGCAGTACCAGCCATTACTGCTGTGGAAATCTCAACATCTTGCGATGGTGTTAGCAGAGCCAAAGCCATGAAACAGCCTGGGGCCAACCATAGAGCTCTGCAAGCTAAACCCAAAGGCCATGGTAAGCTAGGGCGGTGCTGAGATGGTAAAATGGTAAGCGGAGGTCACGGAAGGGCTTATAAAACTAATTTAATCTGACCTCTGATGTCAGGTGTCCACTTGATAAGTCCAATAACCTATTTGGTAGATTATCTAATAGGACTTCTTTTGTAAAGCTCCATGTACAGGTGCAAATCAAGATATTATAGGTATGTCCATCGTTAGCTTGTTTATTTCTTTTCCTGTTTTAGACATATCTTGTCATGACATTGCAATTAACATGTTTTATGAAGCTCTTAATATCATGCGCCACCCTCACTTATCCAAGTCTAATATACAGAAAATAAAAAGGGATAAAGAACTATTTGACAGACCTTGTCCTCAGTAAATGTAATATTCAAATTGTATTGCAGGTTGTGCCAACTGCAATTTGCTTGAACAGCAACTCAAAATACACAAGGTAGAACTAAGGAGCCTGAGGGAATACCATGTTTTGCTTGAACAGCAACTGAAAGAGTTGAAAGGTATGGCTCGTTACTGTGGTTTTCTTTTAATAAAGTTTATTGCAATTGTCGCAGAAAACAACATGCATGAAATTGTCTAGAATTAAAGAAATATTTATGCTTTTACAATCCCTTAGGCGGTAGTGTTCCAAAAAGCCCACCTTCTCGTCTTAGTGGTTCTTTGGTCTTGTCTAGATCCCAGTTTCAAATTATTTTCTCCAATATTTTACAACTGTGTATTTATTGCAGCTTTCTTTTTTTTCAGAGCCGCTGAAGAAAAATAAACCAGAGGGTGAAGGCTCATAATGTAAACAATGTAAGGGTAAAATCATTTGCTTTTGTTTTGATTAAATTCTGTCATGTGGATACTTGTAGATAATCATGCTTTCGTCTTTGTATGTTTACAGATCAGAAAGATGATTACCAGCAGAATCAGGGAGACTATAATTGAGGTGGCTACAGAAATCGAAACCCCCCCCAAAAAAGCAACCACTGAGCTTGTTGTCGTTGCAGTCTAGCCACCTGAACTGGTCTTTATTTTATAATAACCAGAAATTCAGGTTGTTATGGAATGAATACCAGTTCAGACACTTGGCTGGGTGCTGCTCTGTGCTGTTCTACTTCATTTGAGTCAAAACAGCTGAAAGTTATTGCAGTACAAGCCCTTCCCAAAGCTACTGCATAGTGTGCCTTTTTCAGTACAGACAACTTTTAGATGAATTTTTTTGTATTTTTAAGGTTATTATTGCCAATATATATATATGCTTTGCCGTGTGACTTGCGTGTGGCAGTACAGTTGGGTAACTGTATAATTGTTTTATACTTCAATAAATCAAAAACGATGAATGAAAACATTTTGTGTTCCCATTGTCAATTTTATTTATTTCAATATAAATTCAATTTAGACAAAGTCAAAGCCTAACAATTTCACAAGTCTCAAGTTGCAAAACACACAGATGGGTGTCCTGAAAGGGGTTTTCATAACCTTAATATGTTGTGTATACTGAGATCAACGCTTACCACAGACCCAATGGTTCTGAGTTCAAGCCTATGTCACGAACAAGGTGACCATCTCACGTCTTATCTGGCATTGTACTGCGCACACCCTTTTATGTTTTAGAAGTGTCTCTGCATCAACGCGCCTGTCTGAAATTATCAGCTCATTAGTTTGTGGCCTAGCAAAACATGCCACTGTGTACTCTGGCAATATGCTTTGGGAATTGGAGACACGTTTCTTAGAAGTTGTAGCTCAACAATGTGACACTGCTTTTCAGAGTGGTATGTTCACATCTCCTATATACCATACACCAACCCTTACTTCCCATATGTGCCTATATGACACAGAATCCCATTTCACCATATGGGACCTTCTAAACATTAGGCCTGTTCCTTGCGCTTTGCTATTTTTCTTCTCCATCCACTGCCTTTTTCTTTTCCCACTCAAAATGCTCTGCCCCAACCATCGCTGCAGAGCAGCTATAATTCTTTGTTTCCAAATAAATAAAAAAATTTTCCTGTTAACAACATACAAATTTTAGCAACCAAGTTGACTTGAAAGACAAAGTAGTGTTTGGGTGGAATAAACCTTTTAAAACTAAGTACGTGGACAGAAATTTGTATGGAATAAATCTTTATAAGTACATGGCCAGAATTTAGTAGTTAGTACAATAAACTTTTAAAAACTAAGTAGCCTACTTAGCCATAAACTAGTATTTTAGTGGAATGACCCTTTAAAACGTGTTTCTAGAACCAAAGCTTTTATTTAAAAGTATTAATTTAGTAACAATAAAAAAAGGTATTTGGGTGAAATAAATAGCGGTGGAAGTAGCTCAGCCACACTGACATTGATATCACACTGATATCTCTCAATTTGTGCATGTATAGGAGGACCTCTGTGTGTAGCGTGTTCTAACAGAGATTATTAAACTAAAAGAATGTGGACAAAATGGGTGGAATAAACCTTTAAAACTCTTAGTGGGCGACTTGTAGAAAAAGTAGAATTTATTTTATTTATTTATTTTTTTATAAAACGTAAAACTAGGGTCATGGTAATGCAGTCTCTTGTACTGCAGGAATATACTACTGCTCCAATTCGATATTTGGCGCTGTAGTGAAAAACTAGGGACCTGGAAACGCGGTTCTGAAAATGCAGCATCCGGTACTGCAGTGTTGCATCCGCAGCTCACTTCCTTTCCTGACGCAAGTGCCCGGCAAGGCTGTTGCACGCCTTTATTTGTGGTCGTTGAACAGCAAAACTGGATTTTATAACGACTCAAAAGAGACAGACACACCACAGGATAACTTTTACAAAGACGTAGGTGAGTATGTCTCAACATTTGATTAAACTATGGGTGATTATTCTTCGCTTTAGTGTCTTTACCGAGTGCACATGCGGGAAGGCCCCGTACTCTCTCGGTTGTTGCTAGCGTTAGCTTAGCTAGCTCTGGTGTAGCAACAAACCGTGTTCTCGTAGTATTGTCATCCGTATTAGCTTGCTAATTAACACGCTACGGCATGTGTTTACGTTTTCTGGATTTTGAAAAAACGTATTGTGTGAGACCTGTTACTGTTACTAAAGTTTGGTGTTCCGTTTTTATTGGCTAACTTGAAATCCGTCCGTCAAAGCTAACGTTGATAACGTAGCGAAGGTTGTCGTTGCATAGCACGTAGCGTTAACGCTAACTGTTACAGACGCAGATTGCTAACTATACCGGTGTCTGCACGCAACCACATCGATTTTGGTGGTAAAAAAACTGCATTAATGCTAGTTAACAATCTCCTTCCAAAGTGAACTAAATTAACCTTTTTTTAAACAATGTTTACGACAGTATCCTAACACAAAGTCGTAATCCTGTTAAGCATCTGGGAGATATGGTGTGATGCAGTCTCCTGGCAGCATTGACGTTACACAGCAGCAGTTACTTTAACAGATTACTAAACATTTACCTGCTCAACTGGGCAAAACCTTTTTAACTGAGACACATCTGCTTTCCTGAGCACAACGAATTAATTTAATTATTATATCATTGAGTTTTCATTTAGATTTAATAATAAGAAGATAAATTACATTGTTGTCCTAAATCAGCTGTAATGTCTTCCTCACAAATGTTATTTTGTCTTCACAGATTGACTGCTTCCTTCAGCAATGTCTCGTTTCTTTGCCACCGGGTCTGACAGCGAGTCAGAGGAGTCCTCATCTGCCGATGAGCTCACCCCTAAAGCACCCGGAGGAAATTTCAAGCAGTCAGTAGTATACCTTACAATAAATCTTTCACCCGGACTCAATTTCCTCTTTTTGCAGTAATCTGACACATTTCATATTGTTTTTACAGGTCGTTGCTTATTAGTGATGATGAGGAGGACACTAAGAGAGTGGTGCGCAGCGCCAAAGACAAAAGGTTGGTGTATCTTTTTTAAGCAGCATGTCTTTAAAAACTGTACATTTTCTCCAATTAAGTTTTGTTTTGAATGCATTAATTCTTATATCTTAGGTTTGAGGAGTTGACTAACCTCATTAAGACTATCCGAAATGCTATGAAGATTCGTGACATGGCCAAATGTCTAGAAGAGTTTGAGCAGTTATGTCGAGCCTTCCTGAAAAGCAAGACTATAGTGGACAAAGAGGGTGTTCCTGCTTTCTATATCCGTCTTCTGGCTGACTTGGAGGACTACTTGAACCAGGTCAGTAGCCCAGAGCAGTCTGATATGATACTTTTCCCAGTCCCCACATATCCAGTGGAATAGAAATAATTCATAATTATTTTTATTTTTATTTTCAGCTTTGGGAGGACAAAGAGGGCAAGAAGAAGATGAACAAAAACAATGCAAAAGCCCTCAGTACATTACGTCAGAAGATCCGCAAGTACAACAGAGATTACGAAACAGAAGTAGCTGCATACAAGGAGGTAAATTAGAACCTTTTCTTTTAGGCTGTACTGGGCAGCTTCTGTGTGTGTAACTGAAAGTGGATCTGTTGGCAGCCTAGATACTGTAAATCTCAATGTCTTCTCTCTGTTAGAACCCACAGGAGTCTGCCGATGAAGAAGAGGAGAAGGAGGCAGGGGGTTCTGGTAAGCTTGCTCTTTATGCATGTTTTTGTTTTAAATCACAACATTTCTGTAAAATGTATTAGAAAATGAATTGGCTGTGTTCATCCCAACATCAGAGTAATTGGGTGAAATATATTTACATAGAAAAGGTGTGATGCTTCTCTGGGTACATCTGACAGCATTTAGTTTTTTTTACCTCCAAAAGTCACTAATAGAAAGTCTTCATTTACCCCCAGATAAACTTTATGCGTATTTGCCACAAAGTCATTATCATGCACGACTTTTTTTCATTCTGTGCTAAGTGCTGTAGCAAACATAAAAATGATGCATCTAGATCACAGGTGAACATCCGAATGTTAAGATATCACATTGAGTGCAATTGTCACTTCTAAAATTGTATTTTTTTTTTTTTTTTTTTTTTTACAAGACTCATCTTCTGATAGTGAGGAAGAGGTCGGTGAAGATGGAGTGTCAGCCAAGGCGTTCTTAAAGAAAAAGCCTGAGGCTGCTCCAGAGGCCAGCAAGTTCCTCAAGACTGCGGGGGTAAGAGGCCAGAATGCCATATTAGATTGTAATACAGAGGGGGAAACTAAAACTAAATTTAATGTGCTGGAGTTTTTCTCCCTTGACAGGATGAGTCCTCTCCAAGTGATGATGATGACGATGATGAAGACTGGGGCTCAGACACTGTAGACAGTGGAAGTGAGAGCTCAGATGAAGGGGAGGGGAAGAGCTCTGCTTCCCTGGCTCTGGTCTTCCTCAAGAAGTGAGTCTCCCTCTCTGCATAATTTGTTTTAGGTTTACTACTAAAGGTATTTCTACATTTTTAAAATGTGAACAATACTTCATACAGCAGCACAAAGCAACATTTCATGGATTCTTTCTCCTTTTGTAAATTATGTAGTGCTGAGTATTGATTTGTTTTTCAACAGAAAATAATCAAAATATGTAAATCAACTCTAGATGTAAGTCAAGGTCAAAGTTTATTTATATAGCACATTTACAGTCACTACTGCCCCAAAGTGCTGTACAAATATATATAACAACATAAGATAAAAGCATAATAACTGAAAAAAACCTTCTAAAACAGAATATGCCAAAAACGATAAAAACAGACAACAGATAAAAACTTAATTCAAAACAATAATAAAATGTCACAGCTCAGCTTATGTTAAAAGCCAGTGCAAAAAGATTAGTTTTTAAAAGTGATTTAAAACTCAATAGAGGTAGCTGCTCTAATGTTGAGAGGACGAGAGTTCCAGAGCTTAGGACCTGCCACTGAAAAAGCTCTGTCCCCTCAGGTTTTCAGTCTGGATCTGGGACAATCTAAAATCAACTGGTCAGCGGACCTAAGTGTTCTGACTGGAGTGTGCAAAATCAGCATATCAGATAAATATGATGGTGCCAGCCCATTAAGAGACTTAAAAACAAACAATAAGATCTTCAAATGGATTCTAAATATGACAGGCAGCCAGTCAAAGAAAGTCCATTATGTATTCTTACCACCACACACTGTCTGTCCTCAGGACCCAGGAGGGTGAGAAGTCTGGCGATAAGAAAGTCCCAAAGAAGAAGAAGCCCAAGAAAAAAGAGCGACTGGAGGAGGAGGCTGAGGAGGAAGCGATAGAGGAGGGTGGTGGAGAATGGGAAAAAGTGAAGGGAGGCGCCCCTATGGTAAAGGTAAAGAAGAGATCATGACTAACTTCTTTTTAGATGTATGTGCTATTAGGGCTACACGATAATGGCCAAAATGATAATCACAATTATTGTTGTTCAATATTGAGATTACAATTAATTATCACAATTATTTGTTGATTTTAACCAAAATATTTTATTGTCACATAGGCTATTTATAACTGCTTACACATATAAATATCATATTATGCTACATTCCTCTTTGTTGTATGCCTGTTCCCTACCGGACGAAATATCAACGGGGATTTTGGTACCTCATTTCGGTGCAACTTAAATATCTGTGTTGATCTCTGATGCTCCAAAACAGACGTTAGAAGCAACAGAAACATGACTAGTAAACACTAATACCACGTTACACAGCAGGTAACGTTAACGTGAGCTATGGTAGTAACTGGATTAACAGGGCTAAAATGCTAAAAACTGTCTGCCGCTAAAGCTACGAGCCAGGGCTCCAGACTAACGTTTTGCCTTGGTTGCAGTGTTGCGCCTAACTTTATTATTTAGGTGCACCAGCACAAAATTTTGGAGCAACCAAATTTTTCCTTGCTTCGCCGTTAATGCCACAGTTTCAAGGTCACCTTTTTATCATGCTCCATATACATTCATTTATTTAATCGTAAATGATTTTAAACATCAAGGTGTAGGTAAATACTTTTTTTGAAGTACAATTAATGTGTGTGTGTGTATATGTATGTATGTATATATATATATATATACACACAATTAAAAAAAAAAAAAAAAAAAAAAAGAATAACTTAAAGTGCTTCACTGAGCTGCAAAACTAACACATTTAAGCAAAATAGAAAGTATTACTGTTTAAAAGTGCGTCCCTACTCACAGAGGGGCGGCTGACTCATTATGAATTTGTCCAGCACGGGTCGAATGGTGGGTCAGCAGAGTTACAAACGTGAAGTGTCTGTATTGTCACTGTGCTGCATTTTTATGAACTATGATCTTCTGGCCATGGGTCATATCTCTCGCCCAGGTCCAGCAGGCTCCGTCTCACGCACACACACATTACTCAACAACCTGAAGTTAGTTGCATATATATATATATATATATATATATATATATATATATATATATATATATATATATATAAACAGCATTTAATGAACTGAATGACACATTTAAAATATTGCTCGGTCACGAAAATTTGATCGTGGGAAGCCAAAACCGTGATTAAAATTTAATTGTGTAGCCCGAACTGCTATCATGACTGGTGCTGCTGAAATAAGATGAAACAATAGATGGTGCACTCATCCGTATTCTGTATCTTTTAGCACACTTTTACTGCAAGCCCAGAATAAAAATGTCTCAATCAACAAATAATGTAATTAATTATGTTATGTGGTGTATTTAATCTGTCAGGAAAAGCCCAAGATGTTTGCCAAGGGCACAGAGATCAACGTACCCGTCGTGGTGAAGAAGCTCAATGAGATTCTGCAAGCAAGAGGCAAAAAGGGCACGGACAGGTAACACTGCATCATTCACTAAAGCTGCACTTAATAGAAAATATGACTGCACATATTAGTCCTAATAATATTCTTTAAATCAGGAAGTGTGTGTATCTCTTAAAATGATGTCCAATAAATAAGTTGCACAGAGAAACATTTTATGGGACTTAGGACCCATCTCATCATCATCACATCTCAAGGGATTATTCCTAATAAAGAATTTCAATACCTCTTATTTACCCTTACAATTCTGTTCCATGTTATTATTAAAATGTTTTGTACTTGTCACACTTACAATATGATGTTTCTTAGTGCAGATAATATATGCACTTTGATCTTATCCCTACTCCTTTTTCTGTCTTTGACAGGGCTGCCCAGATTGAACTGCTCCATTCTCTGGCAACAATCGCTGCTGAGAATAACTTGGGCCAAGGTATCTTGGTCAAGATTAAGTTCAACATCATTGCCTCCCTGTATGACTACAACCCCAACTTGGCAGCTTTCATGAAGGTAGGAGCCACATTTCTGTCAAAGTCAAGAGTTTGTACTTGGAAAAGTTAGAAATGGGAATTTGAACAAAAAATAAAGCCCAATTATGCATGTTTATATATTGATATAATAGAGCCATTATAATGTCCTGTACTATTTGATTTTATAAATGATCAGATAATGAAACAGCACAAACATTATGTAGACATAAATGTAGCCAAATAGGTTTAACTGTAATTTAATCTTTCTCACTTGGTTTCCCTTTAGCCCGATATGTGGAAAAAGTGCCTGGACTGTATAGATGAGCTGCTGGACATCCTCTTTGAACACAACAACATCTTCATTGGGGAGAACATCGCCGAGGACAGTGAGAGTCTGGCCATCTCAGACCAGGTAGCCCAGCTCCAACTTTACATTTCTGGTACTTTCGGGTGGCAGTTTGTCCTGGCTGATGTGCAGACCATCCCAAACTGAGTCCCAGCAACCATGTTTTTGTGTCTGTACATGTATGGTCTGTGTTGTATATTCTGAGATTATTTTATATGGAATTTATGGAAGCATCATCTGTATGTCTTTACCTAACATGGAAATATGTTTTGCATGCTTTTTTGCTTGTGTCTTATAAGTGAGGATGACAACGCATCAAAAATATATATGTATTGCTTAGTTGTGTGGATGTGTTTGTCAGCCATTCAGGGTGCGTGGGTGCATCTTAACGCTTGTAGAGAGGATGGATGAAGAGTTTACCAAGATCATGCAGAACACTGATCCCCACTCACAAGGTGAGCTATACCAGAAAACAGACTAAAAAATTATTTTTTTTATTGTCTTTATAGTTTTTAGATGTGAAAGTCAAATCATAGTAGTATTAGAAAATGAATCAAGAATCCTTGTAGTGTTTCTGCATAATTTTTGGCCCTCAAGCGGCTCTTCTTAGTCACTCATTGCTCTCTTCTCCACTCTTGTGCAGAATATGTTGACAATCTGAAAGATGAGGGACATGTTTGTGGTATCATTGACCGGCTGCTTGACTACATGGAGACCAAGGGCAGCACAGAGGAGATTTGCCGCATCTACCTACGCAGAATCATGCACACCTACTACAAGTTTGATTATAAGGCTCACCGGCGCAGCCTGGGCCTTCAGGGGGGAGACCAAGGTGAGAAAAGCACTGGAGTGGTACAGCCTGTGTGTGAGGCGCCTCCCTATATTAGCAAGAAAGAGAACAATGTTTATTTTTCTGAAGGACATCAACAGATTATCAATATAACTAACCCTTTTAGATAACAAGGGGACTACAACTATCTAAATACAGAAAATCAGGGTTAGGGTATAGAGATAGATTTGAGTGTGTTAATATGGATACTGTGTCTTGCCATGAGTTAAACAGCGTCCACTGTGAATTTATTTAGGAGTGTGATGTGTTAAATTCTGATTCTCTGCCGTCGTTTAGTCCGAGCAGGACCAGGAGGAGAGCGAGGGGGAGGACAGCGCTGTGATCATGGACCGTCTCTGCAAGTTCATCTACGCCAAGGATCGCACCGACCGTATCCGTACCTGCGCTATCCTCTGTCACATCTACCACCACGCTCTGCATTCACGCTGGTACCAGGCCCGTGACCTGATGCTGATGAGCCACCTGCAGGATAACATCCAGCATGCTGACCCGCCCGTACAGGTAGGCAGATGATATTCATTTAGGGTTCAGTTCTCTTGTGTAGCTTTGTGTTTAAGTACCTATTTTCTCTCTTGTCTAGATCTTGTACAACAGAACCATGGTCCAACTTGGCATTTGCGCATTTAGGCAGGGTATGATCAAAGATGCCCACAATGCCCTGTTGGACATCCAGTCCTCTGGCCGTGCCAAGGAGCTCCTGGGCCAGGGTTTGCTCATGAGGAACATGCAGGAGAGGAACGCAGAGCAAGAGAAGATTGAAAAGAGAAGACAGGTAAGTCCTACATAGGCAGTAAACACATGACCGAGATTAAGTACGTTTTTCTTGTTGATAACCTGCTGGGTGTAATCGAGCTTTGCTGAACAAACAACAAAGTTAAGTTTGATGTGACAGACCATTTTGGTCAGACATACTATACACAAGAGCATGGGAGCCATTTGGGGGCAAAATCACTGCATTTTAGCCATCTTAGTGGCATCGCTCCAGGGTGGCATTGTCAGCATGTCATTGGGTCTGCCACTTTGTTCCTGGATGGACTTCCATGACATTTTGTACAGAAATTCATTGTCTCCATATGATAAATCTTAATGTCTGTTCATTTAGTGCCACCACGAGGTTAACATTCGCTAGTGTTGTTTTCCAAATATTGGGAAAAACTTAAACAGTCCTGATGTGAGGTTGTGCAGAAGCTGACTACATAACAATGCTTTGACCTCAATCACAGGTGCCATTCCACATGCACATCAACCTGGAGCTGCTTGAGTGTGTGTACCTGGTGTCAGCCATGCTGCTGGAAATTCCCTACATGGCCGCACATGAGTTTGACGCCCGCCGCAGGATGATCAGCAAGCAGTTTCATCACCAGCTCAGGGTGGGAGAGAGACAGCCACTGCTGGGTACGCAGCATGTCCCCTAACAACTCTACATCAGGATGTTTAATCCCTAGAAAAACCAGAGAGAATAACTGTAGCTCTCTTTGTCCTCCAGGACCCCCAGAGAGCATGAGGGAGCACGTGGTGGCAGCCAGCAAGGCAATGAAGATGGGAGACTGGCGTACCTGCCACTCATTCATCATCAATGAGAAGATGAACAGTAAAGTCTGGGACCTGTTTCCTGAGACGCAGCGAGTACGCGAGATGCTTGTCAGGTACGCATACACCATTCTCATTCATCAGTTAATTTAGTTTTAAATGTTAATCATTTTATTCTGTCAAGTTGTTGTTGTGATCAAAATAGTGTGACAGGTGTTAAAAGAAATGTTTTAATGACTTAATGGAATTTAAACCTGGTTCATTAATATATGTAATTTTGAATGAATTATGAATTTCTTGATTGTGTTTACTTTTTATAGGAAGATCCAGGAGGAGTCACTGAGGACTTATCTTTTCACATACAGCAGTGTATACGACTCCATCAGGTAAGCACAAAATACTAGCGCCAGTCACTACTAAAGCACTGGTTTTTATGTTTTGAGCTTTCAGGTGAAGCCTCAGTTTGTATCCACTTAGACCAAAAATAGGGCTGCACGATATGAAATGCAAATATGGTGATAACTATATTACTTTCTACAAATAAACATTTATTAAATTGTATTCAGTTCTGCCTTTCTGCTTCTTTCTGTATTCTGCTTAAATACAAAGAAATGTTTGTTTAAAACAAATGAATGGAAATCATTTCCAACATTTTTTTATTGAACATTGAATTTAAAAAGTCACCACTAAAAAAACTGTGTGTAGTGTAGTTTTTCACTGATATTTTCTTTCAACCAACACAAAATATCAGTGTCTTTCGCGATATGTTGCAGCCTTTCGCAGTGTGTTTATTGCACCAGTCAATATAACGATAACAAAAGTGTGTGTGTGGCCAGTTATTTGATAAATCCAGTATACTACACATCCTGGTCAAGTTCCCTTGGCCTTTTGGAATTAAAATAGCCCCCCATCATCACATACCCTTTACCATGGGTAGGCAGATAGGCATGGGGAACTTTCCATAGGATCATCTCTAAATGCAAACCAGCTATTAGACTAACTGAAATAACACCATGCCAATCTCTATGTATGGTGAAGGTTATGTGATGATATGGGGTTAGTTTAAATCCAAAGGCCAAGGGAACTTTATCAGGATGCATCTTGGATCCATGAAATAACTGGCCTTTAAAAATGTGCCTGCCTCTATGGGAATTTAACATAGGGGTCTGTATACTTATGCCCCTTATACTAATACCCCTGTATTTTTAGGAAGAACATTTATTTATGTACAATACATTATTCATTCATAAAGAAATTGGTGTCCTTAAAAGGTGGATTTTCCTAAAGATTTAGAATTAAGGTATTAAGATCAATTTCCAAAAGATGTTTTTTTAATCAACTTTAGCATGGGTGTGTAAACTTTCTCAAGCCACTGTGTATATATGTCTCTCTGTCCTCCAGCATGGGGACACTATCTGAGATGTTTGAGTTGGAGATACCCACAGTTCACAGCATCATCAGCAAGATGATCATCAACGAGGAGCTGATGGTAAGTTGCATGGCTTCTCTGTTCTGTTGGAGTGAATATTAATCAGTGTAGAGGGAACACAATGTTGTTGAATTTCCTTTGCATTTGTATATGCACATTTTTAGTTTTCTCAATTAAAGTGTTCTAAATGTTTTCTGTCCTCTTGCCAACAGGCGTCACTGGACCAGCCCACACAGACGGTGGTGATGCACCGCACAGAGCCCACCTCCCTGCAGAACATGGCCCTGCAGCTGGCTGAGAAACTTGGCAGCTTGGTGGAGAATAACGAGCGTGTCTTTGACCTCAAGCAAGGTGTCTATGGAGGCTACTTCAACAGAGGTGAGTTTGGACAACATGCTTCACTCTATGCAATATATACCATATATGTTTCTGCATGATACAGCTTGTTACATCCCTGGAACATCTATCATGCTCTCTTTGGTATTATAGGTGGAAAAGGGCATTCTTGGAAACAATAACCGGTTGTTTTTTTTGCATTACAGATCAGAAAGGTGGCTACCAACAGAACAAGTCTTACAACAGAGGTATGTTAAGTCACACTGAGGTTAAACTTTGGATACAAAAAAATAACATTTCTGACCGCACGAAGACCTTCCCAAGCCTATATGCCTCTGATCTTTATCATGTGTGCTTCATCATTGCCGCTTTTAACCATGTTGGTTACTGAGTTTTTGTATATAATTAGTAACTAACATGTAATGCATTAAATTGTTAGGGTAATGGTCAGGTTATGTCCGAACAGAACTAGATCATATGCTGCGGTCAGACTGCTCATAGCACTGCCTTTATCGCTGACGCAATAAAGTTTTAAAACACTATATGGGTAAAAAATGACAAACAAGACTGAACTGCACAGGAGTTTGTTAGCTGAATGTTTCCGCAACAACAGAGCGTGCTCTCTCTCTCTCTCTCTCCCTCCCATAAAACAAAGCTGCCTTCAAGTGCAGTCGTATATGTCAAAATCCATAAGAAATCTGACTGAAAACAGTAATTGTGAAATATAAAGTCTACTTGTGCTTTGTTGGAAACACCACAGGGTGTCACATTGACACTCCCCCCGCCGCACCACAGAAAATTGCCGTGTCGCTTTTTTGTATGAATTCCCATTAAGCCACCTACACAAAATAACAGGCAAAACCAGCACAGGGTTGCGCTGGGCAACGACGACAGCCACAGTCAGGTCGTTTTGTGTGAGAAACCCATACAATGATTATTTTATAAATGTTCATTTAAAAAAAATAATTTTTATTTACAACTTATGGTTAAATTGTACAATGCGTTTAATTAAAAAAGAATGCCCTGGCAATTGCCATTGAAGGCAGTTGGTGACAAAACTGTACAAATAGTTTGGATGCATGAAACGTTTTCTCCCCATAAATAAAGAAAACATAACGTGGTTAGAGAGCTACGGTGCCACAACGAGAGGTTCCAATCATATTTTAGGTTGGTCAAGAATCTGTTTGATGTTGTCCTGCTATCTCATTGGTTGCACTTTGAAGGGTCAGCGACAGGGACGTTGGAACTATATTCTTTTTTATGATTTAAATTCTGTCATGTGGATACTTGTAGATAATCATGTTTTCTTCTTTGCATGTTCACAGATCAGAAAGGGGGATACCAGCAGAATAAGGGAGGATATAATCGAGGTGGCTACAGAAATCAAAACCATCAAAGCAACTACTGAGCTTGTTGGATGTGGTTTTCAGTCTCACTCTCTGAGCTGGTCTTCATTCCATAACAATAACAACCTGAGTTTCCGTGCTTGACATTTGGCTATGTGCTATTCTCCATCATTTGACGCAAAACAGCTGAAAGTTATTGAAGTACAAGCCCTTCCCAAAGCTACTGCACAGTGTAGTATTTCAGTACGGCCAACTTCTTTGGATAAACGTGAGTTTTTAAGATTAGTATTGCTAATTGAAAAATTGTATAACAACGGCATTGCATGGTTGCTGGCTTGTGGCAGTGCAGTCGAGTGACAGACATGTCAAGTATTGTTGACCCACTTCTCAAATAAACAACAATGAAACTGCATGTTTACGGCCTCTTGTTTTAATATAAATTCAATTCAGGCAAAATCAAAGCATGAAACTAAATCAAGTATTGTAAATGCTGTCTTCTCCACTCTAAACTCCATATTTGCGAAAAGCATTAAGATACGATCTGTTTATGGTTGTTGGGCGGAGCAGAGTTTTAGTTCATTTAAGAAAAAAAAATCTTTTACTTATGTGAAAACCTATCCAATTGCTTAACATAAATATACCATGAGTTAACAATGAGGAATATTCTATGGCCAGACATGAAGCTACACATAACTGATTCTCAAGGCTGCCCACACCCAGTTGAAGGATTTCACCCACAATGGGTTGGTGTAAGCCATGTAATATTACAGGTTGTTTATCGTACTTGGAACCCAGAATGCTTTGGATTATTTTCTCTAGAACTGAATTTTGCTTCACTAGTAATGTATTTATGATTGTGATAGTCCTAGGTCAGATCAGCCAGTCAGTGAGACTCTGGCAAAGACTAAGCAAAATATCACTCTGTTACTGAGTTGCGTCCACTGTCTCGTTTCTAATTCAGTGTTGCTTCATCACTGAAAAACCGCTTTGGGTGTTTGCCGACTTGTTTCTTATTACATAGATAATTTACTTTGTGCTACTGAGGAGTTTGACAGCAGAAAACATACACTCACCGGCCACTTTATTAGGTACACCTGTCCAACTGCTCGTTAACACTTAATTTCTAAGCAGCCAATCACATGGCGGCAAGTCAGTGCATTTAGGCATGTAGACATGGTCAAGACAATCTCCTGCAGTTCAAACCGAGGATCAGTATGGGGAAGAAAGGTGATTTGAGTGACTTTGAACGTGGCATGATTGTTGGTGCCAGAAGGGCTGGTCTGAGTATTTCAGAAACTGCTAATCTACTGGGATTTTCACGCACAACCATCTCTAGGGTTTACAGAGAATGGTCCGAAAAAGAAAAAACATCCAGTGAGCGGCAGTTCTGTGGGTGGAAATGCCTTGTTGATGCCAGAGGTCAGAGGAGAATGGCCAGACTGGTTCGAGCTGATAGAAGGGCAACAGTGACTCAAATTACCACCCGTTACAACCAAGGTGGGCAGAAGAGCATCTCTGAACGCACAGTACGTCGAACTTTGAGGCAGATGGGCTACAGCAGCAGAAGACCACACCGGGTGCCACTCCTTTCAGCTAAGAACAGGAAACAGGCTACAATTTGCACAAGCTCATCGAAATTGGACAATAGAAGATTGGAAAAACGTTGCCTGGTTTGATGAGTCTTGATTTCTGCTGCGACGTTCGGATGGTAGGGTCAGAATTTGGCGTCTACAACATGAAAGCATGGATCCATCCTGCCTTGTATCAACGGTTCAGGCTGGTGGTGGTGGTGTCATGGTGTGGGGAATATTTTCTTGGCACTCTTTGGGCCCCTTGGTACCAATTGACCATCGTTGCAACGCCACAGCCTACCTGAGTATTGTTGCTGACCATGTCCATCCCTTTATGACCACAATGTACCCAACTTCTGATGGCTACTTTCAGCAGGATAATGCGCCATGTCATAAAGCTGGAATCATCTCAGACTGGTTTCTTGAACATGACAATGAGTTCGCTGTACTCAAATGGCCTCCACAGTCACCAGATCTCAATCCAATAGAGCATCTTTGGGATGTGGTGGAACGGGAGATTCGCATCATGGATGTGCAGCCGACAAATCTGCGGCAACTGTGTGATGCCATCATGTCAATATGGACCAAACTCCCTGAGGAATGCTTCCAGCACCTTGTTGAATCTATGCCACGAAGAATTGAGGCAGTTCTGAAGGCAAAAGGGGGTCCAACCCGTTACTAGCATGGGGTACCTAATAAAGTGGCCGGTGAGTGTACATGGTCAATGTAAGGTTTTACTGTCAGTTCCTATGATTTTAAGAACAATTTTAACGTCTAATTTTAGACAGTTTTGAAAGATGTAGGTGATCACTCAATTAACAGTTTTCCCATATTGTTAGTGACTACCAGAAGTTAAGAAGTCTGTTATGTTATCAGCAGTCAAAATCCAAATAAGTATTACAGACATAGGTTATATGTAGTTTAATACTACAAAACATTGACAGTTTTAAAGTATAGCAGCAATATTTGTATTTGAACCATGTCCATCAAACTTAACAAGGTTCTCTTAATGGGCCTCGTTAACCAAATGTTCTTAAGAACAAATGTGTTCTTAAACCCCAATTACGCAGCTTTGACGAAAGATTCTGGCATTCCCAAATATTTTCTTATTTGTGATTTGTTCATAAGAACAGAATCCGCGCACACTCGAGCCCTCATACGCACAATTTAGAGCTGGCAAGTTTGTGCAAATCAAGTAGCTGTACTTTTTTTGTCCTTTCTAAATTTAAATGTAACATTTCTCTCCCTTTTTTTTTTTTTTTTTTTTACAAATTTTCATTAATTTACAAAATTAGACGTTGGTTGTTGGTTTTAATAAATACACACTACTGCTCATTTGTAAAGCACTTTGAATTGCCATTGTGTATGAATTGTGCTAGACCTGTATACATAAACTTGCCTTGTTTCCCTTTAATTTACATCAATTATGTCAATGTGGAACCTTGCCATTTAGTAATAAGTTATTGATCACGCCATTTATACGCTGAGAGTATCTTCTATGTTTTGAAATGTTTTTTTTTTGCCTCAGATTTCAGATCAAACCATTTCTTTTCTACTTCATGAGATCTGCGTTCTTCTCCACATGCAGCGTTCACTGCATAAATGCATCAGATTTATTTGCTGCTTAGTATGCACTGCTGACGCCACTAAATACGATGTCTGGTTTTTCGAAGACATTGGGTTTCATCATTCTAAGAACACACCTGCAAACAATTCTGCTGTTTAAGAACACATCATGAATCAGACGTAGACTTTTCTTGGGGATTTTCTTAACGTGTTTTTTAAAGATTATTTTTTGGGGGCTTTTTCCCCTTTATAAGTGATAGTGGATAGACAGGGAAGGGGGCAATGACACGCAGGAAAGGCCACTGATTCGAACCCGGGCCGCTGCAGGACACAGCCTACACGGGGCAAACACTCTTACTGGGTGAGCTAGAGGCCGCCCCTCTTAAGAACATATATAAGAGAAAACCTAGGAAGATATTGGTGAATGAGGCCCATTGTTCTCAGATTTCATTACATCATTAATTGTTCACAACTATTGCAAGTTTTCATGCTTAATTTAAGTCACTTTAATTTCACTTTAATTCTTCATCAGCATACAGTAGGTTATGACTTTCAAAACAACCCAAAAAAATAGGTGAGTGTGCATGGCTTGTAACATTCTTTTATTCAAATGGCCAACAGTGTTTCCATGTTGCTCTCTTATTGCTCCATCGTTTCCTGATTGGGAACCTTAATATGAGTGTGTCCAGTGGTTCAGCACCAATGCCTCTTCTTTATCGCCCCCCTCTATAAGCTGCCTCTCCTCAGACTCAGTCTCCTGTAGAGCTCTTGCCTCAGTAGGTCCCTCTCTTTACGGATTCCCTGCAACACGGTGCGGTTCTCCTGAGCCCTACGCACAAGGTATGGGAGTGTGTCGTCCACTGAGCCATATGGCACTGACTTGTATACAGCATAACCCTCCTTAGCTGGAAGGAAGAGGAGAGAGAGAGAGTTTTAGTATCTAAATCTTCCCCATAGTAGTTTACATGAAGAGAGGTTGGCCAGCCAGAGCTGCTGTTCTACCACCAAAGGTTTACAAGTTAAGCCATGTGGAACATCAACCTCTTGCAGAAAATGTAAATGTAAAGAATGCCAGTTGAGGCACAGCTCACCCAGTGTGAGGGAGACGTGGTCGCACATGCCCAGCAGCTGGCCGAAACATACTGAGCCTCCATCATTGTCTATCCCCAACTCTTCCATCCTGAAGATGATATACACAATAGCTATATCATAAATGGCAGAACTCAACCTGGGGCACTAGAGGTCACAGGATACCTTTGAGAGGTTGTGAAATGCTTAAAAAGTGTACTCCATTGATGTAGCATTGCACTCCTATAATAACATTGTGGTAGCCTACTCACAATGTACAGTTTAAAAGAGAAGCAACCGATTCCACAGAACCAGAGAGTATTTGTTTAATTATTCTTACTTGCCAAAGCAGGGCACCTACATTACCCACAATGCAACTTAACCGCAACAGTTCAGTTGCAGGCAGAGATGGTTTAGAACCGAGACGCCCCAACTCAAGCTAGTTTCCTGTATTTGTGTCGCGTGGACTCTGGACCACGCCTCTTTAGGAGATTAGCAGCAGGTCCGAGTGTATTGATTCCAATGGGAGCAGTGCACTTGAACCCAGATAATGAGCGATCCTTTCGCTCCAGAGTCACCAAAGTAGATATTGGACCCATTTCTCACAAGCCACATATCTCCAGAACATTCTGATACTAAAATGTAAAATTAGCTTTGTTTGGGACCTGTTTCCGTCTCAGGACCAAACTCTTCAGAGATCTGGCAACACAGAGAAGCGAACGTCAGCTAACGTTGGTAAACCCCCTAACAAAACTTATCTCCGTGATATGTCTGTTAGTTGTTAACGTTAGCAAAAGAACATCTTAATGAATTATTCAAACATAACTTTTTATTCATTCACATGACGTTCCATTACCTTCTGCTTTCTTTTTGTTCATTTATAAGGACTAATGCTCCTCAGATCTCTGCTGGCTAAATCTAGACAGCTATCTGCTGCCGAAGACGATTGTGATTGGTTAAAAGAAATGCCAATAAACAAGTTGTTCTTTGTTTTTCTCCCATTCTAGATCCGCAATGAAACACCAATTTGTTGAATAGTACGGAAAGGATTAGGGCCACTGGTGAATAATTTATGTGAGTTCTGACTTTTTTCTCAGAATTCTGAGAACTAAGTCAGAATTCTGAGAAAAAAGTCAGAACTCACATAAATTATTCACCAGTAGCCCTAATCCTTTCCGTAGAATAGAAAGTTGTTAAAGAAAGAAAAGAAAGTCTAACCGTTTGGCGGCATGTCTCACTGACTCCTCGTTGTGAGTGGCGACTATGATCCTGTAGCGCTCTGGTTTCTGGGAAATAGCTTCCAGCATCACATCCAGCGAACTGTTGTAACTGCACAAACACAAATAAACCGATGACATGTGTAAGGAGTCTAGTTCATTGCCAGAAATGATCAGGCCAAGTTTACAATATGCAACAGACACAACTAATGCACTTGAGTTGATTTAAATCCAGATAAAAAGCTTTTTAGCATAAATTCAGGTGCATTAGTAACATTTACCAAACCCAGACAAGTGTTGGACTCAGTTTTGGCTTTATGTAGTTTTGCCGTTATCTGGGATGCATTGGGATGCCTGGTTGTGATTTATGGCCGCTGCCTCTTAGCCACCTGTCATTGGTGTCCTCCCAGCACTGGTGGACGGGGTCCGGGACGACCTTCTTTCTGCCAGCTTCCTCTCTTTGTCCATATAAGCTCCTCGTACCAGCTTGACCCCCAGACAGAAACCCTCATTGTTGGACAGGTGCAAAGCTTCTAACACGAGAGACCTGGACTCCTGAAAGAGACAGATCGAAAATGAGACTATTTGATAATGTCTCCTTTTTAAGAAAATATGTTTAAACAAATGGAAAGAAAATGTAAGATATTTACCTTTAGGTAACACTGATATGTGTTCCAAATCCAGGTGCCATCTTTGTTAAACTTCTTCATCATCGCCATGGTGACAATAGAGAGAGCGGGGTTCATGTAGGTGTACTCTGCATCAACCAGGACTCTGACTTTGTTTACACTTGCCTTTAAAAAAAGAGAACAGTCCATCTTTAAAATAAATGTGTAACACATTAAAGACAGACACAGTGAAGCCTTGGAGCACAAAAATAAATAGTCACAATAAATTAAGTGTTCAAATTCCATTTACAAAACAATATCACTTTCATGCATTTCTCCTATGCAATATAAATGTCCTTTACATACCTCTGCTATTTTGTTGAGTCTCTGCAGGCCACAGAGGAAATGGGCAACTTCCCTGTCATCTAAACCAGGGAAGTTGATTGACTGAAAGAGGCGGTTTCAGGCAAAGGACAGAGGTCATTAAGCATTTAATTAAACAGAATCTACCTAATCAACTAAACGTAGTTGGGGAAAGAGGACATATCTGGCAAACTGTTAATTTGGTGTACTGTGGACACACCTCTCCATCCATAGCTCTGACAAGAAGATTCAGGTCACATGGTTGTTCTGCCATGAGGGTTGTGAGTTTCACCTTTATACAAGCAGTACAGACCCGTCAGTCACAAAACTGGAGAACAAACTGGAACAGCCGTGGACAGAAAAACACTAAAAAGTTTATTCTTATTTTTTTTCTATGTGTATGAACAAATCAGCTCTTTGCTGTTTGACCTCAAAAACCCGGGAATTTCCCCAATGGTTTGCCTTGTAACTAAAATGCTCAGAAAAGTAATAAACAAATGTAATATTAAATTACTCTTTTGAAAGATTTAGCATTTGAGTTAATTAAAAATGCCTTTCTTGGCATTTCTTGCATAAAAACATCTAATTTACAGTAAAAATTGTAGTGTTTTGAAAACGTCCCGGCGAGTAATTTCCTCAAAACATCATGAACGGTGGAAATTGTTGCCTTACACACAGCTCTGGACTTATCAGGGCTGTGATCTTCAGCTGCATCATTGGGTCTTTGCTCCAGGCCTTGCTGTGGGATATTTGCACACATTCCAACATGGCCTCCATGTTGTCATCATATCTCTTCTCTCTGGTGGTGACAAAAAGCAATAATGTCCAGTTATTCACTTTGGCCATGTTCTATCACATTAATGTGAACTAAATCAGTGTAACTGGCCAAAAGAGAAAAACAATACCCCTCCACTGTTTTTTCTATCCTCTAGTTCTTTTTGAGCCAAGTCATGTGTTTCCAATTACAATTTCTAGTTAGATTTGTGGACTTTTTATGTTTGGTTTGTTTTTTCCCACATTTTTATGTGTTGGTTGCAATTTGCTGTTTTGTCAAGCCTGAGCACACTGAGTTATTAACAATTTGTCATACCCCGTGCTCTCTCCCAGATCCTCCTCGATTGGTACTGCCAGCATTGGCCTCAGTCCCAGCATGCTCAGCTTCTCCATGGACTGAGAGATCTCCTTCTCATTCTCTCCAGCCACAAACTGGGCATAGACGGTGGGCCGCAGCAGAAAGGAGAACCCCCTACTGCCCAGGAGTGTGCGTGCTACCGACATCAGCTGAAAGAAGAAGGTGTAGTGGACATATAGGCAAGGCAAGGCAGCTTTATTTGTATAGCACATTTCAGCAACAGAGCAATTCAAAGTGCTTTACACAAAATCAGTTAAAAAACAGTTAAAAAAATAAAATAAAAACAGATAAAACATGTGAATAAACAGTTAAAAATAAGAACATTAAGACACATAAAACACAAGAATAAAAGTTACAGTGCAGCATAAGAACATAAACATTAAAGAAATGAACAGTCATTTAAAGAAAGGCAACATCAAAAAGAAAGGTCTTCAGCCTTAATTTAAAAGAACTGAGAGTAGCAGCGGATCTGCAGGTTTCTGGGAGTTTGTTCCAGATATGAGGAGCATAGAAACTGAATGCTGCTTCACCCTGTTTAGTTCTGACTCTGGGGACAGAAAGCAGACCTGTCCCAGAAGACCTGAGAGGTCTGGGGGGGGTCATAGTGTAGTACCAGATCAGAAATGTATTTTGGTCCTAAACTATTTATTGATTTATAAACTAGCAAAAGTACTTTGAAATCAATTCTTTGAGGCACAGGAAGCCAGTGTAAAGACTTCAGGACTGGAGTGATGTGATCCAGTCTCTTGGTCTTAGTGAGGACCCGAGCAGCAGCGTTCTGAATCAGCTGCAGCTGTCTGATTGATTTTTTTAGTGAGACCTGTAAAAACCCCGTTACAGTAGTCAAGTCTACTGAAGATAAAAGCATGGACAAGTTTTTCCAAATCCTGTTGACACATGAGTCCTTTAACCCTTGATATATTCTTAAGGTGATAATAGGCTGACTTTGTAATTGTCTTAATGTGTTTAAATTCAGGTCTGAGTCCATGACTACACCAAGATGTCTGGCTTTGTCTGTTGTTTTTAACATTGTTATAATGTTAAAAATAATAAACAATAATAATTGTTATATAAGATGAAGAAGAATGATGGAGACGAGGAAAGGGATTCATTAGGTGACACAGAAGCAATGGTGGTTTGTAACTAAGTAGATTTACAATTTTGAGGTACTAGGACTTTGAGTCTTTTCATGCCACTTTCTCCTTCTTCTTTAAGTCATTTTAAATGCAAAACATTTCATATTTCACACAGATTTGAACTATTATAATTTATCTACAATAATTTTGAATTCTGTGCTGTTGGTTGGACAAAACAAGCATTGTGAGTGTGATGCTTTGGACTCATAACTTTTGATGGCATTTCTCACTATTTTCAGATGTTTTACAAACCAAACAATCAATTAATCAAGAAAATAACCAGCATATTATTCCATAATGAAAATAATTATTAGCTGCTGTCCTATACAAACTAGTTTAAACACAATTATCTCCACCTCAACCAACTTCAAAAGTAAAATCCTGCTTTTATATTAATGCATGAATAATAATAATGTAATGATATAATAGAATAACAATCACAGGGGTTGTTTTTTGCATTAATTACTTTTACTTTAAATACTTTTTTTTTTTTTTACTTCATATAATCATGTTTTTACTTAAGTAACATATGCAATGCAGAATCTTTACTTTTAGGTATTTTTACAGCATGGTATTGTTGCTTTTACTTCAGTTACGGATCGGAATACGTCCTCCACCACTGCACGGAAGCACTTATTTTGTCCATTCATAGTGTGCAAACTTTAGATTGTCAAAGATTGATTAAGAAAAGATTAAGATTACTCTCTCTCTCTCTCTCTCTCTCTCTCTCTCTCTCTCTCTCTCTCTCTCTCTCTCTCTCTCTCTCTCTCCATGCTTCACCCACTCTTTTTATCCATGCACTCATCAATCTTATTCACGTAATTTTACTCTAAATAATAATGACAATGGCAAACTCAAGTCTTACCTTCCCACAGTTGTTGACAAGCAAAGGAAAGGAGCAGAGGCGGAAGATCCCCAGAGCACGGAGCAGCTCACCCAAACTCTTCACCCTGAAGGCACTGGGATCCTCAAAGGCCAGAGACGCAGAGAGAAGGTCGGGGTGCTTGACTGCCACCGTCCTGGATGCCCCAGTACCCATTAGCCTCAGCGGCAAGAGGCGAGGGAGTGAGGGATGCAAGCGAGAGCACATCATCGTCCCTGGAAAAGTGTGTATGTGTGTGTTTATATGTCACTGACACTGCTTGTAGATGCAGTCTCAATGATGTGAAAGTGTTTGTATGAATCTTCCTTTGTTGTAATGTTGCGGTGTCTGTTAGGCTACTCAAAAAGTACCAAATGGGTCTGAAATTGACAATACAATTGCAAAAGTCCGCAGAAACATCTTACCCTCCTTCCCAAAAGTGACGTTTGGAAGTTCTAAATGATGGAAAGCTAAGCAGGTGCGATTTGAGGGTCTCGGTGTAGAACAGTCAAATTTATCATCTTTTGGCTTACTCAATGGTTAATAAGTGACTAAATTTAAGTAAACATCAAGTTGACCCTTGGCATCAACCGACAAGTGTTCCCTCGGTTTGACTTTAAACTAAATGGACATTAAAAGCTTGCTTTGTTGCATATTAAAACATTTGTCATGTTGGATCTGGCTTTCTTTGCTAGACGCTTTGGAATAAATGTAACTTTAAAGGGCAATTCTAGGCATTCAGATAGGAGTGCAATCAAAGTGGGTCAAGTAGCAGAATTCAGCTTGTTGCATTTAAAATTTGACCTACAATAATGTTGCCTTTTTAACAGTGCAAGCTTTTGTGAATGTACATTCAAAATCTCTCTGTATCAGACAAGTCAGTTATATTCTGAGGAGGGTTGAGTTTAAACATATTTTTTTTTCCCCCAAAAGACCAAGCAAAGGAACCAGGAGTGGAAATGATTAACCACCTGCCACCATCCTTGTCACATATCTCTGACCTGACAGAAAGCCCTCTAACGTCACACGCAGCTCACTCAGACCTTTGCTATGCTGGAACTGCTGACCAACAGGCCTGAAATACTAATAGGTGTTCACTAAAGGGTTAGGCACTCTTGGGGTATTCAAGTAATCATGCAGAAATGAAAGGTACTCTCTTAAAAAGGCCATGTGCTGTCATAATACTAAGTTCTAAGCTGTCCATCTGAAGCAGTTTTGGTAAAAAGAAGAAAAAAAACACAATATTTGCAAGTAAAGGAGAAGGAAAGAATGCTTGAGAAGGGTAATGACTAAAGATTTTGACACATTTTAGTCTAGATGTTACCCTGCAGTTTAAAGGAAAAGTTCAACATTTGGGGAAATACTGTTATTCACTTTCTTGCTGAGAAGAGTGATACCACATTAATATCTGTTAATTCAGTTTGAAGCTTGGGCTAGCAGCAGGGTTAGCTTAAGTTAGCATTAAGACCAGAAACAGGGACACACAGCCTGGCTCAGACAGATTAATGTGTTAATGCTAACCCTATATCTCATTTGTTTAATCCATACTAGAACAATCTACTATTTATATTTTTTATATATGTACTGTATATATGTTATGTTTAGCAAGCAAGAACAAGATATAACATGCAGTGGCCATCAATCTTCTCATCTAACTTTTGGCAGAGAGCCTTGCAGCAAATACAAAAATCTAGATGTTAGCAAAAACAAAAAATCTGATTTTTATTCTATACAGTCACGCATGTTCAGTCTTTCAGTGGGAAAAAATTGAATCACAAAAGCCTGGCATATTGGGAATCTTTTTTTTATTTTTCACACTGGAATGAATATTTGAAAAGGAATTCTTCAACAGCTATTTACACATTTGGATCAATTCCATGAATCTGCTTATTAGTTGAAATCTTGGGAAGACACACACACACACACACACTAACTCACTCACTCACTCACTCACGCACACGCACGGACACACACAGACACACACACACCATTTGGCTACTTGAACTAATGCTACACATTGCTAAAACCCTAAAAGCGCTATCAAGCCAAAACATTTTGCCAACAATAATGTTCTGCTATAGTTTAAAACACAGCTCTTGTGCTCATATCCAGGTAGGACCCCTGGGGGTGGGCGTGTCCATGCTGGTGTTGTCTGTACAGATGCCTGAATGGGATGGAGAGGGATGAGTGAGGGTCTTGGCAAAGCCGGAGAGGGTAGGACGGAAAGGCAGGGTAGAGAGCTGGGGGAGGGGTGGAGGAGGGAAGATTGGAAGGAAGTGAAGGATCAAGCTGAGGGAGAAGAGACGGGTGGTGCAGTACCATCTCTGGACGATAGGGGGGCTGCAGGATTGAACTGTGGGATGGCACCTATTTCGACTGGAGGGTATGAGGAAGTGGAGGGATTGGGCAGGTTTTGAGGATGCGCAGTTGGTGGCATTGAGGGAACTGAGGAAACTGACTGTTGGAAAGAAGAGGAGACAGCCAAGCAAGAGGAGGGCTGAAAAGGATGGTGAGGGTGAGGAAAAGAGGATGATGGATGAGTGAAGGAGGAAGGAGGGAAGGTAGAAGCTTGGCCTTGGTGGCTCAGATTTGGGAGGTGAAGAGTATGGTGGGCATAGCTGGAAGACATTTTTGGAAACGACCGATTTTGCATGTGTGGAGGGACAGAAGAGAAGGCAAAGGATGTGGGGGCAACATGAGCGTGTAGGGAGCACGGCAGACTGGGAGCTGGTGAGTTGTTGTAGTTGGGGAGAGGCTGGGCAGTAACTGGAGCAGGATCAGGATTTGCAGAAAGGATATTTGGATAGATAAATGCCTCTGAGCTTTGATCGCTGGGTGCATTATTTCCACAGGTCATGGATTCACCCAGCAGAGGCTGACCAGGTTGAGTGAGCAGAGAATGAACTGATATTTGGTCCTGCAGACCTGACTGACATGTGGAAGATGGGGCAGGAAAAGAGGAGTCTGTAGGTGTATGGGGGCCGATTGGCTCTGGGATGGTGTGATAGTGGTTGGCAGAGGGGGTGGAGGAGGAGGACAGGAGTGGCTGTGGCGAGGAGGAGTTAGAAGGAGGCGGAGTGGGGAAGGTAAAGGAGGTCTGCTGCAGTGAGGGAGTGGTGGTGGTGGTGGAGGAGGAGAGCGTGGGGGAGGAGGAGAGAATGGAGGGATAGTCCATGGACTGAGGATTGGATGTATCTGAAGAGTTGGGGGCAGAGAGCGAGGAGAAGGAGGAGGACTGAGGAAGAGGAGCTGATGGGAAAGAGGGGGGAGTTGTTCTGAACGGCAGGGAAGGTGGAGGTGTAAGCTGGTTCACCCATAGTGTCTGATCTGTTGAGGAGAAAAAGAAAAAAACATATATATATGTTAATAATAAAAATATTTGTTGCTTATTTAAACATACACACAAGTAAATTCCTCTCTCTCTCTCACACACACCTACCTTTCAATCATATGGTTTGCCACCTCACTTCCTGTGCCCTGCATCCCATCGGCCATGGAGATGCCGATATCGGACATCTGCGATGCCATGAATGCTTGGCCGAGATCTAGTGGCTGCTCCGGGACCAGAGTGTCCTGATACGAGGCTCCCTCTGGTCTGAACCCACAGGAGGGGTCAGGCAGTGGGGGCAGAGAGGCCAGAGCGAGGGCCTGCAGGTCTGTGCTGGTGGTTATGGGCTGTGGCAGAAGCTGAGTAGAGTCACATGGATCACAGTTCACTGAGAGAGACAGATAGAAAAGTGGGGTTTTAGGATAAGGTAGTTCAAGGATTCAAGGCATTGTAGGAAGTAAGAGTTATATCAAACAAATGCCCAAACTAATCATTTAAAGTGGCATCCGTCTGCTTTTTCCACTTACCAATATCCAAGGTTTCTGTCAGGACAGATATTTTGCGCTTCTGTCTTGCATCTCTTTGTCTGCAGGACGGGAGGGGAAAAGGTCAGCTCATCCACAATATATATGCAACAGTGTGAAGTGTTTAAATGTGAGCATTTGTTGTGAATTACTTTTTGCTGTTCATGCCATCTTCTCTGAAGCCTTTAGCAAAGGGGTTGGCGCTGATTTTCAGCTCGGTGATCTGAAAACAACAAAAAAGAAATGATACTTGGTCTACCCTCTCTCTAGTTCTGTACTTGGCTCTCATTTTCTAAATTTTGTATTGATTCTCTTACATGCAAGCTATTATAGCTCAGAGAAATGTGGTCAGGGCACTGTAACGTGATGACATTCTTTCTTAATCATGAACTGCACTCATCGCAAGTCATTTTGTGCAGAATCAGTAGCCCCTTATATAAATGTAGTATTATGGTAGGCTACCTTGTTGTTCTGGTAGGCAGTGACTGTGAGAAACTGGGTCTCAGGGAAAACAAAGGAGTGTTGCCCTCCGCCCCACCTCAGCACGTCTCGGGCTTCAATTACATGAACTCTGGGCTGGTAGCGATGCAGCGAGTGCAGGATTATCTGGAAATAAAAGAAAAGAGACTGACTCAGCTCTACCGTGAAGACAAAATCTACCAGTGGAGGTTTGATACTGCATTTGACCTGGGTCAGTCACTCTGCTGTACTTACATGTCCCTGTGAGTCCAGTGTGTTGTTGGTGAGCTTGGCATAGTGAAATGAGATGGTGCGGCTCTGCCAGTGAGCTCCTGTGGCAGGTGAGTCTGGGTGGATGAAAACCCGGTCCGGTAGCCTAGCCTCTGCCCCGCCAACAGCCTGCCAGCCACCACCTTGGAAGCGATAGCGGGAGTTGTCCGCTGGGATGATGTCCAGGAGGAGGATGTAACGGAGTGATGGGTTCAGGCCCGAGAGCTTTAACCTCAGCCCGGGGAACATCCGTCTAAGAGAAGGAGGGACAGTGGACAAATAGCAGAAAAGATGAGAGAAACTGCTGGTTGTATGTTACAGTATAGGATTAGAAACGTTAACTGAATGGTAATTCTAGGAGGATTAAAAGTTAAGATAAAGACAGTGGAATCAAAGCTCAGTGCACTATGTTCTCTCACCTGCCCTTCTTCGTGATGATCATCTCTGTGCCCACCGAGCTGAACTGTTTCCATAAGGATGCATTCTCCAGCTCCATCTTCACCTCATCTTTTGGGGTTTTGGTGGTAGGGTCGTGGTTGGGAACAGGTGGAGGGGGGAGCAGCCTCGGGGGCAGGACTTTGGCCGCAACGTCACAGGCGGGAGGGAACAACGGCATGTGAGCTGGAGCCTGCCGGTCTGTGGGAATGCACAAATCCAGGATAAAAAACCTTTACATGAATGGTTGAAATAAAGCAAATGCGGGTGCAAATGTTGGTCTTCAAAGTTCATCAAATCAAATAAATGACCCCATCAGTGCTCAGTCACTTTAAATATATATATATATATATTTGGCTGCCAACAAACTGAGTAAGTTTGAATCCAACTTCTTTTAAAAGAGCCAACCGTTACATTTCTCCATGCATGCACACACAGTCCCTCTCACCTCTATAAAAGCAGTCTCCGATCCTTTGTGGTCCCAGAGTCAAACTGGGGTACATCTCCATGCTCAGCATCTTCCTTGTCTGTGTCTGTCCTCTTACTCGTCCTCTTCACCTGCTGCAAAGTCACATTTCACTCTTCAACTCTTGCTGTTTCTTCTTGGTTTCCTTATACAAATTCTCTGTGATATCAATCTTCTGTTGTACTGGAGACCTCTTCTTAAGATGTTCTGTTCTTTGTGTCCGTTCCTATCCCTCTGCAGTCCTTTGCTACAAATGCCCAAAGCAGTGAATTCTTCTGTTAAATAGGTGTGTGGAGCTTCACACATAAGGCCAAATGGCCCCCTTTCTTCATCTGCCTCCCTGTTTCTCCACACTACGCCCTCATCCTCCCTTCTGTCCCTTCTCCACGAACACAAACAACACCGGTCATATAGAGAGGTGATTTGCAACACATAGGGTTCACTTTATAATTTTATAGTGTCTGGTAGGGAAATGAATGTGAGTGTCAGTAGACGTAGAATAAGTACCTGCACTCAAGTACTGTTTTGAGTTTGTACTTTTCTTGAGTATTCTTTTAAAACTCTTTTTTCACTACATTTTAGAAGCAAAGTGTTGTACTTCACTACAATTCATTTTACATACAACAAACATAGGCTAATAAATTAGGAAGTATTGCTTTTAAGTTAAACCTAAACTATATATAGTTCAAATTTTCTTCACCTAAACCAGCAACAACAGTAAAATGTTGCTTACACATTAATGCATCAACAAATAAATAATGTTTTATAGTACTTTTACTTTTGATACTTTATTTTGTTGCTAAAACGTGTACTTTAACAGGACTTTGACTTGAGTATTTGTACATTGTGATGATGATACTTTAGCTTACGTAAAAAATCTGAATGCTTCTTCCACTACTTCAGGAAAAACTTGGTCTAATGAATCCGTTACACATACCTCAATCTTCACTTTTAGTCACGAGTTCAGCATATACCAGAGGTATTGTGTGTGTGTGTGTGTGTGTGTGTGTGTGTGTGTGTGATGTAAAACTTACAACTGCCAATTGTAGTCTTACTTTCAAGATTTTCTGTAATAATTCAGGAAAATGCTACTCAAATTTCAGACGCCTCTTATACACATATACATCGAGTAGTTTACTGGCAGGACCCCTGTGGCTGTTTGATGACTTGATGACATGTTTCTTCCTCTCTGCAGGGAGTCGGGCCTTGAATGAAGGTGGAAAAGAAAGCCAGTTTGACCGACAGCTGCAGTTTGGCCACAACACAAACACGAGGGTCTAGAAGTTTATATGAGAAGTTTAAATGCAGGTATAAGCTTGGTATTACAACTTATTCTGGGAAAGCGTTACCTGGAATACTTAACAGTAGAACTGTTGACTGAATCAATTCAACACAAATACTGGTGTCATGTGAGGGAAGTTTGGTGAGCAGACAGTATTTCTAGTTAAAAGGCAACCAAACACAATGTGGACCACACAGACAAACCTCTGTTGGTGGTACCAGACAGCCAATCAGTTATAAGATGTGGAGAATATTCAGATTTACTAAAGTAAATGTAGTAATACCACAATGTGACAATACTCCATTGCAAAAATGTTACTTAATCAAAAGTACAAAAGCATTTATAGCAAAATGCCCTTTAAAAGTACTCATTATACAGGAGAGTCAATATCAAATGTATCATATTACTGGGTTTTTATTACTGATGCATTAACATTTCAGCAGCATTTTGATATTGTAGCCAGTCGAGATGGAGCTAATTCTAATGGCTATTACCTACAACAATACATCATATTTTATAAACTGCTAATGTAAAAGGGTAAAAAGTACATTATTTCCTACTAATAGAATAAAGTAGCCTAAAGGGGGAATTACGCTGATTTTTAAATTTCAAACTTTTTTCCTATGGACTCAGACAATCCAAAAATATTAGTAAACATAAACAGCTTTTTCCCAAATCCAACAACTAGAGGGTTAAAACTTACATCTGCTCCATAGGCAATTAATTGGGAAATATGTTATAGATGACACTGAGCCCCCAGTTCTGAGTGTATGGGTACATTTTCTGTTTCACAACTGTGATTACTACAATAGAATAAAGTAAACAAAATATTTATCTCCCATTAATTGTCTACAGAGCAGCTTCAGACTTTATGACATCACATGTTGGAATCCTAAAGTAGTTGGTGTTCCTTCTTAAATGGAAATACCTTAATTGTACTTAAGTTACATTGCACCACTAGCTGTAAGTGTCTAGTGAGTGCAAAATGTGAAGGGGCTTAAAAGAATACACAATTTCATTTATTGTAAACCTGTTGCAGTCGGGTTTGAGATGTCTTCAGCTACAAAATGGTAGTTATCTGCAAAAAACGTAGTCCTTGAAGTAAAAATGACCATAACAAATCTCCATAAGAAGCTTTAATATGTAAGACGATAATCTGATGCTTTTTGGAGGACTCAACAGACCACAGAGGCGCTTTATCAGAGGATTACGGTTACATCCTGAGTAGTGCGTTTGCAACTAAAATGATCAAACAGGACAGCAGCATTCAGAGGCCCAAACCTACCTACTCATAGACAAGTGACAGCTGGAGTCACTTTACAGGAGTGAAGAGTAAATGTTGTTCTAGTTGTTGTTTTCCTTCTCTATTTGTGTATGTGTGTTGTGTTGGAGGAGATAAAAGCTAGTGAGGACTGAGGGGAAGTGGAGGTGTGAACGCCACACTAAGAGAAAGGTCATTATTACCTTGATGGGGGCAGCGAGGTGTGTGTGACGTATCTTAATGTTTTTACGAACTGACAGGTGTGTCAGCCACCAGACCCTGAAACAGTCAATGATGAGGATTGCTACTTTTGTTTTTTTACCATTATCCAAGTGGGGGCAGATTGTGTGTGTGCTGTTTACAATGCATTAGGCATTACCATAGGCCTGCTCTCTGACATGTATGTGCTAAGTGGTTTGATATGCACCCTTGTTTGCTCACTGAGGCCTAAAGGTCAGGTTACTGACAAAGAAATATCCTCAGAGGCATTTGTCTTTTAAAGTTTTCATTGTTGGCTCAGTCTGGTGCAGATGTTCCTGTTGTTTGAACACTTCCTGCATAACAGGAGGTTGTGCGATTTCATCAAGCATGTTTACGATGGACCAACAAGCCTTTTAATCTCATGAGGATTACCGTCTTTTTTTGTTACTGTGTGCACGATAAAAACACTCTTCCTTTAAGGAGGAATTTGTGTCTGCTGAAATTCTCTCTCCACACTGCCAAAGGGCACACGTGATGTCACAGATTATTAGGATTGTAGTGTGTTATTGTGTGTTGTCAGTAAATCCATCATCTGCATTCAAAAGACACATGCATTTAGATCACATGCTTTATCTTCAGCTCTCACTGTGCACTGCGGCATTTGTGATCAACTAGAATCCATTTCATCAAAACAAAAATCAGCATAACGTGCCAAAGGATATGGCACAGATATAGTGAAATACTCTTTTACAGTCACTAGATTGTCATAAAGAGGCTGCATGGAAAATACTTTTTTTAATGCAATCATATCACACACATCCATTTGAATTGCACCACAGCAGAAGGTGTTTTTGTAATGTCGTTAATTTGATCCAATCTAAACAGTGAAAATGAATCCAACAGACTAACTAGTGCAACTGTAGCTCCCAGATCAGTCAGACCACCTCCAGAGGGTCTCTGTCAGCCTTTGAAACCACCACTGTTATACTGTCAGGAAGACGCACAACCAGCTTCTCCCTGAACACAGCCAGAAAACCCCGCTCACTGTTGCTATGGTCACTTAGGATGACGTTAGTTCCCTTCGCCACGGCGTCCAACACTTCATGGTGAGACATCTCACCTGAACAATGGATATGGTAATTACTTTATGCAGGCATTATCAAGCAAATAAATTGAAAGTGAAACTAATAATATCAGGTATCTTCAATTGTTTTTAATGAAAACTGAATTAGATTTTTACTTTAAATGTCTACCTGTGATGTAGAGGTCTGTCTTGACTCCGTTCAGTACTGAGGCCCCAGATCCAGCACACACAGCCACCGTGCACACAGAAGACTCTTGAAAATACCAGAATAAAGACAAATTTTAGATCTTAGGACAATCATAGAAAATATATCAATCAAAGTTTGATATCAAAGTAGCCATCTGCTTCTTTTCAGAATCACAATACTTTATTGATCCCCTCAGGGAAATTATTTAAATTATTTTTAGTGGCATCCAGAGCTGTTCATTGAATTTTTACTAAGTGTATTTATCACCTTTAACTCACTTTTAGTGCTCGCTGTGTGAGTTATTATCCCCAAAGAAGCCAAGTCCAGGCGGACATCTCTGGCAGCTCTTATTATGTATTTCCATATTCCGGTTGGAGACTCCTCCAACTTGACCCATTTGGTTGTGGTACATTTGCTTGAAATATGGTCTGTATTTGTGTATTTTAATTAAGATGTGTATTTACCCAATTGGTGTAAAAACAAATAGTATGTATTGCTAATATAGTGGTTTGGTTTGTATGAAGGATCTGAACTAGATTCTTTGTTGTTCTCATCTCTTAATCTAAAATGGCAAACCATTCAGAACATCTACTGCACCCAACGCTCGCCTAACGGGTGAAACTGTGTTTCTTTTAACTTATAACACCAGTAAAGAGTTCATTACCTAGCGTCTGCCCCAATCCCAAAGCCAAGCGGAGGTGACTCAAACCCAAGTGGGATTTCATTTTCTGGATGGCTGTTGCCACAGTTACTGGCTGGTCCAAAACACTAAGTCGTCCTTGGCCATAGCCTGGGAGAGGGGGCTGCAGGGAGTGAAAGATGGACAGTAAGAAAAAAATATTTGAATGTCATAAAACATGATATCAAATGTCATACTATAACTATCCACAACTGCTGTGTGAAATGTTAAGATTAGTAGTAGTTAAAAAGGAACAATATAAAGCTTTCTTTTCATCTTTAAGAAATCTGTTTTTTCTTCTTGTTTTTGTAACAACATAGTTGGTTTTCAGTGAATAAAAAAAGGTGTTATTTCTAAATAATATTCAATTTCCTTAATGTATTGGTGTTCTTTGGTTCATCATCTAACAGTGATGTGTTTGTGCTGTACCTTTTCTAACTTTAGGATGCTAAAGGACAGGCTGGGAGCATTGTGTCGTAACAGAGTCTGGACACTGGGGGTCAGTGCTGAGTCACTGCAGGTTACGCTGGCATGGATCCCACTGTCTGGTCTGTTATGAGGGCACATCAAATATTTATTATTTACAAGTGCAAAGGACCTTACTGGTGATCAGTGTTTATTTTTATTTTTTTAAACCTATTACGTAAAAATCTTATACACCTTACATTCCCACTGACCATGTTCTATGATTGGTTTCTGTTCTTTTCAGTATTTTGTGAAAGTCCCCACTTGCTGAAAACAGTCAATCAATCACAGTGCAGGATTTGTAGCCTTTACTTTGTTGTCAAAGTCATGAAACCAGCTTGTGGTAATGAAGTTGTCAGGCTTTTGCCCGAAGATTTGATTTCCAGGGTGTGAAGTGAAAGCTAATTGGCTTTAAAATCAATTAGCTTAGGTGTAGAGGTGGCATTAAAACTGATAATCAAATCTTGCTGAATAAACGGCAGATTAGAAGAAAGCGGTGTTGGACTATGAAAGTTTCAGTGGATTTTATGATGTACTAAAATGAAGGAAATAACAGTAAAGGGTGCTTGAATGAAAGGAAATCAATGCAAAATGTATTGTACGTTTTTTAAATTGTCTGTAAATTATACGGAACTTTTAGTTTAAGGCTAACAAATGCTAAACTAGTAAAATGCTCCTTTAATTAAAGTAAAAATATTAAGCGCTAATTTGTACTGGACCTGCTGACTGAATGTTGTAGGGTTGTTTCACTGTCACAAGCCTTCAGTTCCTCCATAACTGTGTTTAGTTCCTCTGTGCTCCTGACGGTGAATTCCAGTTTGTGACTGTGGGAGGCGCCACCCAAGGCCTGACTCAGCACAGACACCTGGCCGCTACCTGAGAGTCAAAGACAGACACCAGAGATGGAAAAAGACTCTCAGGGGACAAAGTGAAGGACAATTGGTCAGAAGGTCAATGTAATAATAATGTATACTGTTTATTAATCCCCAGTGGGGAAATCATAATTTACATTCTGTTTGTTACACACAGGCTCACGACCTAATCACGCACAAATGGAGAGATGTTAGAGTGAGTGGGCTGCCAGTGCTGGACCAGGGGGGGTACGGTGCCATACTCAATCAGGTGAATTGGTATGTCTCCAGCACTCTCTGTACTTTGGTCCGTACTGGGACTTGATCCAGCAACCCTCCGTTTCCCAACCCAACTCCCTACGGACCGAGCTACTGCCATCCTGTAACACATATTTAATTAATGATGTCTTACCTAGACCTCCGACCAGCCAGTCATTCACTCCTCCTCTAACACTATCCCACGAAGTGTGAGGGGAGAAGATCGCTATCCCAGCCTCCACAGCCCGGATGGCCAATCGCTGCTTCCAATCTTTCTGAACCAGACGCTTGATTGGCCGAAATAATGGAGGGTGATATGAGATGATAAGGTCACAGTTCATGGCCTCCGCTTCCTCCATGACAGAATCTGTAAGGTCATTGGTTAGCAGGATGGTTTTAACAGGCCGTGATTTACTGGGTTCAATCAGCAGGCCGACATTGTCCCACGACTCAGCTAGAGACAGAGGAGCAAGTTGCTCCAATACCTGCAGAACTTCTTTTAGCTCCATCAGGCCTGAACAGTGAGCAGAACGAGAGTGAAGAGATGTGTATAGGGGGACTGAGGCCTGTTGGCTTGTAAAGAAGCAGTGGCTGTGAGTATATGAAGGGAGAGATGGAGGGATGGATGAAACTGTTGAGGCAGAGAAGTACAGAGCAGCCTGTGAGGTCAAGTTGCTCCTGGTGCGTCCTCTATAGGTGAGTGAAAAAAAGGTCCAAAAAGGGTTTCTACATCCAGCCAACATCAGTGGATACCTGAGTGGACATAAAATAAATCACTAATGAAGTCCTACCTTAATAAATAGGAGCTAGTACTTAGCAACAGGTACAAACTGAATGTGTTAATGTTAGCCTAATATTTTATCTAATGAGAAAGACAATATATATTTCTGGGCCTGAAGCCTAATGTTTAGTGTTAATAAAGTGCAGTTACGCTATTTCAAACCTTATTTATGGATCAAACATGGCCTACAGCTATAAATTGTTGACAGCCACTGACTGCTGGGAACGTGCAGCTAACAGCAGAGCTACTCGGCTAACATTAGCTACTTAAACACACTAGCTATGTCGACACCGACTTCAAAAAACTCACTATCACCATATCAATGTGTGCACGAGTGAACTTATCATACTTCGCTTGCCTTTGACTTTAACGTTAGAAGACTACTAACGTACACATTCCTCCCGAAGTGAGTGACCGAGAGAGCGCACCACTTGCTGTAGAATATGCAGACTGTCCCTTTCCGGCTTCCGTTTCTTTAAGCAACGTAGTTTTGATTGGACAGTTGAAATGTCTGCGAATATTGCTGTGAGCACTTCTAGGATGTGATTTTATTGAATAAAATCTACTTTATTGATTACAATTACAATGTACATTCTGTTTGTTAGTAATCACTACACACAGGCCTGAATTACATACACGATCCAAAAGTTAATGTAGAACTGGTACATTTAATTACAATTAATTAGCATAATCTGGCTCAGGCGGCACACTATTATGATAATGTTGACAATCATTTGATCAATGCAGTAATGTTATGTGGAACTGAGAAACGTTCATACTAATGATATATAGTATATTTTTATAAAATATTAGACGTATGCTATCAGCCTATTAGTAATACTGTTAATAATGAGACATAAGGGTCTTCATGTGGACAAAAATCAGAAAAATGAGTACTGATGAGTAGGCTACTGGCTTATTTCAGGCGCTACTGGTATGACAAAATACTGTTCACATGTAATGTTATAAAAAAAAATCACAAATTAATGTAAAAAGGAAAAGATTACTTTTATATGCTGTATTGCTTCCCACAGTGCATCATCCACTTCTCAGAAAGATTACTTGGACTTTTGGAATAAATCACATCCACACACAAAGATAGAGCGGTGGTTATCAATCTCGTGAGAGATGATTGCAAACGGTTAATGCACGTCAACAAGCTGCTGGACAGAGTGGCTGTACCTCTGAACTGAGTCCGAGAGCAACCGAGAAAGAGATTATTGTGGATTAATGCGATAAAGGTTGATGCTGAATGTTAGAGGGATCACGGAAGGATCAGGGCAAAGTCCAGGCAGTGAGCATTACATCATCTGATTCTTTCCGTTAACGTCATAAAATTCTCTATACACCCCTCAGTTTAAATTGGACCCCCCTTTCAAACACCCACGCATTACATTTACATTATAAAAGCATTAATTATTCCTTTTTTTTTGACTGCCTGCCTGCCTTCACAAAAGAGTAGTTATTTACAAGACAGACAATTGTTAATTATCCATTAAGCATATTGCCACGGTTATTCCCCTTTGGATCCAATCTGTGGAGTGCCATTGACAGATGTGTATTTAGTTATTAGGTCTGTGTGTTCAAGAATAGCTTCACTTTTCTTAATTGGTATTATAAGCCCTCCTGCCCCATCTGTCTGTCCATTTGAAGTTCTGCCAAATTTGTCATGCAATAACATCTGCCTGGCTGGTGCCACCCAACTGCAAGGGTGCACTGTGTCCCTGTCCACAACCCCAAATTCCTTTAGGTGTTTAATCTCATCTGTGCTGGCTGTGGGTCAGTTTGACACAGTAATTGGAGACAAACCACAAAATAGACTGTTCACAGGTCTTAGTTTAGAGTGAGAAGTGAAATCGGTGGAAATTCTTTTGTAACTTTGAAATAACTTTTTTATTGTTGATTTGTAAAATGTGCACATGCTGCTATTCCAGATCAGATATTAACTGTGTATCAGTGGAAATTAACTAACAATGCTAACTAGCAGTGATTTGCTTTGATTATGTGCGGATACATACAATGTTTTCTCATACAGATTTACCCAAACATAACACCACGCATGAGTCATGATGTCAGAATTTTGAGATGTTTTAGGAATGGCACTCTTATGAAATCAGTGGTCACACAATCTCTTTATCTTGATGTCCTTCCAAAGCCAGGGTACAGAGGTTACTCTATCCTCAGTACCCCGCAGAGCAGCAGCATCACAGATGTTTTTGGTTCCCAAATCCCTTCTTTGGTACAAATCCTTAGATCATTTATTATACAACCAGCCAGTGTTTTATTATTATGCAAGTAGACATTATGAAAGTCATGCAGAGAAATTGTTCCACATTGGAATAGAAAAAGACATTTTACTGTGCTTGTTAGTACTGAAACTGAAGTTGTTAGTACTTAGATAGACATGTTTGGATTAAATTGCAATGTGCCATGACAGATATTTTCGTCTCTTTACTTTTTGTGGAATTTCCCAAATTGTAAAGCAGCTGTAGTCTTTCATAACAAATTCTAATTATTACACACTAATTGCTAACTAATAACACACACACACAGTGGCCTTTCAGGTGTCACACAGGGATCATATCGCATTCATTCAAACCCAAACTCTTGTGCAAAGTTTATACTTATGTTTTATTTAGATATCTGAAAATACCTGTTACCAGGATTTTAAATTGTTGGATTCCATCCACAAATGAAGTTTGCAGTCAACACATTACAACAAGCAGGCTAAATACTGTATATGTTAATATGCTATACACAGTAGTATCTTTTGATACCTTTGTATCCAATTCTGCATTAAGCATTGTTTTAGTGATTAGAGTACTGTAAGAATAATTAAATAAAGAAAAAATATGTTCCATTAGCAATCCATACGTTTAATCCAATTCAACAAAACAATCCACAAAAAGACTTTCTTTATATCAAATAAATATCATCAAACAAAATATGGTTTTATTTGTTTTCACACTTGTTTCCATGATCATAAAACATGTCTCAGTACAGTAAATGATAGTCAATCTTTGCATAGATGTAAAATTCTCTCTGAGAAATATTTGACATTGCTTGACTTTTCTCAGCAGCATTTCTATTTGAATTTCAACATTATTACATGTTCTTAATATGTACACGTTCCTCTTTCAAAGAGCTCTATAGAGAGACAGCATCAATATGAATGCCTGTCCGTAGAGTTGCAATGGTACTTTCTTGATTGACAGTTTCCTCGATTGTCATTGGTGGGACATCATTCTGACGAACTCTGCAGCAAGGAGAAGTTTGTTTAGTTAAATGAGAAAGTCCTTTATATAAAAACAACATTGTGACTACATTTACTCTATTACAGATGTTCATGTCAGTGCTGCTGATAGACAGTTCACACCTTCAAAATCTACTGTGCCATCTCCGTTGTCATCTGCTTCTTTTACAATGGCATCTATCTCCCTTTGGCTCATGTGCTCTCCCATCAGCTTGTTCATGGCCAACCGCAGCTCCTCTGTTGTGATCTCTCCGTCTCCATCCATGTCAAACTAACCAGAGAAACGAGAATAATAAAACATTTTTTAAAAAGAGTAAATCCAGTGTTTATCTTTGACACATGAATGAGTAAGTTGGTGGGGTGTTTGGACAAATCCGGCATTAAAGCTGCTGCATTTTGGAAAGTATGAGGAAAATCTTTCACTCTAACCTCTTTAAAGGCATTTTTGAGCTCCTTCATGCCAATCATCCCAGCCGTTTCTGCCAGAAGCTTTGGGGCCATCAGCTCCACAAAGTCTTCAAAGTCCACTTTTCCACCAACTGGAGGGAAAATCAAAAGAAAAGATTAGGAATTATGTGGGTCTCCTCTGTGTTTCATCAATTCTGTTTAAATTTTGGATCAAATAAGCCACACACTAGAATTTATCATCAACCTCTACTGTCAAAAACAATCTTTAAAAAAAGTTTTGCTCTACTCACGGTTCATGTTGATATTTTGGCTCAGCTCGATCAGCTCCATCTCTGTGGGCATGTAGCCCATTGTCCTCATCAGATTCCCCAAGTCCTTACAGCTGATCAGCCCATCCTTGTCTTTATCAAACTCATTGAATGCATCACGCAGCTCTGCAGAGGTGTAGATAAAATCTCTCAGTCAGCTAGATAGTTGGCTTTCAAGAGAATATGCAATAATGCAGATTGTGAGAATTTATTTACCATCAATCTCATCATCAACCAGCTGTCTTGACTGCACAAAGAGAAAAACAATTGATATAACTTTTAATGATTTTTCCCAGTTACCTTTTGGGTTATCATCCAATCAACTTTTTACACATCAACACTAACCCATCAAAAATAGGAAAAAAATATTTCTGCTGTACTTACAATATTTTTCCCTCCTCGCAAGAAAATGCACGCAGCCCCCAAACTCATTTCTGCAAGAGGAAAAAAACAGTGGGAAGTGTAATTATGAAGAGCCGTTATGACACATGATGATCAGAACTGGCTGGTCTTTTCCAGAGCCAGAAAGTTATGGATTAAGACAGATTGAGTAGTCTGTGTTTGCTCTGAGGATTTGAACACTATGTCTAATGCCTGAACTCTGAGTGTGTCTTCATTTTCTGAAATTATAAAAACGCTTTGGATAGATTTAGATGAGAAGACATGTCATTTATATGATTTTCCTTAAGGACTTAAGACCATTTTAATGAGCTGAATTAACAAAACAAGAATAAAGTGTCACCATGTAGGTATTTGTGCTCACCTTCCTCTGGGGATTTCTGTTCATCAGCCAAGCGCATTATACACGACCCCTGAAGCCGAGACTCAGCAGCTGACATGCAGTGCAAAAAGCCCTCTGTCTTCCTTATTTTTATTGATCTTCTTCTCAGTGTCTCAGTGTGTATGTGCCTGGTCTGCTCCGCCTGATGGGATGCTGCTGGAAGGTTGTGTGAGGGGAGGGTGTGGCTGCATCCAGGGTTGTATGCTCACGGGGAGGAGTCAGGTGTGTGACGGGGGGACATCCGGTTCACGTTGGCGATAAAGAGATGCCGCCTCTAGCTGAGTGTTGACATCATAGTGTAAGTGATACTGCCATCTGAACCCAGGGTTTACAGAGGAAACATACTGTCAGTTCACAGGATAGGCTTTTTTTGGTTACTGTGAATTCACAACAGTTATCCAATTTGCAGATTCAACACAAGTTGATCACTTTATTATTGATTATTCTGTCATTACTTCAGCAATTAATCTTTTGGTCAGATAATTCAAAGATATTGAATGATATAACATTATAGTGAAACAGTGAAAAGTAGTAAATCTACATTTTAGTAGCTGGAGCCTACAAATGTTAATCTTTTTATGATTGATAAATGATGTTCTATGTATCGACTAATCAATTCATTGTTTTTACACAAGAAATGACCGGGATACTCATATCTATTCTTAGAGGGTCAACTGAGAGTCATTGTGTGAAAAGCATTGTTTTTCAAAGAGTGAAGTTTTTGTTTTTTTAAATACATGATGATAATATGTTAAATCTGGACTAATTAGGTTTTACACTGTCAAGTTTGAACCCTCCAGATCATAAGATTTATTGTTTTTTTTTTGGGAAAACATACAACAGTGGACACTATAATAGAATGGAGCTTCATTTTTATCCTTTATGTGTTGTTTTAACTCCTATTGTTTTCAAAGACAAAGACAAAACAAATTCTGGATGTATTAAAGAACCACAGATAAGTGTACAGTGTGTGACAATCTGCATGAGTATTGACTACATTTGTGTGTGTGTGTGTGTGGGGGGGGGGGAACACTGTCAGGGATTAATGCCTCAGCGTCAGTCTTCACATCCTACAGTAAGGATGCATGAACACACTGGCAGAGTTGAAAAATGTAAGCATCAGGTCTTCATAGTGAGTGTGCCCTCTGAATTTGGCCTCCTTGACCTGCTTCCCTGTTATGTAAAGTCATCAAAATCTGTTTACATAAAGGGCATAATCCACAGCAGAAGCTAGCAATGATTTTATTATCTTTTGCCCCTTTCTCGTGCAGTGGGCCAGCTGTGGGGTTATGCAAAGCCACACCCGGGCTGTGAAATGTTGTCTGTGCAGTGGAGGACAGGATGAATATATATATAACATACATTTTAGAGGACTAGGTTAGAGTATGGTGTGCGTGTGTGTGTGTGTGTGTGTGTGTGTGATATAAGTACACAACACAAAGATTAGTGGATTATGAGAGCTTGTTTGGCTATAGGCCAAACAAGCCATATGTGTGATTGTGATGATACGTGTCTGTGCACAGAAATAATTTAGAAATAGTAAGTTTCACAGATGTAAAACTTCAAACTCTATTAAGAGATTTGAAAAATAAAAATCTCAAAAAATTACACCATAAATTTCCCCAAGATATTTCTTCATTTGGAACTTGCAAAATGGCGTAGCATAGGCAAATTTCTATTAGTAGAAGTGTTTAAAAATGCAAATCGGAAAATAGCTGGAAGTTAGTTGATCATGAATAAACACAAGCAAGCCTTTAGTTTGCGATGCATTCTGCAATCTGAAATCTATTTACATAATTTTTATAACCTTAATTTTCAGCAAGGATTACACTCACCTAACAAGTATGATACCAATTCATATTTCATTCATTTTCTTCATAATATTTGTTGAGGCAAATTTCCATAGCTACAACTCAGATGTTAGTCTGAACTAGTTATGTTTTATTGTGTTTAGTGGAGAGATGTAGAAATCCCTTGTTATGATGAGTGCTTACTTTCTCATTATTTGAGCCACATATAGATTTGTTTTACTGTTACAGCTGTTTATTTGGATCAGGATTTTAAATTAACTTTATATATTTGTATTTATATATTTTCATTATAATTTTTATGATGATAGTGAAAATTAGACTAAATTCTTATTGGTTTAGCACTTAATAACTCTGCTTATGCATAATTTTGACGAACTGGTGCTTTACTTTACTATTACCATTTTAAGATAGTTTATAGCCTATAGCTAACATTTTCAGAGGGAAATATACTTATTACTACACCACATTTCAGTTAACCTAGTTACACTTACAGTAGTAGCCTACTACTAATTTTCAACTAATTATTCTTTCACAACTGTTGATATCTTTTACTTTACTAATTGTTGATTTGAACTTATTTACCGGGTGTGTTGATGTGTTGGTGAATCTCCTCGGCCACACGGAGGCATCGTTGCAGCTCACGTGCCTGTTTCTGAATCGTCGAAGAAGAACATTTCCGTTTTCCTTTCGGATCCCGCCCCGCTCCGCCATCATGAAGTCCTGAACAAAAACGGATGAGAGTCGAGCAAAATGGGGATAACACGAACTGGAGATGAATTCCGCCGACAACATTAACGTGATGACAGTCCAAAGTGAAGCACGGAGCGGACCCGTGGAAATTAATGAATCAGTTTCCCATTGAAAACGTCCCAGGCAGCTCCTGGCGTTACGTTATTTAGTTAGCGTGTTGCTAACATCAGCTAGAGCGAGCCTCTGATTTTCTTTGGGAGACAGCTCTGCTACTAGCTGGCTGGCTACCGTTGGCTTAGCTGGCAGACGTCAGTCAGCTAGCTGTCACTTTAATTGACTGGCACTTTACTCGTGTCGAGTCGTGCAGACGTGCTAGCTGTCCAATTGACTGGGAGCATCAGGATGGAGAGGAGTTTGAGTAAAAGCATCGACAGACAGAATGTGGTCTGCTCGTGTTGAATAGACACACTAGTGCCGAGGAAAGGGGAGTGAGACCAATATTTTCCAGCCAGGCCGGCCGGTTAGCTAGCTCCAGAGCTAGCTACAGTGGATCCCAAAAGCCACGGTAAGACACGTTATAAATCATTCAGCATGTGAAAGAAGCCGAATTCGCCCCTGTGTCTCTCTTTGCAGGGAGAAGAGAACCTAGCATAATGAACTACCTCATTTTCAGATCCTGGAGACGTTGACATTGCCATGTAGGCTTGTTGTTGGCCTGCAGCCTGAACAGCCAGCCATCCTTGAATTGTTGTCTACTGTTGAATATATAGCATGAATTTCGTTGATGAGTCAAAGCAAAGATAGCCTAATTGACCAGCCAAGTGCAAAAGCCATCTAGCTTGCTCAGCAGAGATTGTACATGACACTGTACAGTGATGGCAAACTCCACAAACTTCTCTGTCTCACTAACCAAGGACAATAAGCATTTTGTTTTCCAAAACATGCACATGGAGTTTCCTGGATGTGAAGTTGCATTTTAGAGAGGTAATGTTGAAACCACACGATTGGTGTGTGTGTTTGTGTGTGTGTGTGTGTAATAACTTCTCATTTTCAAAGGGAACTATATGCTTCCTCTTTGACAGTAGCAAAATGGCCTTGAAAGAACGTTTCACATGATGCATGTTGATTTTGTATGGAAGTGTGTGGAAATACTGACATGAAGGAGGCCCAGTTACTGACCACTTAAAAAATATGGAGCATGTGGTACATTTCCACATTAGCCTATGTCCTATGATATAACCTGTGTCATGCTATTGTCGTATCGCCTTACCCTATAAGACATAACATAATTGAATTAATCAGTGACTAGTTTCTGCCTTAAGTAATATAATCTTATATTTCTATAATTGGCCAGGAAACCTCTGATGACCCTTTCAGATAGATATCAAACCCTATAGTGGTACTAGAACAAAGGTTAAACTTGATAGGCAAATCGTTGACATGCTAGACTGGTTGGCAGATTACTTTTATCTTGTAAAAAAGGCCCTGCTGTTGTCTGCTGTACACTGTCTATTGTCTTACTGCGAGGGCCATACTGTTGAGTGTGCGGGCTGTTGAAGGACCAGTCAAAATTATATTATATAATTGTTTTGTTACGCATACAATGAATATGTGAACAGTCGTGTGTGTGTCTATTTTTGAGTCCTTCTTTAACATGAGCCAGAAATAAACGCTGCATTTGCAATTTTTAAGATATTTTGATCTCTAAATGGCTATGCAGTACAAAAACAGGTATTCCTTTCCACCTCATTTACAATTGGATGTACAGAAAGCTAACAGCTGCATGTCATTATGAAAATTAACATAATATATATTTAATTGTAAAAAGATACATAAAGCAATTTAAAGTTTTGCCAGTATTCTTTAACCTTATAGTTCTGCTAGAGAGACAGATGGATGATGATGGATCAATCAGTGGGTGGACGAATGGTCAATTGAAGCTGATCGGCACTTTGATATTTTCCATCCATATGAGCCGACACAGATTTTCATTTTTGTAGTCTTAGACGTTTAAATGCAGATGTAAAGCAAGATACGCTTTTTACACATAAACCAAAGTGACTCAACCTTAAAAAGTGTACTAAAAAGATGACTAGCAAGCTAATAGATATCTATGAAGAAGTACTGGATATTTAAAAACAAAAAATGAATGTGTGTGTGTTGTCAGAATAGAGCATATTTCTTTTTTTTAAACATATCTTAATTGAGTTTAACAAGTTTGAAATCTACAAAAGACATACACATGCACATTAATACAAACATAGATGCAATGAATAAAGTAAAGTTGTAACTCGCATAGAGAAGTCAGTGACCCTATTACCCAGTATTTCCAACGCATATGTTGGTAATCTTTCCAAATTAAAGACGCTCATGCAGTGTGTCTCTTCAATGCTCACCAGGCGCTGGCCATGCCGTCGAGTGTGCGGGCCGGGAGCCTGAAGGACCCGGAGGTGGCTGAGCTGTTCTTCAGGGAGGACCCTGAGAAGCTCTTCACGGACCTGAGGGAGATCGGCCATGGAAGCTTTGGAGCAGTCTACTTTGTAAGTTGCACTCCTTGGTGTTAGGGTCTGTAATAGTAAGTACGTGCTGCTGTGGTATCCTGCATCACCAATGGTATCCTCTTAAATTGAAAATCTTGTCTTTCATCTCTGTCGAGCTGGCCTCATAATATGGATACACTAAACCGATAAAAGTTAAAATTTTTATGAATTTCAGGTGCAAAATTAAATTTGATCTGAATATTTATGAGGAAAGGGAATTAAGAAGGGGTTCTCAACGTCAGAGGTTCTCAACTGGTCTTACCCAGTGACCCAAATTTTTCCATGGTCATTAAGTTGCGACCCAGGCAAATTTATTTTATTATATATATTGCCTGTGTCAAAGTGGTTGATGGTATGAAAAGGTAAGCAAAACTAAGGAGAATAGATGAGACAATGGTGAGAGTGATGTTGCATGTCAGAGATGGTGTCTGAGGGACAGGAGGGACAGTAGGGATAAGGTCCTGCCAATAAGAACACAAGGGGGACAAATCAGCTGATGATGAGCATGGTGCGAGTCAAGGACAAAGAATAACTCGTTAGTGGTGGATGAAAAAGCTTGGTTTAAGGAAGGGTGAAAAGGAGCCAGTCATGGATGAAAGGATCAGCGGGAGAGGGTAGAAAAGAAGAGTGAAGGAGGCTCAGCAGAAATCCTTGCTTTATGTAATAGTGATTTCTCTTCTGGGTCTGATGTAAAAATGTCTGCTTAACCCAGGAGTTCTCAAGCATAGGCATGTTTAAAGAAGACTTAAGAAAACTTGAAAAATATAATTTATTGTCTGTTGTCCCTAACATTACCACATTAGGCCCATGACATCCGCACCAATGAGGTGGTGGCCATTAAGAAGATGTCCTACAGCGGCAAACAGTCCAATGAGGTAAGACCTGGAAACTCTGTAGATGTAACATCAGTTTATCAGTCAGGTTTGCTCATCGATGATTGTGGCTCTGCTGATGTTCCAGAAATGGCAGGATATCATCAAGGAAGTGAAGTTCCTCCAGAAACTGCGTCACCCCAACACTGTTGAGTACCATGGCTGCTACTTGAGAGAGCACACAGCATGGGTAAGAGAGAGAGAGAGTGTGTGTGTGTGCATGCTAACACACTTACAGGTGACAGAAAATGGCTGGGATTTCAAAATGGAGAAAGAGAGAGGACAAGCCAGAGAAAATGAGAAAGTGTCAAAAGTTTAGGATAATTTAAAACAAAACAAAAACTCTGTACAGTGTATATATTATAAAACCTAACTAGCTTACCACAATAGCACAATGTCTGTGCTTCAGCATCTCAGCAGAAAGCATCCAATCTAAAGCTAGGTTTATGGTTGCCGCGGTGTTCCTAAAATTACGTCACCATGGCTGTTGTTTCTATTGTGAAGGCTCGGCAAGCTGTCGGGCCATGTGGCCGTGCACCTCCAACTTTTTGGAACTATGCGCTCACTGTCGCGCGCGCGCGATGCGCTTTCAGTTCAAAATGGTTGGCTGGGATGAGCAGGGTTGCCTCTACACAAATCTGTGTGATCCTTCATGTACAGACCACAGAGAATCAACCAGCCTTAAATATGTGGTCAAAGAGAGACAAGAAAAGAGCACGAGAGACCGTTTTGTCAACGCTAAAATAAACAGATTCACGGAAAGAGTGTTCTTAACATCAGTCACATTAATGAGTAGAGTAGATAACTATAATGTTTCGCGGTATGTTGGTGTTTAACATGGATGTGTTTACTACTGTTGCCAGGCAACCTGCTTTCTTTTACTTCCGCTCTCTTCTTCTCTACTACTACTTGCTTATTCACTGAGTATTTTGTCTGTACACCCTCTGGTGTTTTGGAGAATACTGCGAACAATGCGTTGAGCACAAACTTCTCCTTGAAGATCGTAGCCTGCGCACCATCTAACGGAGGCCCGCGCACGTTTTCGAGCACTAGTATATTTGAACGCTAACTATTAACGTTAAGCAACCAGTAACAATTTCTTACTACTATGCAGAGGGTTTGGGTTTTACATCTGATGCAGATTGAAGGAGACACTTCAGACCTCCATTTTGAGGTGGACATGAGAACACATTTGGGCATTACCTGAGTCCAACAACAGCCCTCACACTTCAATAACTGTACTGAACTCACATTGAAAACTAACTCCAGTAGATAGCATACTCAGTAGCCTTTGCTCATTAGTACCACCCGCCTGAGTATAAATAGTTACAGCACTTCCATGACGTCACATTTGTGCGCAACAGGCCGGCTGCGGCGAGCATACCGCACGTTTAACACTCCCTCTGTGTCTCTCATAGCTGGTGATGGAGTACTGCTTGGGCTCAGCTTCTGACCTCTTAGAAGGTAAGTAAGAAATAATTGAGACATTGGCGCTAATTAATTAAGATTAAACTAATGAGTTAATTATATTTTAGTCGTTTACCATAGCAATGCCTGATATCCCCAAATACCTCTCTTCTCCCAGTCCACAAGAAACCTCTCCAGGAAGTGGAAATAGCTGCCATAACCCATGGTGCATTGCAGGGATTGGTGTATCTTCACTCTCATAACATGATTCACAGGTAACCCCTGTTCTTTTCTCACTATCTATATCTATTCGGCTCTCCACCCCCACACTTCTTGTGACGAGACAAAACAGATACAGGGGAGAAAACACAAACTGTGCTGCCTAAGATGAGCTTATGCAATGGTGTTTGTGCTCACACACTGTGCAGCAACACATTTTAGTGCATCTAATAACACCCCGTTCTGACCTTGTTTTAACATCCATCCTGAGTGATTCCATCACGATTGGACAGCTCTAGTTAACGGTGGAAACGCTCTCAGGACGCATTGAGATCAGATCTCAAAAAACATCTTTTTAGGTGGTTTAGTGTCTTAGTGTCCACGTTCTAATAGCAGTGTCTTGTGTTCACATTAAAGACCGCCTACTCAACTGTGAGCAGAACTTTGTACTCCAAAGTATTTCTCATATCACAGAAAAATTGTGTGTTTTGGATGTTTTTCATTAGTCTTGCATTACCGGAGGTACACAGCGCTGTCGGCGAACTGTGTGGTCAGTGCAGTGGCTATGAAACGGTTTCATTTCCTCCAGTATAAGTTCTTCACAATAAAAGTCCCCTGTTATTTTGGTATTTGAATGCTTTTATTATGAAGCGGCAAAATCAAGAAATGTTGGGTCTTCATCAGCATTAACGTAACACGTGTTGCTTCTGACAACTCCTATAAGCGAACATAAAATAAAACAGTTATAACATAAACTAAACCTCCAAACCATAGAAGGAAATGATGTTCATGTTTATTTGCACATAGAGCGTCGAAGTGAGATCCAATCACAAGTGGTCACTTAGGACACATTTGGAGACACATTCTACGGACAGGTGAAAACATGCGTACCTAGAGCTGTCCATTTGTGATCAGATCACTTGGGACAGATATTAGAACCAGGGCGGGTATTAAAACCAGGTCAGAACAGGGCCTTACAATACATTTTCTCTCTCTCTTATGTCTCTATTTGTTTTGTCTTCCTCACAATTTCCCTGACCAGTCATTTTCTATTATCTGATCATTTTTATCTCTCAGAGATGTGAAGGCAGGAAACATCTTGCTAACGGAGCCGGGTCAGGTCAAACTGGGAGACTTTGGGTCTGCCTCCATCGTTGCCCCAGCCAACTCCTTCGTGGGAACACCTTACTGGTAATACATTGTTCCATAAGAGTCCAGTCCTGGTTCATTTGGAGACAGTCCTTTTTTACCATGGTAACAGCAAGTGTTTTTCTGAGCTTTTGCAGAATAAAGGCATCAACAAATGACATTGTGTTGGTGAGGATTATAATACAACAACAGAAGGGTGTATAGACGGAAAACCTTATTACTCCTTTCAACCTAGACAAAGTTGGCGTCTACCAGATTTACCGACCTTTTCCAGTTTTACCTTTCACGAAAGCCTTAGGGCTAGGGCTTTAGTCAAAGTGAAATTAAAAAGATTGAGATTTTAATATCTCATTACCTTTACTTCCCTTCTTGATTACATTTTACCCAAATCGCAAAAAGAAATGCCTTTCTTCTCTTACCCCTAATGGTATCTATTTCTGCGTGTAGCTTCAGTTTTATTTGCAATACACCAAACTTCAAATAGCCGACTACTCATCTCTGGCTGTGATTGATTTATTGTCATGCTTGTGAAACGAAAAAGGTCCAACAACGTGTGGCCACCAGAAAGTCCATCTCATCAGCAAATTTATCTAGTAGGGCTGCACAATATACAGAATATAATTTCTTTCTTTTTTTATCGTCATCGCAATATTAACTGGTGCAATAAACACATTGCAAAAAGCTGTACATATGAAAGAAAATGGACCATTTTCACAGCAGACATTTTGACTTGACTTTGTCATAGTAGGAAAAGCACAGCTGAAATTGATAACCTTAGCTCAATTCCATCAAGAGTCCCAGTAAGCTATTTCAGTGAGTCAGCATGCACAATGCCAGGGCCTCTCCTGGTGAAATGCAGCCATCGTTAATGGTTTTATTTTTTAATAAATGTGCTTTTCCTACTATGACATGTCAACATGTCTACTGTGAAAAAGGTCTATATTAGCACTTTAAACTGTAACTGTCATTGGCTTTCTTTGAGGTGCTGGAACCAGCAAGTTTGTAATACTCTGTCTGTCAACTAAACCTTTCAGCACTACCTGCATATTTCTCACAAGGACATCAGAGCCCTCTATTCATTAGAAACAGGTTATTGTTGTTATTGTTCATGAGGCAGCCTAACCCTTGTAATGTTTCATGTGGTGACAGTGAGCCCAGAGGTGGTCTAGGATCAAAGGAAAAGAGATCGAAAAGGCTGAATTGCTTTGTTGTATCATCCATGCAGGATGGCCCCTGAGGTGATCCTGGCCATGGACGAGGGTCAGTACGACGGGAAGGTGGATGTGTGGTCACTTGGCATTACCTGCATAGAGCTGGGTAAGAGATGGCCATAAAATTGTCCACAAGTGTATGTTCTTTTGTGTGTTCACAAAGCGAAAGCATCAAACCCTTTTCATTGCTTTCTCTTCTCTTATTTGTTTGTTCTTGCTCTTTATCTGCCACTCTCTGTCACGCTATGTCGTGCTTTGTCACTCTCTAGCGGAAAGAAAGCCTCCTCTGTTCAACATGAATGCTATGAGTGCCTTATACCACATCGCCCAGAATGAAAGCCCTGTGTTGCAGTCTAATCACTGGTGAGATTCCTAAATGTCCTTTTCGGCAAATAAGACTTTTGTTGTTGGTTTAATGGGCAAAGAGGAGCATTTTCTTGTGTTGCTTGAGATTGTTACAAATGTTGCTTTTATGAAACAACTTCTAATGTTATTGAGGCCCTTTCAACATATTTTTCATGGAGGATTGATTCAATTTATGATCTTACATTTCCAGGAAATCTACAAGAGGGTAAAAAACCATGGCTGATGAAGGAATTAAAATTGTAGAAATAAAATTAACTTAACACTATGATGACAGAATTTGCAGCTTTGGTCTGTTGCAGTTCGTTTTACATTAGACAATAAAGACAAAAGTGTTTGTGACTTGGTGCTTGCAGATCACAGAGAATGAAGAAGCACATTGGTTTTATCATTTCTGTTCAACACCTCCTGTGTGGCGTTACTGTTTCACCCCAGTATGCAGTCAGAATAGGCACATTTTAAAGGTTTTAAATGCTTTGTAACATCCTCCAAAACTACTGATAAAGAATAATTAAAAGTTGATATTTTACTATAGAAACGTCAGCACATAGAGCTTTAAAAAGTATTGAGACCAACTGAATTTAATGATCTGTGTTGAGTTAGGTCATTTTCAAGCTGCTTCATTTATCATAGCATCCCAATGGTGGTTTTATAATGACAATTTTATTGTTTTCAGGTCGGATTATTTCCGCAATTTTGTGGACTCTTGTTTGCAAAAGATCGCCCAGGACAGACCTACCTCTGATGTGCTGCTCAAGGTACAAAGTGATTTTGTACATGAAGGCAGGCTGCAACGTGTGATTATCTCTTCGTTAGAGTTCATGTACTGTAGGAACTAATTGTTTGAAATTGAATGAATGAATATAATTTGTATATTCTAATAAAATAATGGGAAGTACATTATGTGTAGGGCACATACGGTGCTCTCAAGGGGTGCACCAATCTACATATGTCATGTATGAAACATGCCCAAAACCCACGGTCATTAAACAACAATTCAAACTTGCTTAATTGAACCAAATTCCTGAAGACCTTTCCATTTCTCTGTCTTGGTTAGATGCGGTTGAATGGCAGAGGCAAATGTTTTGTTTCCATCTAGGAACCTCTACTTCTTCTACTCCGTTTACTGGCGGCTTACAGCCATGTGTAGCCTAAAGCTCCAACTTCTGACAGAATTATGTTGTTAACTCGCTCCAAACCGCTTGATGGAAACACAGCTAATTTGCACTTTTTCTTTTTTTGACATTTCAAAAATTTGCTTAAAATTTGCTTGACAAATGAATGGAAACACAGCTAGCTTGAGGGAAACACAGCTAGCTTGAGGAACAATTATCATTAGCATGTTGGTAGTTAATTCAAATGTACATGGAGCTAGATCTTAGACCCTCAGGATCCTGTGACTGTTTTATTGGTCATCTATTCTCTTAACCCTTCTATCCACCCAGCACCATTTCCTATGCAGAGAGCGTCCCATGACAGCTGTGATGGACCTGATTGCCCGCACCAAGGACGCTGTCCGGGAGCTAGACAACCTTCAGTACCGGAAGATGAAGAAAATCCTCTTCCATGAGGCACACAACGGTCCCGCACCAGAAGGAGGCGAAGAGGAAGAGGTAAGACTGGGACAGAGGGGAGGAAGAGGCCAACAGAGCTGTAGGGAGACAAGAAGTTAAAAAATAAAAGTCTGGGAGGTAGTAAGAGTACTAAACTGTTGTACTTGAGTAATATTTCATCAAAATATTTGTACTTTTACTTGAATACAAGTAAAAATACCTATCTAAAAATTGTTAAAGTTAATTTAGTTCATTTAAAATCTAATTTAAGTAAAAGTTACTTGGTTACATTAAAAGAAAACTGTAAAATGGCCGGGGGTATCTCTCCCATGTACGGGGCGGCTGTGGGTCAGTGGTAGAGCGGTTGCCTGCCAATTGGAAGGTTGGTGGTTCAATCTCTGGCCCTGCAGTCCCATGTCGAAGTGTCCTTGGGCAAGACACTGAACCCGAGTTGCCCCCAATGCTGTGCCATCGGAGTGTAAATGTGTGTGAGTGTTTATCTGATGAGCAGCCTCGGCCACAGTGTATGAATGTGTGTGAATGGTGAATGGTTCCTGTAATATGTAAAAGCGCTTTGAGTAGTTGTTAAGACTAGAAAAGCTCTAATAAATACAGGCCGTTTACATTTAAAATGGGCTGGGTATCTCTCCCATGTAGTGAAAATGAGACAAAGGGTCATTAATCCCAAAATATTTGGTTTTTAATTAAAAATCTATACAAATATATAAACATCTATACAAATGTGTACTCACGTAATAACATGTCACACATGACATAAGACCTTTAAAAAGGTATAACGTGGAATTTTAGTTCAGACCATCCAATAAAACGTTTTCAAACAATCAATTGAAAGTGAAAGTACCATACATGGTTAGTTCTGAGGGCCATGCTTCTTTTCTTCACAAACATAAACAACAGTTATAATGCAAATCAAGGCCAAATCAGGTATTTTGACTCCATAAATGGGTTAGACCCTAATGTTCACAGCCCAGACTAGCAGCCAGCTTCTACACACCTACGTAGCTCGTATGAGCTAATTAGATGTATTTGAATTAATTTAGACAGTCTCCTACATACGTTGTCCTACGGAAGGGGTAGGAAATTAATTTTTTCAATGGGCCCCGTGAGAAACAGGGACTGTTGTGGAGGGCTAAACTCAATTCTGCTCAATATTAATTTTGTCAGGCGGCACATTCTCAAACCTCTCTTTTTTTCACTGGGCATATTTGCGCAGCAGAGTCCACCAAGCACTCTTTAATAAAATCCCCTTCAGAAAATGGCTTACGGTTTTTGCCGATTTTGTGGGATATCACAAAGCTGGTCTTAACCCTTGGTAAAAAATCCTTGTTGCATTTGCAGTTTAACTAGCAAAACTTCTGATGTCCGTGCCTGCTCTGCATCGTTCAAGTTGTATTTCTCTCCGTGTTTAGTATTGTAGTGGCGATTCAAATTATAATCCTTTAACACAATGATCTGTTCTCTGCAAACTACTCAATAAATACATACTTAGAAGTCCATGTTTGGTTAAAAACTCTGCGCTATGTATCGACCACTCAATGAACTGACATTTTTGAGGGATAACAGCTGTTGACTGATATTGGCTCATTCATATCTCCCGCTCAGTTCGCGGGGGTCCGACCAGTTCTTGTACTTCTTTTGAATTGCGACTTATAACCTGAGAAGAAGAAGCTGCATATGTTTGCACAAAGAATGCCCAGGTCTGGTGTAGTGTTTCCGGGCGCGAAACACTACACTTTATTTTTTTCTTCGCTTCTGTTTTTGTTAGTCAAACTTCTTTTTTACTCAGTTACGGATAGGATTTGTAGCAAGTTACAATACTTCACTCAAAACGTAATCCAGTACATTTTAAAATACCGATTTTAAAGCTACTTGCAAAATACACAACAAAACTACTCAATACAGTAACGTGAGTAAATGTATTTTGTTACTTTCCACCGCTGGTCGTAAGGTTAGAGACGCAGTGACTGATGGATAAATACCGGCTACTATTGGCTTTCTCAATGCAACTGTTTTTGTCCCCTATCCAAGTCCTTTAACATTGGGTGGCCAATCTGATACTGATTGTAGGTACCGATTCACCTAAATGCTGATTGAATGTGTATCTGACACATTAAAATAACAGCTGTAGACTACTAAATTTGGGAAACCTTATTTTTGACAAGCTACCTGATCCAAATCCTGGTTGGAATGCTCGCACCATAGACATCAGCTGTCGTAAATGAGGCAAGGCAAGGTTGACAAAACACAGTAGAGTACAGTAATGAAAGGGTCAAATTTGTTCCTCTTTATTTTAGCAGATTCTTTATATCTTTAATATGCCCAGATTAGCACCAATATTGATTCTAAGGGTCGTCTAGGGACTTCTCTACTTTAAACATTACGGTGCTTTGACTGGTCTGATGTTTGAAATGAAAACAGTTTGTGTGCCTTAAAGTTGGTCATTGTGTCACATTTCCTACAGACACAAGGACTCTTAAAACACACTCTTTACTTCACATGTTGTAAATGTGAAATTGGAAATCTCTTCAAACCTTCAGAAATTTACAAGAAACTTCATAATGGAGTAACTGTAGTAACCCTAAAGTTCATAGGAGTCTAGTTAAACAAAACAAAGTAAGAGCTGCCTTACAAATGAAGCTAACAAAACATTTTATTTCTGAAGTGGAAGAAGCAACTATCAGTGTCTGTAAGAAATAACAGCTGGTTTTAGCATCCATCCTGCCTTTGTATTGTACGTGTGAATATATATTGTAAACTTAGGGCCCCTTCCTCTCCATACAAAGGCCTTTGTTTGCATCAACATTTAATTCCAGTTGGTTGTTCCCCCCGAAAAAGGAAATGAAGGAATTCTAAGAATGTAGGGCTCTTACTTTTATTGTGTAGGCCTGTGTCTCACTGTTAGTTTGTTTTGAAGGGTTTTCAAGGATAAGCACATTTGTGTACGCTATAAACTGGTCAAAACACTTGTACCACCTGACAAAACGTCCTCTTTTTCCTTACCGTAAGGATGTGGAGCAGTATATGCTGCGCACCGGCACAGTCAACAGCATGGAGAGCTCCCACTCTTTGCCATCCATGTCAATCAGTGCCAGCTCACAGAGCAGCTCAGTCAACAGCCTGGCAGACGGCTCCGACGACAGCGGGGAGATGGCCATGATGCAGGAGGGAGAGCACACCGTCAGCTCTAACAGCTCCGTCCTGCACAAGCCCCTGGTCAGTCCAAATGTTTTCCTGTCTGTGGGTGGGAAAGTTGAGGAGTGTGAAAGTCCTGTCCCTCCCATAACCCTCTATGACACCTTCTGCACCATGTCCATCCATTTCACATACAGCCTTTTCCTAAGACTTCTAACATCACAATTAGTGGTGTCACGATTCTCAAAATTTTCGATTACATTTTTGATTCTAAGGACCCGGTTCAATTCTCATTTCTACTTTTTTTTTTAAAGCACTAGTTGCTATGCCATTTTTAGACTAGACTTTTATGGAATATAATATAAACACTCACATAGAGCTTGCAAGCCGGGTTTTTTTTTGTCAACAACGCAAACGTTGTCAACATAACTCATTGGAAATCCAAAATTCTCCCACACCGGCGACTTCAGTGAAAGAGGAGGGGGTTCAAGTTCTCAAGGTGGGTCTCCTGCAGTTGCCATGCTATCTTCTGCTACTGTGTGTGTGTGTGTGTGTGTGTGTGTGTGTGTGTGTGTGTGTGTGTGTGTGTGTGTGTGTGTGTGTGTGTGTGTGTGTGTGTGTGTGTGTGTGTGTGTGTGTGTGTGTGTGTGTGTGTGTGTGTGTGTGTGTGTGTGTGTGTGTGTGTGTCTGTGCTCATTATCTCTGTGTCTGTGTCTGTGTCTGTGTCTCTGTGTGTGTGTGTGTGTGTGTGTGTGTGTGTGGTAATCTAGCTCATTATCTCTCTCTCTCTCTATCTATATATATATATATATATATATATATATATATATATATATATATATACACACACACACACGGGAAAAGTAACTACATTTACACTGTGAATCATTTTTTCAAATCGATATTGAATCAATAGGGAGCCTAAATATTGGAATCGATCGTGACATTTTCTGAATCGAACACCCATAAAGACTAGTCATTGGAAAAATCCTATTCTTAACCTAAGCCATCACAAACTAGTTTTTATAAATCCTTTCCCTCGCTTCTCTTTCCTCTTTTGCTCTGTCTTCGCTGTGTAGAGCCATGACAACATCTACGATGATCCCTATCAGCCAGAGGTTGACCCACTACGAGAAGCATTGTCTGCAGGTGGAGGGGGAGGCGGCGGAGGAGGCGGCGGCGGAGGAGGAGGAGGAGGGAGGCGGCGTCGAGGCAGAGATCATTTTGCCACCATCAGGACAGCTTCGCTCGTCACTCGTCAGATCCAGGAACATGAGCAGGGCTCGGCCCTGAGAGAGCAGATGTCTGGGTAAGGTGACATACGTGCCATATATTGCTAAAAAAGGAAGACAAAGCCAACAAGTTTCAAGTTTATTTGTATTGCTCCTAATCATACTTGCAGTGTGAAAAGGCTTTCCAGTCCACACCTTATAAACTGGAAATAAAACGGGCCCCTGTAAATTTTAAACTTTAACAGAGAACAAATAAAACCTTCAATGAAAACCTTGTTTGAAATAAGTGAATCAGAGAGCTTACCTTCCTTCTCGCTAACTTCATGCCTGCATATCCTCACAGGTACAAGCGGATGCGCCGGCAGCACCAGAAGCAGCTGATGGGCCTGGAGAACAAGCTGAAGGCAGAGATGGATGAGCACCAGCTGAGACTGGACAAAGAGCTGGAGAATCAGAGGAACAGCTTTTCAATGGAGGGAGAAAAGCTCTCCAAGAAGCACCAGGCTATTCTTGAGAAGGAGGTGAGCTGGTGGAGGGTGAGTGACCCATAGTGAGAGGAGAACGGAGGGCTAGATGAATATGAGATGCAGACATGTCAAGAAGCATTTCATCAAATATTACACCACACACCGGGTTTGTGAGACCATTCCTAACCAGGCGCCTGGAGTGGACACTTGGAACATACTGATTTCAGCAACAATTTAGTTATTGAGTTTCTAATTCTTCTTACTTTTAGACTAGTTGACTAGTCTAAGATTAAACCTCCATTTATACAAATTAGTCATTAGGAAAATCGCTAACCTGATATATAGTGAAATAGTAGTGAATATTCCATATTTTTATCTTAAAGGTGCTAAGCGATGTCACGCTTGTTTTAGGCTACAACTTTTATGTCACATACAGCAAACATCTCATCACTATCTGTAAGCTGCCTGTCCCCAGAACACACTGTAAAAAACGCGGTCTCTGTAGACAGCCCAGGGTCTGCAAAAACAAAAAGTGCCCTCCTGCACCACGAAGCATACACAAACAGTGTTCCTGCTTTCCAGTCAATAAACGACAAGAAGGATTTGGGGATAGAGGGGTTAGTGCGCGGGAAGCACAGAAGGGAGGGGACGGGATGAGGAGGAGGGAGGGGCAAGCTAGTCACGTTTTGTATGAAAATACTTCTAACGTCAACAAGAAGTAACGCCACCAAACATTGCTTAGAGCACCTTTTAAAAGCTCTGATGGTAATGAGGTGGAGGAATGTTTTATTTGTTGTTTTGTTTTTTAGACAAAGGCAGTTCTAACTGAGGAGAAGAAGTTTCAGCAGCACATACTGGGCCAGCAAAAGAAAGAGTTGACGGGTCTGCTGGAGTCCCAGAAACGGCAGTATCGCCAACGCAAGGAGCAGCTCAAAGAGGTGCCTCTAGGTTTTTCACCAGTCAGCTGACAACCACAAAAGTATTTGTATGATAATTATAGATAGAAACACAGTTCCTGTTATGTACACATAAAACACCTGTTGGTCAGCTCGACCAGCTATTAATACCACATTCCTATTTAACTCAATGAGAATTTAACTTCTATTTAATGTATTTTTATCTTTTTAAAGTGACTTAAATTAAAATGAACCCTTCATCATACTAACACTATACAAACAGCATTGATCTTTCAGCCTATTCAGCTAACACTACTATACTTTCTGTTCACTGCCTTTCATTTATTTCCACTCCAGGAACTGAATGAGAACCAGTCAACACCAAAGCGGGAGAAACAAGAGTGGTTGGTGCATCAGAAAGAGTGTCTGCAGCAGCTGCAGGCTGAGGAAGAGGCAGGCCTGCTGCGGCGGCAGAGGCAGTATTATGAGCTACAGTGTCGTCAGTACAAGAGGAAGATGCTACTGGCACGCCACAACCTGGAGCAAGACCTGCTCCGAGAGGTACCATTTATTTATTTATTTATTTATTTATTTATTTATTTATTTATTTATTTATTTATGGTGTGTCATTGTTGGATCAGCAATTCAATTCTCTTAACACCTATTTTAAGCAGCAAGTCCAGTAGGTTTCAATATTCAACATAGATTTGTAGAGAAATGTGTCCAGCAACAAGTTTCCTATCCTTAACAATATTACAATATCCTTCCTGCCTCTTTATCATCTTCTCTTCATCTATCTCTTCTTCTCCAGGACCTGAACAAGAAGCAGACTCTGAAGGACCTGGAGTGTGCAATGCTTCTACGTCACCACGAGTCCACCCAGGAGCTGGAGTTCCGCCAGCTGGGTTTGGTGCAGCGTACTCGGGCCGACCTGATCCGCACGCAGCACCAGACGGAGCTCACCAACCAGATGGAGTATAACAAGAGGCGTGAGCAGGAGCTGCGTCAGAAACATGCCGTGGAGGTCCGCCAGCAGCCCAAGAGCCTCAAAGTGAGTGAGGAGGGAGAAGACAGCGAGGCGGGGGTGGTAGGAGTAGAGGGGGAGGACGAGAGGGATGGCGAATTTGAAAAGGGGAGGGAGGTGGTAGCTAAGGAGATGCATGATGTTGAGGATGAGCTTGATGGAGCAGTGTTTGAAGACAATGAAATGTGTGCGAGTGTCCCTGTGGTTAAAAGGAATGTTGAGTTCAATGACAACAATATAACAAAGGGAGAAGATGCAAAAGAGAGGGAGGAGTGGAAAGTCAGTGAAGAGGGGACAGTAGTGAGGGAAGTAGAAGGAGTGCAATGGGAGTACGAGGAGGATCCCAGTAAAACTGCACATGTCGACACTGATGACGAGGAAGAAGAGGGCAGGGGCGTGGCCGACGGTTGTCCGTCAGAGTTCATCTCGTCCCTGTCCCCAGAAAAGAGACGACTCCGTGAGCGAGTGATCGATGAGCTGTCTGAGTTTTACTTCCCTGATGTTGCAGAGGAGCTGGAGCCTGAACCCATCACTTCCCCTCCTCCCCCTCCCCCCACCCAGACTGCTTTCCCTTCACTCTTCTCTCACGCCATCTGCCTCCTCCTCTCCCTCTCCGCTGCTGCCCAGCCCTCCAACCTCACTTTGCTGCTACTCTCCATCTTCCTCCTCTCTCCGTCGCTCACCTCCTCTGCCCTCGGTGGCCTCTGTTCTTCTTTCCGCTGAGCTTGCCTTCTTGGCGCTGTTCTTCTCGTACCTCTTCCTTCGTTCATGCTGTTCTCTTTCTCTTTCCACATACCTGTCGATCAGCCTCTGGGCCAACGGCCTCTTCAGTTTAGGTCTCGCCCTCAGTTTGGGGATTTATTACATCCCCATGATTTTGATTTCAGCATCCTTCCTCAGCTCTCCCTCCCTCTTCCTCTCTCTCTACTTGGTGGTGGTGCTGATTGTTAGGCCGGCCCGTGACTTCCTCCAGTACGCACCCCGTAAAGTCAACCGCCTCTGCATGCGCGTCCTTTTCCGCCTGCCTCGGCCCCTTTTTGCTATGTGCCAGTCAGTCCTGGGCGGTATGGCTGAGCGTAACCTCTATGAGATGTTTCCAAAAGCAGGGCGCAACTGGGGTGGGCGCCAGTCCAAAATCCCAGTCCCCCTAAAGAGCTTGCCTTTAGAGTATCAGGCTCGCTGCAGTAACACCTCTCCCTTGGCCAAGGGCCTCCTCTGGGTGAAGCGTTTCAGTAGACGCCCCCTCGGGGTCCTGGCAGACCTGGCTAACTCCATAGTGTTAAAATTAGCTGGAAAGCTTCTTAAAAAGCTTCCGCTCAGTGTCTGGATCACACTCCAAACTCTGGGCCTCTTAAAGAAGGAGAACCCAAGCAGGCTGCCCCGCCTGTTACCCAGGGAGGTCAGAGAGAGGAGACAAAGGGAGAGGAGGGGGAGAGAGAGGGAGAGACAGAGAAGGCAAGAGAGTTTGTTCCGTGAAGAGGCAAAGTGGGAGTGTGGGTTGAGGCGAACATCATCTGGAAGGTTTGTCAGGAGGAAAATTCGGCCATGGAGATAGCAAGCGAGTGTGAGGCAAATTGAAGGAAAGGGTGTGAAACATGCTGGTAGTGTGGGAGTGTCTGTGAGCGTGATGATGCTCTTTGTTCCATTGTTCAACCATCATTTGTGTGTCTTATTGATTTGGGCCTACATGTCTCTCTTGTTACATAACTCCCCAAATGGTTTGTGGTCACATTTCCTAAAGATGAGTCCTATATGACCCTGCACACATACATCTGTACATCAGGCTGAAAGGGATTTTGGCTGTTTAAGCTTTTCCCAACAGGCATACATCGTACATGTGTGCACACAAGCCGTACTGTTGTCAATGGGCCCTGCAAACGTAAATTGCAGCGGAACCCTTCGTTACTGTACCAAACCCAGTAAAGTTTTCATTATTGTGCTTTTTGTAAAAGTTTTTTTTTTTTTAATTTTATTTCATTATTTTGCTCTTAATTTGTAAGACAAATATTTTTATGGTTATTTTTAAGACCGGTTTTGTGCAATCTTTTGTTTTTCTTTATAGTGGTCTTATTTTAAAGGGTGCAATGTTGTCTAAGTGCTTAGAACAAATATTAGTGTTGCATAGCTTCATGGCTATAATTTCATTGCCCAAAACGGAATACTGTGAAACAAAACAGAAAAAACATTGATTTCACTAACACCCTGAACACTAGCCCTCAGTTGGTATAACAGTGCAATAAACAGCTGAACAGAAAGATGTGGGACCACTGTAGGACATACGTTTGATATCACTGAGAAGTGTAGTCCAAGTGGGAAATAGTTAGCATCTTACATATAAGGTTTGGGGCCATTTAGCTGGGATAATAAGCCTGTCCAGCTCAGTTGTTTCATGTTAACGCATCATTGGATATTATTTACAGCTGGTGAAATCATCTTTAAGATTCTAGTTAGATATGCCATTATTATTGCCCTTTATGCAATACTCTTGTTATGATTTACCATGTAAACATTCAGATATTTTTTCCTATTATGTTCCTTTACATGTGTGACTGTGCAAACTGTTTGCACAAATGTTAATATATCTCTTGTGAAGTCACGTATCTGAAATTTATAGTGGAAACATAAGAAAACAGGATATACTTTGGAGTAGGGAAAGTATAATTTAATAAAAGCCTATTTAATATTTTTAATGTAGCTTAATTTATATGAAGCCATATAGACAATCGTTTGAGACATATAATCAGAAAATAAGTCCAAAGATTGATGCAACTACTGAATGTGAAAGTTTGAGCTGATCACCATCTTATGAAAAGAAGATATCCACTAATAGATATCTGTTTCATTTTGCACTGTCCCAAAGACCATTTCAAAAGAAAAGTGTGGAGTGGGAGAACAGATAACTAATAATTATTAAAAGTTTAGTCAATAAAACATTAGAAAAATAATGCAACAGGATGTCTTCCAATCAAAAGTCCAAAGCCCAAAGATATTTAGTTTACATTGATACACGACGGGGAACAACAACATATCCTCAGAATTATGGAGCCGGAACCAGAGAATGTTTGGCATTTTTTCACTATTTTTGCTTAACAGATTACTTCAGCTGGACCAAAAAGAACTTGACATTAATTAAATGAAGTTTAAGAGAAATATGCAGTTGTCGCATGCATATATTTGAGAGTATAAGCATTGTAAAATGTGAATATTTGCAATGGAAATCTGGTTAGGATGAGTAAAATCATTAGTGCCTATAAATGCTAATTATGTAGGGAAAGGTGCCCTGTGCTATATGTCACAGAAGGACGTTTGAGCCATTTACATGGAGGAATATAGAGTAGGAAAGCATGTGTCTTGACTGTATTTGATCCAGACAGATGACAAAAAGTTGGGCACTTTTTGGGAAAGACATTTCACAACAAACATTGTTTTATTTGAATGTAACTTATTTGCCATTGATTTAAAATTTGTATTCCAGTATCGGTTATTTCCTGTTCCTCTGAGTATGTTTACATGTTTGTAATCTGTTTTGGTGTGACACCATTTCTACAGAGTTATATCACCTTGAGTTTTTTCTTTTATATTTTATTTATAAGACTAGTACTGCATTTGGTTTGGCAGCCATTTTGTTGTCCTTTTTATTCTCATTTTTAGCTGCATGAGTGTGCATGAGTGAGGCTGTGTGCTTGCAAACAGCAAAATATTTTGTCATACTTCCAGATTTTTTTTTTCTTTACACAAAAAATAAATTATTTTGTGTGGAAATCATTGTCTTGTTTGTTTTTATGATTTTTGTTCCCATTATTTCCATGTTGTCTTCATTTGGTTACGTTTTATGTTTTTTTAAGCCAATCTTATTTCATTGAAAGATCCCTTTATCATTTTGTTGTTCATCATTCCTCCTGTGTCACACATTTTATCTCTGCTGTCTTCCGTGGGGCCTCACATAATGTCTGTGACTTTGTTTAGTGGTATTTCTAATATATATCTATTATAAGGTTTAAATATGTTAGGGGTGTTAACTGATGGGTATATAATCATTATAGGCCTCATACAACAAGGACGAGTTATTGTGAATCCATGTCTTATATGCCGAATCACAAGTTTAATTTAAAGTGCATGAAAGGAACAAACTAAGTCATCACACAGAGGTGTGTCTTAATATGTTAAATATAAACAGTCATTCTTAATGATTATAACTTGCACAAAAAGGTTAAATAATATTGTAACCTATTTCTTTTTAGAAAAGTTTCTTTTGTTGTTGATTTACTTTTAGATGTCCATGCGGATTAATCACATTTTTGTCTTACTGTTTTCTGAAATTGTAGGTATGTTTACATCTGCCATATTTGTGAACATTGGGTTTAAACAGCCCTGTTCAATAATTATCACCTGACAAATGCACATCTGCATGGCTATAAGTCAACCTCTTTAATTAAATGTAAGAAAATACCTTCTAAGAGTAAAAAAAAAAAAACATTCCATAATTCAACATAATTAGAAATGATATTAAATAATTGACTGAAAGTGGCCTTCATTGCAATAAACTAATTGCATCCATTTATAAGTACAAACTCTTTTTGTTTTATAAAACTACAGTAGTCACGTAAAGTGATTTATTTTCCCCTTATAGAGGAAATGGACATGGGCATATTGTCCAATTTAATGTTAGTAGACACCTTGGATTCACTGTGTCAATCACTGTATGAATATAATTCTTATAAAATAAGGACAGTTCTTTACTATTTTATTTATATATATATATATATATATACACTAGTCCAGTTGAAAATAATTATAATATTTAGTAATAATTCAGCAAGATTGGTCAGCCCTTCCTGTAACAATGCTTAAATTACAACGTGTACCAAACGAGTGGGTCTGAGTCATCATACCGTGATGCTGTTACTGTTAAAGATTCAACATTTGAAAGGTATTTATACTCTTAATTTGCATTTTTACCATCAGGGTCATGTCAGCATTTTTGTAACAAAATTGATAGCAAGTCGTTACAAAATGTCTTTTTTCCAGTGATTTTCTGTTTATCATCTCCATGTTCATTTATAACAGCACAGGAGCACTTTAGCCCAGCTGCTTCCTTCTGTCTCCTCTCTCCTCCAGTCCAAAGAGCTGCAGATTAAGCGTCAGTTCCAGGACACCTGTAAGATCCAAACCCGTCAATACAAGGCCCTGCGCAACCACCTGCTGGAGAACACACCCAAGTCGGATCACAAGGCTGTGCTGAAGCGGCTGAAGGACGAGCAGACTCGTAAGCTGGCCATCCTGGCCGAGCAGTATGACCACTCCATCAATGATATGCTGTCGACACAGGCTGTGAGTAAGGCAAGGAGATGTCATTCATTTCACACTCGCACAACACCACCAGTGCTGTCCCTGGCCCAGGGCCTTCTGCCTGCCTACCTGACTGCCAACCTGCCCGCCAACAAGCCTTCTCCTGGTACCTCAGTGGTGATCTCCACCTAAACCCACATTTCCCAGTTTTATATCAAACAGTATACACCATCCTGTTTCCCCTACAGTCCTCCGAAATGTCCTTTTCCCTGAATTTCTCGGATTTGAAAATTTGACCTCTTAGGTCAGAAGATAAATGTTAAAGAAAGAAAATGTGTTTGAGGTTTAGCCATAACTTCAGGACTCTGATATACAGCCACATAATAGGATGACATACAGTCCGTTCCATCTTTAAAAAACTACTCCTTTTGGCATTGCCCTCCTGTAACATTGTCTGACTTGGGGAGATGAATAACCAGTTGCATCAAAATACTTGTTTCCTTTTGTGCATCATGGACTATAAAGGTACATTTTGGCACAACAATCCTGTCTCTGTACCGAGGCTTTCTTTTCCACTTCACAATTACTATAACTACAGTATAGCTCGTTGAACCATTATGTCAGTTTGAGATGAGAACGGTAGATGTGGATCTTTATAGTCTGTAGGGATATAACTATATTATCTCTTTAAATAGCGGGACTTTTTTTCCACTAATTGCCTTTACTTTAGTCTGAATCAAAACAAAACTACAATACAGTCAAATGTATTATTTTGATTTATCCTAATTTATATTTACCATCATTTTGTCAATTGTTGATTTCAATACTAATGTGCGGTTTTGTAAAAATAAATGTTAGATTTACATATAGGTTCAAATCAGGGCTGAGTTTATATTAGGGTTAGGGATAGTTGTTTGTGTTGCGTTTACTTAAGCAAAAGTATGCAATCAGGAAAATGGGCTTAAATTGTCAAAAGTAAAAGTACACAATGCAGAAAAATTTACTCTGTAACAGTAATAAACAAACAAAAAATATTGAAATTATGACAATGAAAAGAAGCAAATCCTCACATTTGAGAAGCTTGAACCGTGAAATGTAGTTGCACGAAAAAACACCTGAAACAATTATCATTAAAATACTTACACTTAAGTACAGTACTAAGTACATTTACTTACATTCCACCACTACTTAGGCTGGTTTTGCTTTTTAAATAGTCAAATATAAGCCTTGCCCCCACTCTAAACTCCACTGACCGCACTCACACACCAATCCCAGGCTTTAAAATGAATGAAACATAGTAAGGAGGAGACCGGACATAACATAACGTCTCGTTCCCTTCGGTGACATAACATACCGGTGCCATTTTAATTACCTCACATGGCAGCATGCCACGTAAGCCCAGTAAGCCAAATCTCTGATGCCCTTGTCTGTGTGCACATGTACTCATGCTGTGGTTACCGTCTCAGTGGGAAGGTTTCCCACTCACTGATTAAACTCAATCCTTAGGTCAGGAAAAAAAAATAAATTAAACAGAGAATGTCTTTTGAATCAAAGTTTAATCCGTTTTCTGGAGCCAGGCATCTCTCACACACACACACACACACACACACACACACACACACACACACACACACACACACAGGTCAAAGTAGTTCAACTGCTTTGCAATATACTGATTTATTTAGATAATTTATATCTGAATAGATATAACGCTTCATATCCTATTCACAAACCCATCTACGGTGATACATCTATTTGATCAGTAGAATATGCACAGTTTGTAATTAATATTTTTTTTATTATATTTAGGATCCCCATTAGTTAAGATATTAACAACTATTCTTCCTGGGGTCCACAGGTTGTGGTTGTAATTTAAATTTACACAATTTTTTACATTCACACTTAATTAGATGTTTCACTTCCTACCATTTAATGAAGCATATACAGGTCCAGATGGATCAAACAAAACACTGATTTAACAAAACTCAACACTCCTGATCCTTTCCTCTCACTTGTGCATCTCCCTCTTCTTTGTTTCTTTGCATTCGTTAAACTCTCTAAATTTTTCCTCAACACTAAAGCACAATGTGTTGCCCAAACAATCGTGCCAAATCCAATTTTAATGCCATTTTCTTCTTTTTTCTGTCTCTTAGCTGCGATTGGATGAGACCCAGGAAGCGGAGTACAAAGTGCTGCGGATGCAGCTGCAGCAGGAGCTGGAGCTGCTTAACGCCTACCAGAGCAAGATCAAGATCCACACCGACACGCAACACGATAGAGAGGTCAAGGACCTGGAACAGAGGGTGTCCATCCGCCGCGCTCTGCTGGAGCAGAGGGTTAGAGTCTTTGGCAATCACTTCTATGAAAGCAAAGCTCCTTAAAATGTAGTAAAAAGCCTTTGGTGAGTTTTAGGAATCCAGTTAGGCTTGCAAAGAGAAGATTGTAAACTGAAAGGTAACAATATAACTTATTGCTGTCCTATGTTGAGACTTCTACAATTGACTTACAATAACAGCATCTTTAATAATAGTTTTAACCACAAGGTCCTTTCAGTAGCTGTTCTGGAGCCTTCAGTCATATCTTCCTCAGCAGATTGGGGGGGGGGGGTTACACTTTCCATCTGCTAATAAAGATTGTGTGATTGGATCAAGAGCTCCAAACAGACCGTAACTTGTGGTGAGATTGTTTTTGTCGAGAATGAACTTTCAATCTCATGATTTGCATTAATTAAAACGAGTTCCCGAAGAGTTTCATGTATGCAAATCCAAAATCATGAATATTGGATTCCCGAAAATATGAAATACCTTTTAATAATGCTACAATTTAAAGACAAACGACATTGTGTTTTAATGTGTATTCCCCTTCTCTTTTCCTAGATCGAGGAAGAGATGCTGTCCCTGCAGAATGAGCGGTCAGAACGCATCCGCACCCTCCTGGAGCGGCAGGCCAGCGAGATTGAGTCCTTCGACTCTGAGAGCTTGCGTCTGGGCTTCAGCAACATGGCACTGACAGGCATCCCCAGTGAGGCCTACCCCATGCAGGGGTACTCCAACATCCCACCCCCCAGCTCCCGCTCCGCCGGCCACTGGAGCCACGGCATGCACCCGCAGAGCGTGCCCCCGCAGCAGCACTCCCGCCGCAGCCACAACAGCAGTAGCAGCGGCATTGGTGGCAGCAGCGGAGCAGGGGACCGCAGGAGCGAGTCTTCCTCTTCCTCCCATGCCCTGGGAATGGCCCTGGGGCTGGGCAGAGACGGGAGGGAGGTGCACCACTCGTCCCGTTCCTCCGCCTCCTCTTCGTCCTCCTCTTCCTCTTCATCCTCTCACCACCAACGCCACCACCTGCCCCAGCACTACCACCACCAGAGCACGCCACAGCTCTACCGCGAGCGGGAGCGAGATCGGGAGAGGGAGCGGGAGAAGGAGAGGGAGCGGGAGTGGGCTGGAGTGCGAGGCTCTGGCGGCGACCTGGCCCACCCACACCCCCTGCCCTTCTCCCATCACCTACCCTCACGCTCCTCCTCTCAATCCCTGGCCATGCTACCTCCCCCACCGCCTGCCCCTCCCTCCATCTCCGGCCCATCCTCCTCTTCTTCCTCCTCCTCTTCTTCACAGGGGGGGATCTACTCCGGCGGCGGGCTGGGTGTGCGCGGTGCCCCCAGCTTGTTGGCCCTGAGGAACAGCCCCCAACCTCTGAGGAGGACGGCTTCCGGCGGAGGGCCTGGAGGAGCCGGGGGCAGCGACGGCGTCCTGAGCCGAAGCACCTCAGTCACTTCGCACATCTCTAACGGCTCCCACCTCTCCTACTCTTAAAAGGCAGGGTGGTAGAATGAAGGGTGGGAGTGATTTAGGAAGGTAGCTTTCACAGGTTGCATCTCAATACTCTCAGCTTGCCACCTTGTCTTGTGTCCTTCCTAGGACTGATCTCTACTCTCAGAAAAGCTACTCAGCTGAAATGCATAGGATTTAGGGATATCACCCTTTCCTCTCAACGCACAGTAAGGCAAAGAGAGGACAAACTGACAATATTGAGCTGCACCCTGCTCCTTTAGACTCAGGGTGGGTAGAGAGGTGTTCTCCCATTCTCACAGGTATAACAAAGGGAGGGAGGAATGTAACCACCTGTAATACCACTAGGTGATAGTTGTTTTTTTTAAAGAGGTTTGTGTTTAATGTTTTTATCTTTGTTACTGCCTGTATAAAAGTGAGACAGGTAATGTGAAAGAAGGGATATTTTGCCCTTTTTTTCTCCCAGAGCTGCAGAGAGAGGGGACAGCAGCCATGTCTTCTTCTATGATGTTCTATGCTGGAATGGAGAAAGAGAGAGGATAGGGGGAGTGAAAAAAGGTGTTTTTTGCATTGTGTATGTACTTGTATGTAGTCTGTAGTGTCCAGGTATATCTAGCAAGCACTCGTAACTGTGGCTCCAGAAAGGAAAAAGTGAGAGAATCACATGGGTTACTTTAGTCTCCAGCCTGCTGGGGGATTGGAAAACACTTTTTATTGATTTGCAACTGTTGATGTTTTGTTTTTTTATATGAAGTGTATTATAACAAAAACAAGTTGCTTGGAACGTCACCAATGCCTTTAAGGGGTTCTTAAAGGGATGTCGTGCCATCAAAAATTTTACTTGATGACTGCAAGATGATTTAAAAACAGAATGTTTGTAAAGGCAAGAACTGAAAAATTCTTTTAAAAAAATGCAGCTGGAATGAAGAGAAACATTTGTGAGGACAAAAATACAAAAAAAAGCTTTTTGGCATCCATGACATATTGAGTATCCAAACAACATAAGTGTCTATGGGAGTGACTCCAATGCATGAGATAGATGTACAAAAAAAAAAAAAAAACATTTGTAAACATGACCAAACCACATTTGAAATGTACTGTACCTGTCCAAGTTTCACTGGCATTGAAAATCACTTGTCCCACATTTTTAATCTTTACTGTACATATTTATGGGAATATTTAAAACAAAAACAAGTCATTGGTTTTATAGAGTAACAAAGATAATGATAGTAATTTTGATATATTCAAATGAGTATTGAATTCAAGATTTAGAGCAACAACTTCCAACTGCATTTTGTAGGTGTCTATTACCATAACTAATCCTGATGTAAATGTTGTTGTAATCATGTTCACATTTTTCTGCGAATTAGAAAAGGGCCCACTTTTGACTGTAAAAAAAAAAAAAAAGATAAAAATACTGTTGTCAGGTATGGTGTGTGTTCAAGGTATTAAGGATTATTAATAAGGGATTATTAATAATTGTTAATGATTGATGTATGTGTGTCGAGCAGTAAAGTCTAGTTATATTGCCACATTTCTTTAGACAAAACTATTGAATTTTAAAAGACACTCAGCAGCAACACCACAGCTAATCACGTGATCTCTGACCTCCTTCTCTGGACTCTCATAGAAAAAAAAAGAGAAGAACAAAAGTTTTTACAATTGGGCACTAGAATGTAAATGCTGGTTATCATTTTTATTTTTTGTTCTTTAGTGTAGGAATACGTTTCCACACAGAAGCTCCTGAAGCCTGGAGAAAAGAGAGGAAGGTAGACGTGCACAATCCTGTAACTGGTGTGTGAAGAAGTAGTGAGAGGATGGGTGTCGACTGAGCTGCTGTGAAGGTGCACCCTCTTGTGCCAGCACAGCAGCAGTGACCACAGCAGCCCGTCCTCACAGGTAAAGACCCCAATCAGTGTTTCATGGGGATGCTTCTGAAGGTTTGTTTACTTGAAGATCAGAAATAACTGGACTTTAGTTTTTATTATTTTAAATGAAGAAAAGATAATCACCTTGCTGTTTGTACAACTCAGAAACACCAGCTCCAGACAATTCCCTGTATAACCTTCTACTTTATGCTTGGTTGGAATCTCAGTGCATGCATAAACTCCTTACAGTATATAAACTAAGACTGGCGGGTTTCAGGACGGCCTTTGTGTTGAGGGAAAATCTGTGTGGTAGTGTTTTTAGACGGGTTGTTGCTCGAGAGCTGCGAGTCTCAGTACCTGCATCGTGTCTGGATAAAAGATGAAGACAAAGAAGCAACACAGGCTCATCTGTGATTTGCAGAGTTTTCGGGGTGGGGGGGTTATTCGAGCTATTCCATGCTTGAGGAGGAGAAGGAAGAAGGGTCAACACAATGCCATGTATTGGAAAAGAAATGGGGGTGCTTTCGAAAGTAAGTTAAAAAAAAGATAATAAATTGATATCAACACATTAACTTGTCTTGATGTACTTTACTGGCATGTCATTGGGATGTTTATTACATGGCTGCAACTAGTCAGTTATTCAATTAGTCAATCTGTTTAAGTTTCTCAAATGTGAGTATTTGGTTTTATTAAACTTAAATATATTCTCTGGTTAATGATGTTGATGTATATATTATATTCCCAATTATTTTCTATATGGTCCATAAAATGTCAAAGTAGTAAAAGATAAATAACAGTCAAAACTCATTTAGTATACAATCTTAAAAAAAAAACATTTACATTTTAGAAGCTGGAACCAGTAAATTTGGGAGTTTTCTACTAAAAAGGATTTAATCAATTATTTTGTCTTATTGATTAGCGCTTACCTGGGCTCGTTACACAGAGGCACACAGCTAATAAAGGTTAACATTAACCTCCGTCTTGCTCTCCCAACATGTTGCGTTCAACGTGAGAATGAGACTAACTTGCCTGGATGAGTGCGTTTTTCCTACTTCTAGAGGGGTTTGTGCTGTGTTAAACTGACTCACCCTGAACCTGCATGATTTTGCGTCCGCTCCATAGCCTTCACCGGGCCTGCCCCGTTCTTCCTTGTTGTAGGTCAGGTTTTACAAGGTGTATTTACAAATTTACGATGTGGGAAAGCAAGTTCTCCATGTGGTAGTGTCTGGTGTGCAGCCGTCCGCTTGAGGGTCTCCACGATCTCTTCCAGCCAGAAACAATTTCCTCAATCATTCACCTCATCCTTCCCCACACACCTGCAAATCTGGCTTATCAACATCACACAAACCCACCTTCTTATGTCAAATGTCAGCATTTACCCTCAGCTACTCAAAAGACACTGATTTCATAACCATAATTTTTTTTTTTATTATAAATTCCCAAAACTGTGGCTGGGTTAGCTCAGTTGGTAGAATAGGCGCACAATGAGGTGTACTCCTCCACGCAGCGGCCACAGGTTCAACTCCGAACTGCGGCCCTTAGCTGCATGTCATTTCCCTTCTCTTTCCCCTTTTATGTCTTCATCTGTCCTGTGGAATTAAAGGCCTAAAATGCCCCAAAACATTGTCTTAAATAAATAAATTCTAAAACTTGGAGGTATATATAGTTAACAATACCATAAATTATAAACAATATGTATATTTGTAGGCTATATATATTTTCTGAAACGGGCAGTTTATCTCTATTTATGCACAATAACTCTGCGAGCTGCTATTCGTCCTGTGTACTATTTCTGTCTGTGACATCATTATTATAGGCCGACTGGGAGGATCCGCGCGCACTTCCCTTTAAGATGCGTCTGTCATCTCGCCGTTAATGAAAAGCCTTTCTGGCTGTTTTCTGCGGTGCACGAGATCTGTTCCAGCTGGCCCGGTGAAGGAGAACACCACTGCCACTGTGGTGCATTTTGTGTCGGCCGACATACCCAGAAAGGAAGGGGAGAGGATAGGCCACGCCGAGGGAGACGGAAATGAGAGGGGGGTGTCCAAAGAGGAAACCCTATCCCTTTAAGAGCAAGTGGGACATAGCGGTGCGAGAAAAGGAGAGGAGGGGGAGAAGAAAGAGGAATTAAAAAAGAAAAGGAAGAAAGAGACAGGGAGGGAGGAGGGAGAGCGGGCGATAAAAAAAGAAAGATGACATCCTCGCAGCTGAACGGCCGAGGTGGAGCGATAGGCTGCGGCCCGGCGAGAGCGCCGCTCGCCGGGGTCAGGGCTTGAAACCAACAACGAGGCTTCGACAAACACCCGATTGGCCTATTGAGAGAAATCGGAAAAATAGATTCATAAATTAAAAACAAAGCATGACCTGCTGTGCTACCAGATACGTGTGTTATAACCCATATTTGTTGCGTAAAAAGGCATTCATTTCAGGTAGAATGGTTTATGTTTAATGCGAAAGTGTGATACTGTAATTTACGATTTTTGTTCTGTTTTTTTTTTTTTTAAAGCAGTTTTGTTGCGCGATATTGCGTTTGAGTAAGATTAGTGTTGAGTGAATTAAAGTTAGAAACCAAAGTGAAAAGAGAAACAGGCCGTTATTGGACCTGGCCTGCTACACTACTGCCTAATGCAGCCCGCGTTAGTCAACAGCTGCGTGCATTTTAATTGACAGCATTAGGCTACCTCAATGAGAAAAAAACATTTTTGCAGACTACTTTATTCACGTTTCTGAAGAAACTCCAGAAGCCCGTCGCTTTTGCTGCAGAATAGGCGACTGTTAGCGCCTCGATCACCGGTGGGCCGATCAAAACCATGCAAAGGCTGCCCTCGTCGACCTCAATCAGCAGCTGACTTTATAATCTCCATCGCTGTGCTGCAAAATGGATGCTGCTTGGAGCAATTTTCTCTTCCAGGTAGGCTTGTTGAGCAGGCATTACTGGCCTCGTTTTCTGCTCTCATTTTTACAGCGCGCATTTTCTCACAGTGTGTGTCCAGCTGTCCTACAGTCCTACAGTCCTCACATCTCGTATTTCAATGTAGCACCTCAAGATAATGCTGTGACTTGTGTTTACATTTGGTGATGGCCTTTTACTTGCTTCTCCAGAATACTCCCACCCAAAACCAAGTGGAGGGGAGCCTCCAATCAGAGCTCATGCCAGTGCATACGAGTTCTCCCCAAACCCCACCCACAGAGCACATAGCACAGCCTCCTTCAACTGTGGACACTGCTGCTCTCAGTGAGGAACCCCTGCCTGGTGAGGGACACTGCACTGCATCCTACACCTATGGAGCTGACAAGAGTAAATCTTTTACACTTAATTCTCATTTGCATTATTGACTGCCAGTATTAAAGTCAGTCAAGTGATTAAAAACCCAGTGAATTTGGTGATTTGCAGGTGAGAAGAGCCCAATATTTATTTATGTATATATAATTGCATTAAAATTGCTTAAATAGTATAAGATCAATGCCGATCTAAGTCAAATTCAGACACATGAAAATTGGAATATCTGGACACATTCAACATCTCAATATTTCTTTGTTAAATAAAGGTGGTATGATTACCTTTTATTAAACCCTAATAAAGATGTGATCATCACTTTTATTTTGCAACACATTTAGAAATACAACTTTTGAAATGATTTGATAAGTTACATAACTAGACCTTACTGCTTAGTAGGGCTACAATTTATGATTGGAGCACAAACAATTTGTTAATGAATTGCTTGAAAGAAAAAAATATTCGGATAATGTAATTATCCAAATATTTAACTTAATTTTTTTAAGCAAAAACGCCAAACGTTCCTGGCTTTCAGTGTCTCAAATGTAAATATATTTGCTAGTTTTTGTTGCCTTCTAAGTTCTATGGCAGTAAACTGAATATTTTTGGACTGTTGGTCCAAAAATATTCAACATGCAAAACAAGCAACATGGAGATGTCACCTTGAGCTTCTAAAAAACAGGGTTTACTGGGAAGATGTTTTATAGATGTTCCCTTTGCTTATTGTTGCGTTTACAGACCCATAATCACTTGATACTATCTTGAATGTGAATAACCGGTCGATTACTCTCTAAACCTATTTTCCTACTAGACATTACTTTTACCTAATATTATAAATGACATATTTAAAAAAATACAAAATCACCGTCTTTGAAAATAACAACTTTTTTTCTTGCTGTATTACCTCCCGCCTCCCTGTGGTCCAGTGAAGTCTGTGTCTCGGCCGGCCCGCATGCCCCACATCTGTGCCATCTGCAACAAGCAGTTCAAGAACAACTACAACCTGCGGCGGCACCAGTCGGTCCACACTGGGGTACGCATGAAGGACAGGGCCAGAGAGCAGGCGGAGGGGGCAAAGGAGGGAGCAGCCGGCCAGGGGGCGATGGCCAGCCAGGTGGCGATGGCCACCCCGTCGGCGATGGCGGTGGGGGCTGGAGGGAGGGTGGAGAGGTCCACTGTTCCCCTCTCCCTGCTACACCTCTCTGCACCTCCCCCTCTCGCCCCTCCCGGCGTGTTGGCGGGGGGCCAGCAGCCACCCCTGGGTAGTCAGGATGGTGAAGGGGTTGCCATGGCTAACATAATGGCTAATGTTAACCCCCATGCTCCGCCTCCTGCTGCTGTCGTCATGGCCACAGGGGCGACAGTACAGGTGGGTCAGGGCCTTGTGGAGATGGCTGTCGTCAACCCCAAACCTTCGAGCATGTTATTTCTTAAACTGCCTGGCCACAGGGATGGATAAGCCAGCTTTGTATTTGACTAAAACTCTCCTGTGTGTTCAAATCTACAAAACATTTATGTGCAGTAATCAGTTCAGGGACCAGTGATTTCCATCCCAGCGTTTGGCACTGGTCCCCAGTTTGAGAAACAACGTGCTAGAAGCCCCCACCCCCCTCCCCGCTCCCCTGCATGTTCTCAGTAACACAGTGTGAAAGCAGATAAAGACTTATAATCCAGTGGGAGGTAGTTAATCTAACTTGCAAATCAACTGTCAGAAATGTTTTGCGTGCATTGCAAGTGCAATTTTGGTACAAATCAGGCAGAAATATGTGTGCATTTGCATGATTTTAAGAAATGTATTTATTTTTGTGCATATAACTGTCATTCTACTTTCCATCTTAACTCTTTAGTGTGTTTGTCTGTTTTGCCTCAGAGGCCTGCAAATCCCAACCCAAACCCGGTGAGGAAGAACCACGCCTGCGAGACTTGTGGGAAGGCTTTCCGTGACGTTTACCATCTCAATCGCCATCGCCTGTCCCACTCAGACGAGAAGCCGTTCTCCTGTCCCATCTGCCAGCAGCGCTTCAAGAGGAAGGACCGCATGAGTCACCACGTGCGCTCCCACCAAGGTGGTGTGGAAAAACCCTACGTCTGCCCCCACTGTGGCAAGGCTTTCTCCAGGTGACACTGTGGAACACTGTGGAGGACATTTTACATAAATTCTCACTCCTTTTGCTTTGAGTGTGAAAACATAGCGTTACCTGTCCTAATATGTTGACTCTTTCTCTTCCAAGGCCTGACCATCTAAACAGTCATGTCAGACAGGTGCACTCCTCAGAGCGACCCTTCAAATGCCCGGTGCGTCATGTTTACACAGTGTGACATCCTCACCTGGCAGCTGTACAAATCATCTTTTTTTGCTTAACAATGACCATGTTTATATGATACACCGCATTCCAGATGACTCAAGGCCGAGGTTTTCTTGTACATAACTGCACTTTTATCTGTCTTCATCTGCCTTATAATAATATCCGTTGACATGAGTAAACGAACATTGAGAATATTACCATGGAAAAAGATCTGGATAAAGTACATGCCTTTTTGAAAATCTGCAGCGGGTGTTTCAATCTAATAGCACTGTAATTATTATGTTTACATGCAGCAGCTCAAAGCTTTATATTAAAATAAGTGTGACGAACATCCTTCATCACGTACCGTACAGTATATGTGGGTGTGCATATATTACATACATATATAGGTTTTTTTTCCAAAAAGAGTTGTTGATCTTAAAAATGTGTCCTAAACACTGGCTCATGTTATTTAATAACTTAAATTGCTAAAAGATGACAAGGTGTGAAACTACAAAATTTATAAATAAAATTAGAATTTCTTTTTGTGTGCACATTTAAGTTTTTCAAACTAAGAGCACATGTGTGTGTGCCTAGGTTTTTGCCTTTTTAATACTTCTCTATAATCACTTGTCGATTTCATCTTTTTTCAGACCTGTGAGTCCAGCTTTGCCACAAAGGATCGTTTGCGTGCGCATATGATTCGCCATGAAGAGAAGGTTCCCTGCCACATCTGTGGCAAGCTTCTGTCTGCGGCTTACATCACAGATCACATGAGGGTGCACAACCAGTCACAGCACCACGCTTGCCATCTCTGTAACCGCAGTAAGTTTACATTAAAGCATCTGCAATTAATATTTTCATATGAATTGTTAACATTTCTACATAAACCCATAGAGAAAGTTATCCTCAACTCTGCAGTTGTCCTCAGCTCTATGGATCTTTAAAGCATCTTTCCGCTTATTGTTTTGGTTTTTCAGTCTAACTGTTTTAACTTAACTGTTTTAGTCATTTTCAGCCGCAGTGGTCTGCTGTTCTCAATGACAAAGCTCTGATAAACCCACTGCTGACTAGCTAGTTAACTTAGTGGAGCAAATAGCAGCTAAAGAGACAGATATTTCCCTCAGAAGTGGGTGGAGACCAAAACATAGTGTAGTAATATATTAGTAATATTGTAATATTGTTGCTTCATATCTGCCCGGATGTGTAAAGAGGCAACCGTTTGCTTATAACTTTACCATATCAACTTAAAATGTGGCAGATTTACGTGCATATAAATAAAGAATGTTTTAAAGTTATGTAGGCACACATATCAACCTCTTGTAGCTTTGTGTAAAATAGCAAGGTTATTTATCTGTTTAATGATATGAGATGCTATTTCACTACAGCCACATTTTGAGAGTTTATTTTCCTTCAGAGATCAGTGTTAATCACTTGTTGTAATATTGACGACTGTCTCTCATTGACCTAACTGTCATTTCCACTCTTTCCTCCCGTCTTGCCTCTCCTCCATCAGGCTTCACCACCCTGACATACCTTCGTGTCCATGCCCAGAAGCACCATGGCCAGGAGTGGAAGGACAGTCCAGGGGGCTTCGGCGGCACATCCTCAGGTGGCATACTCGTCTGCCACTTATGCGGCGTCCACTGCAAGACACCCACCCAGCTCCAGGGGCACATGGGCACCCATGGCAACAGCCAGGGTGCCCCGAGTCCCATCACCTCTAATGTGGCTGCCAGCAGCTCTGTCTCCCTTAGCAACATGGTGACATCGCCTACTGTGTATGTCACTGGTAACACAGTGGTTGACCTGCTCGTCACAGACTGCTCTAGCATCGCAGCACCACAGTCCCACAGTTAGCAGTAGAGAGTTCAGCAATAATAACCTCACTCGCTTTAACGGGGCAAGGTTGGAGAAGGTTAAAATTAAGTGTAGATGATGATCTGGTTTCAGTTTTGTAATGTCCCCACTCATAGGTAAGGTTAGGATTAAAAGGTGGGGGAGATTAACTCCAGTTAAGAACAGGTTCACCTCAGCGCTGCAAAGCTGGAGCATCGGAGAAAGGGAAGCTGTAGTAATCGAGCAATGACATCATGGAAAGAGGGACCTTTGTGGCTGCAGCAGGTTAATTGACACTTAAGACAAACATGGATGTGTTGTCCAAATATTCCTGAATGCACTCGTGCATTTAAGACTCCAATGAAACTGTGGTATTGTGAGCATCTACTGTATTACTCTGCCCTCTCTCTCTCTGTCCCTCCCTTCAACCCTGGCATTGGCTGCTTTCTGCAAGTGCACCAAGTACTGTATATCTCACACCAGCTCTGATCTTACCTCCATTTTGCAGCTCATTTACTAAGAATCTAAATGGCTTGCGTTATGAAGTAGTAGGGGGAGAATAGCTCTCAGAAAGCGTTAACAAATAAACATATTAGAAGGGAAGTTTGTAAGTCAGGGCTCAGCTAGCATGTTGGCTTCTTTGTTCACAAAACAACATTTCTTTTGCAAAGGTGTCATGCCAGTTTATGAAGTTTCTAGAGGGCTGTTTATTGATCAGGACAGACGGCCATATGTGTTGTGGTCAATCTGGAATTGTGGGATGTACTTGTTCATTTGTTTCCTAAAAGGTACAGAGATAAGAATAGAGTTGTTCAGGAGTGTCACGCACCTTAAATCGTTATTGTTTGATTCAGCGAGGATCAAAGTGGGTTTGAGATTTCTTGGATTTTCTTGCTCTGAGTCTTCCTCTCTGGGTCTGGCCATAAAAAAAATAAAAAAGAAACACCTGTTAATCAACACTTCAGCTTCTGACATGGCAATTCTTGCACCAGAAAACTACCTTCTTGCATGAAAATAAGCAAGTTCAGTCATGCTTGTTGTTAGGGAGCTGTCATGACAAATGAAACTTTTAGCAGTTCCACCAAGTTAGTTGGCTGTAAACAATAATATTTGTGAGTATTGATTTTATTCAGAACATTTTTAACATTGTTGGCCATTCATTTGATTGTATGTGTCATTGCCATAGTCCTTTTGTTTTTCTCTATGTATCAGTCCAATGAGTGAAACTTATGCATTAGATTTAGTCATTTAACTCTGTATAGCACATTAATGCTCTGAACGCAAGTCATTATTGTTCAACTTTTTTCACATGAAGAATGGTCACTTGTACGTTGGATATGTTTGGTTGCTTTGAGTCATTATGTGAGTGATGTGGTGTCGAGAAAGGGCTTTTAAAGCCATACGTACAATGGAAGTTTAACACCACTTGGTATGCTGTAAACAAATCCTGGTTTTGTACTGGAGTGCTTTTTTGGTTTTGTGTGTTACCTTACAATGTGTAGAGTTGTTCCTTTCTTCCTTTACTTTTTTTTTCTTTGGAAATGTGTTCTTCCTGTTGAGAAAAGTATTGATTTATTAAAAAATTTATTTTAGGGTTTTCTCCATCACACTAAGAAAAAAAAAAATACCTCTAATCTAGGATTCTGTACAGCTCTTCTGATACATCTTAATGCCTTATCGTACTCAACTGCATTTTAATTCTTTGATGATGAAATATTTCAAATCTTAGTCATGGATTCATTAAGAATATTAATGGGATGTATTTATATTTATATTTTTATATTTCTCAACAGTATGCATGTCTAAAAGGTTGTTAGAGCAAAAAAATGATACTTAATCATAAATATTATGTTATTTTGTAGATCAAGTAGAGATCATGTTATTTTGTAATTTGGAAAATTTAAAGTAAAAAGAGTAAACAGGTGTTTTGTGTGTGCTGATCTGTCCACCTACTACACAGCCATGTTTGCCTTGTTAACTGTCATCGGTAACCCTTAGTGGAAACTTTCCCCATGTCAACATGACTTTACATCGACATAATTCTTGCACAGCTAGAACAGAAGTCATCGGAAATCTCAAAAATGATGGTGATTAGCAGAAGAGGCTTTCTAGATACAAAGATCAGCTCCTGCACAACACTTATGATATATGTACTTAATTGTTTCTGTCAAGAAATGCCTGAGAAAGGTAGGTTGACCAAAACTTAGCTATTAAATAAGTTTGTTGACAGATTCTTTTGTTAATAATTCTCTGAGGCACCTGTCTAGCTACAAGTGTGCAAAGATCACTTTTCCTGTTTCCCATTTGATATCGTTCTAGATACATCACTTCAATCTAGTGATTAAAGGTCCCATAATATGCTCATTTTCAGGTTTCAACTTGCATTTTGGGTTTCTACTAGAACATTTGCATTAAATGTTAAATTATTTTCTCAAACTGTCTGAATATACCTCTGTCTGAAACGCTCAGTTTTAGCACCTGTCTCTTTAAGTCCTCTTCCCGAAAAAGCCCATTCTGCTCTGTTTGGTCAGCATTTCCAGGTCTTGTGCATCTGCGCTCTCTGAGTCTGTGCACCATCATTGCACCCGGGGAATGACTGTAACACACTGTAGTGGCATAGTATTTCTGAATACAGGCTGTTTGCATTTTTTTTTGGATTGAGCATTTTGATACTTTTGCAGTATTTACACAGCACTTCTATGCTTTATAATTAAAAAAATACATTGAAATTTCACTTTTTACAATATGGGACCATGGGACATTGCTCTTTTGACAGTAGAAAAATATTCCAGTGCAAATGAATAAAAGACGCTATGCTGTGACACACTTTTTTTTAATCTTGCTCTTATTAAGTTTTAATACTCTCAGTATCCGTGTATAGCAAAGCTGAACACAAAAACTTTTGACACATTCCCTACAGACTGTTGAAAGTCATTCTGGAGAAAATAAAACCACTTAAGTTGAAGGTAATGTAGGTACACCAAAAAAGTTCAGTCTATAATTCACAATACTTGTACACTAAATAATTAATTGACTTCTCTTAAATATCCACTCTCTGTCTTGGCATTTTCAGAGACAAATCTTCTTTTCAGTTATTATTAGAACTTTTCACGGTCTTGTAATTTATAACAAATTTACCAAGTGTTTTATTCAATTTCATACTCAAGAAAAAGACTGCTCCTATTCCAACCTCAGAACGGAACTGCATGTCTTGTGACTAAATTTGTAACATTGTACTCAATTTGTCTTACTTATTTCTTAACTGAATTTGAAACATTAGCCTATTTATTTCCTTATTTTAGTAACACATTTTGTAGGACCTGTAAAGTCTTAATTAGTATTTCTGTCCTTCAAGTTACTATTTTACAGAGTACCACATATTCTATCTCTCTTCAATCTCATACTATTTACTTAATTTGTGTACTTAATTGATGATTTTTGCTTTTAAATGTTTTGTTTTATGTATTTTTTGTATTTATTTCACCTACACCTACCTGTGTGTTGCATTTACAGTATCTGCTTGTGTCCTCATGTTCTGATTAAGGTCTTACTCCCCTGCACAAGTAAACTATATTAGTTCTGAAAACAGTATGTTTTGCAAATTATACACAATTGTTAGCACCATGTAGTACAGCACACCAAAAGGAGATATTCTACTGAACAAATTTGCAGCTGCTTCTTGTACACTTACAGATTCTTTTTTCCAGTTGTAAAAAACATGTGCAAACCACTGTTAGAGTTTTACTATGCCCTAAATTCTAAGGACAGAGCTGGATTGTCACTGCACAGCCTCAACAGTGTTTCAATGATTGGCATGTGATGTGCAATCTGCAAGCCTCCAAAAATATTAAGATTTGCAATTCTGCAAAATGTCAGGACCATGAGGCTACAAACATACAAAGCATATCTGATAATGTGTAGATTAGCATGGATAATTTATCAGTTTATGTGTAAATGCTCGTCCACTCAAAAGGTCAAAGGACTAACATGTCAAGATGAACACTAAGCCTTTACAGGCACAAATGGCATTATGGTTATAAGCAATTATCTGACTGTCTTAAATTATTTTAACAACAGCATATTACAACTCTTGTTAAAAGTAAAATCTGTATTTCACAACAGCTCCTGATTCTGTATACCATGCAGGCTGCAAAGCAGGATATTAAATACACACACACACATATATATATATATATATATATATATATATATATATATATATATATATATATATATATATATATATATATATATATATATATATATATATATATATATATATATATACATATAAATAATTTTAACATATGTACAATGGTTCTATTAAATTAACTGCATTTATTTTCATTTATTTATAAGGACAACGCACACATTTCTGTAAAAGTGTCGATATGTTTTGAGACCATCATATGCTGATTCCTGTTGTTTGTATGTAAATTGCTGCATAGTTTAAGTGGACAGATTGGATATTGCAAACTGTGAATGCAGCTTGAATAGATGGGGAATAGATGGGGGATCCATTCAACGCTCTTCTGCATCTCAAATGACAAAACCCAATTTACAAAAATGCAGTGCAGTGACTGGTGCAAATTTCTCGTCATGATCATGAGCTGCTGCCTGGACCTGTAGGAACTAGCTGGCACAGCAGCAGTCCACAGCGTTGAGTCTGCGAGGCTGAGACAGCGACATCTGTGCTCGGCTGTTGCGAGACAGATGAGATGGCATAGCGACTAGACAAGCTAACGTTACCTTGGCACCTGGAAGAGAGTGGTTCTTTGTTTTTTCGTCGGTTTGTTGTGATTTAGTTAGCTATTTGCTTAAGCTTGCTAGACGCAGATTAGTCACCAATGCCCTCACATAGCTAGATATTTATCTAATTTGCTGCAAGCTAGCGTTAGCTCGCTGCTGGTACCCTTCAGTCATTGAAGTAGCCGCATAAACATGCGGATCATCGAGGCGGAGACCCCTGGGACTTCTTTAACGTTAAACGCTTTCTGCAGGACACGAGTTTCGACTAGCCGCTGACTGGACTCTGCAGAATCGTTGTGTAAATGTTGCTTAAGATTTTTCATTTATTCTAAGCATGTGTAAACTCCACTCTGTTAGCTAGCCAGTTAGCGTTCACGCTGTCAGTTAGCTTAGCTGCTAACCGCTACAAACAATCAACAAACTAACAAAACAGTTACCAAGGATGGGTAACCAAACGTGTACAATGGTGCATTTATTTATCAGGCATCGTTTATTGTCTGTCATCATCTTGCTAACTATCTTTTATTTTAATTTAGTCCAAACGTTGTAGTTGCTAACTAGCTAAGCCAGCGGTGTGGCTGCCATAGCCACAGATGCTAACGATAGTTAACGTTCCTAGCGTCATTGTTAGCAGGCTATTCGACATCGCAGACATGGCCATGCTTACCAACGCGAGGGATGACATGTTGGAAACGTCGTCTCTGTTCACTAACGCTAAATGTACATGCTGGCTGACCCAGTTTTTCTTTCTAACAAATTGACAACAAATGACAACGCTTGTTAATTTACGGTACTTGTAGGTACTTGGTGTTAATTGTAGCTTAACTAGACGGTGTATTTGATGGATAGTCCATTGTGTAATGTTGGCGTTAGTTCAGTACGAAGTAAAGTTGACGTGATATCTTGGACTTAACATTGCACAATTTAGACAAAGTTGCTTAAGCTAATGGACGGTCATATGTTTGTCAGAGAAGCGTCAAAACCAGAATAGTTAAGTTCTATGCCAATCTACAGCCGGTGTTACGAATTAACTGGTTTTTACGTTAACTGGTGATAGAGGCAGATGTGATGTATGCGTGCCATGAGAAACTCCGCAGGAATGATCATGTAGGTGGCTGTATCGATGCCTGTTTGAAACACTGTAAACGTCAATAAAGCGTTAAAATGTTCATGCTGTCATTATTATTTGTGTCATAATCGTGTTTAAAGTGTTGGTAATTACGTTTATTTAAACCTTCTGAAGTGTTTGTTGACTCTGCAGCTGGAACACAAATGAAGACCGCTGAAATAAGCAGAACAGCGCTCAGTGCGCCCCGATTAACTTGTGTCACAACAAGTACTATCATCGGTCGTAGGCTCATAGCGATTGATTTACACCTACAAATACCTAATATTTAACATGGGCAACACAACAGCTATGGTGTAGAAAATAAAACCAAAGTTTCCACACGTAAACATGGTACACCAATTTAAACTCAATATGCAATGCAAGTCAAATACATTGACTCAATGCTGTGACTTAAGGAAACACAATTTGGTTTCCTTTAGTTTATTTCAATAAATCACAAATACATCACTTACACTTCACCTGTGCATCCACTTAGTGTAAAATCAATTACACATTGGGATGAAATTGTGTACAGATTAATCTTAAGAAATTCTACTGTAATATCGTACTGTCCAAATAGTTTTTCATTACGCTTTATTGTTTGCTTTTAATTAATTCATGTACCAAGTTTGAAGTTATTGTCACATGAACCAAACCATTGAAAATTGTTCAAACTTTCGTAGGAACAGCTGAAGAGAGCCAGAGTACGAGAGAATAGCAGTGTTCTTTCCTTAAGTCACAGCATTGAGTCAATGTATTTGACTTGCATTGCATATTGAGTTTAAATTGGTGCATCATGTTTACGTGTGGAAAGTTTGGTTTTATTTTCTACACCACAGCTGTTGTGTTGCCCATGTTAAATATTAGGTATTTGTAGGTGTAAATCAATCGCTATGAGCCTACGACCGATGATAGTACTTGTTGTGACACAAGTTAATGGGGCGCACTGAGCGCTGTTCTGCTTATTTCAGCGGTCTTCATTTGTGTTCCAGCTGCAGAGTCAACAAACACTTCAGAAGGTTTAAATAAACGTAATTACCAACACTTTAAACACGATTATGACACAAATAATAATGACAGCATGAACATTTTAACGATTTATTGACGTTAGCAGTATTTCAAACAGGCATCGATACAGCCACCTACGTTGTGGTCTTCGTTCTTGCAACGGCATCACAAGTTGATTCAATAACAGTAGGCCTACTACAACATGGATTACGTGTATTGATATCTGTTACATTTCAATACAGCCTGTAAGTAAAACATAAGCTACATATGAGGTTTTACACCTATATGTAGGCTACGATGGGTTATGTTAAGCTACAGACTAATTACAACCACGTTCCTTAATATTCAGTATGCCTACTCATTCATCCAGATACAAATGACACCTCTCGCGTATTGCAACGAATATTGCATATTGCACAGTGGGTCGGAGAGAAACGTATTTTCTATTGCTGTGTATGTCTGGCACATATTGTAGAATTGACTTGAAGTGCAGAAGTTCGATCCAGTGTTGGTTGTAGAAAGTCAATCTTATGAATGTCTGAATAGCTGCAATATTATAGTTAGGAAACAATGCAATTTCAGATATGTACAATCCAATTGTTAATAGTTATTTTAAGTTTAGATATCCATAATTACAAAAACATTCCAGATATAGTGTCATTTTAAATATTCAAAACTTCACTATGCCTTAAATGTTACATATATCATGCTATGAATGATATCTGAAGTTGAGTTTACTGAGTCAGCATATGAAAAAATCCCATTTCGAGAGGTGATAGGGTCAAATAAATGAACATAACATGAAACGTCCCCCGCTAATTACATACATTGACACCTTTATTATTCCAATAGGCCTATATAATACACCAGTTTTCCTACATTTCAGATACAGTGCTTAACGGTGAAGTGTTATAGTCACAAGTTGATTGGGGTGTCTCCGTGACGTGCAGTAAGAGACACAGTCGCCAGACAACGGATGATATTTTGTAACGACAACGTGTGCATAAATGTCTGTCGGGGCAGGAATTAATGCTCAGCAAGTCGTTTTTATCTTAAAGTTTCACAAGACACCGACAAATAAATGTGAAATAGAAGGAAAGCGATAATAATGTTTATTTCCTGGTTAGTCGGGAATGGGTCCTGAGAGACCACGCCTACACCACATCTGCCTCTATCACCAGTTAACGTAAAAACCAGTTAATTCGTAACACCGGTCTCAGTCCCCTTAATGTTATTAGCTACCTTTCAAAGTTGGGCCAATAATTCGTTATCCAGACAGGTAGTCTTGCATTGCCAGAGTTATTTACACAGCGCTGTGTCTACTCTACTATGACTACCAGGCAGCAGCTCATGCTTATGTCGATATTCTCCACGTTCAGGATTTTAAAATAGCGCAATGCGTATTTTTCTAATGGACTTCAACCTTTTATTGATTTAGCTAGCTAGTCTAGTGTAAGCAAACTGCAAAACCTCATGGAACTACCACATGGTTGCCCTAGGAATACATGGGAAAGTGAATAAGGCACACAGTGTCATCAGATGGATAGAGCTTTACCAAAAGTTCAAAGTATCTTTATTTTCCCTTATGGGCAAATAGATTTGCAGATCTGTGCAAATGAGCAATCTACAGGCACAATATTGTCTATCTACTGTCTAACGTGCGAATGGCAGCAGGGATGAAGGAAACTTATCTCTTGGTCATCTTAACATTTTCAAACAACTACCTGAGGGTCACATTTCAAACTGTCTAAACGGGTTAATCTTTGGCACTTCAGAAGGGAAGTAGCCTTCCTAATAACCTGTGTTATGTCAACTGGGCTTGACTGCTCCCTGAAATCTGATAATCTATCTTTGTACCTGGGAGGGGAAAACATATATATATATATATATATATATATATATATATATATATATATATATATATATATATATATATATATATATATATATATATAATGTGTGTGCATATATGTCTCCCAGCAATGGATCCCAGGCACTGTCCTCTTTTACATTTAATATAAACCCATTTTCCACATTGCACTCGGGCTGTCGTTACCCTGTCTGTTTACCCCGCTTCATATTTATTGTACATATAGCAAGATGTGCAAATGAAGCTAGAACAATAAAACGCCACATATGTTGGACTTTGATAGTGTGCTTTGTTTATCTCAGTAAGTACAGCCAAAAGTATACATGGGAGTTGCCTCTAGTAAGATCAATATGAACTGTGTGTTCACCGTTTGATATTTTGTGTGTTTCAGAAAGGGGAAAGAAGGACTCAAGGACCAGATTGCCTGCTGAACTTTTTGCCTCTCAGACAGATCACCAGGGACCATGCTTACCATTTTAGCTGCTGGGTCTATGTTCTTTCCAGGCCTTTTCCTACTGTCCAAACAATGCCTGAAGTCCATCCCAGCACTGAGGTGGAGCGAAGGAGATGCAGTCATTGTATCTGCCAGGTGAGACCATTTTTTAAAACTTTTCTTATACTTAAATAACAACAGTGATGCTTTTACTGCAGTGCCATTCAAGTTGTTTTAGACTTAAGCTCATGTTCAGTTTGTTTGCATGACTCTCAAGTATGACATGTTGCTGGACTTATGCCACTTTTACCAAGAGCATTCAGCTGGAAATTGTTTGCATAAAAGCGTTAACTAGGCAGTCTAAAACCTTTCACTACACTACATTGGCTAATTAAAAATATGTTAACGTGCCTTTCTTTGCTCCCAGGTTGGTTTCATCAGTTCAGGCAGTCATGGCTTCTTCAGCTGGCTACATCATTGCTTCATCCTGCGAGGACATCCTCGAGGACCAGTAAGTCGAGAAATGCTCATCAGAATATATTTCACCCTATTCACCGAGCCATGTAACACATTAGCTGTCAGAATTTGTCATTTCACATGCAAAGGCAGCTACAAATGTATACCATAAATTTAACTTGATACTAATGCCTTTCCCTGTTATACAAGCAGGTTTTGTTTTGTTTTTCTCATTAAAACTGCTCTGTTTGAGGGATTTCTTGGCTCATACTGTTTAATTGATATCTATTCTTTCTGTTTTTTTAAAGCATGCTTCTCTTCCTCTCTACACAGGCATTGGTTGACTAGCTCTTACATCATGTTTGCCGTTCCCTACTTCGTGTATGACATCTACGCAATGTTCATGTGTTACTGGTACAAGCTGCGGGTCAAAGGGCACGAGGAGGCCTCAGCAGCCCCCCAGTGCATGAGCACAGCACTGACTAGCTACTTGCGTCGCGAGTTCCTCATGGTGCTGCACCATGTTGTCATGGTCACCGTCTGCTTCCCCGTCTCTGTGGTAACTGTCACACATTACTTTCTTTTGAGCTAAGATTTGAGTGAGGAAAGGGAGAAGTCTAGCAGTGAATCTGTATTCATTTACCTGCTCTAAGGTACTTGTGACTACCTTTGCCCAAAAAAATTGCATTATTAGTTAGGCCTGCCACTAAAGACTATTTTTAATATCGGTTAATCTGTCATTTTTGTCTATCAATTAGATATTCCGTTTTACTATACTGTTAACACAAGGAAAAGCAAAAAAAATACACATTTGAGAAGATAAAACAAGTGAATCTGTAATTTATTTGCTATAACTGAAACGACTAATCAGTTACCAAAATAAGTGTCCATGCTTTTGTTGATTGTCTGATTGTTGCAGCTCTAAATTGCGTAGGTATTTATCCATAGCCACCACAGCGGTGCATATAAACACATGTATTAGAAGGGTGATATAATCTCATATACACTTAATGGAGAATAATTAACCAGCTTAAACAGCATATTCTTGTTTTTTTAAGTGAAGTTGCTAATTGATCCCATAGACATCTGTGAAACAAGCTATGCAAAGTTAACTATGAATTTAGAATGCTTGTAGAGACATTAAAAAGCCATCGACAATTAATCCACCTCTTTTTCTCTTTTTCTAGTTTTGGCGACAAGGAAAGGGAGATTATTTCCAGGGTATAATGTTTATGGCTGAGCTCAGCACTCCATCTGTCTGCTTAGGAAAAATACTCATTCAGGTAAGAGTCTCGGTTTAGCCTCAAAGAAGATTTGGGTGGTTGTTGCATGTGTCACACTGAAGTGCTTTGCACTCTCAATTTCTTTTTCCCACACTTTTCATTCAGTGAAGAATATATTTCCGGTCATTCCCTGCATGCAGCTTGTTCATGCCCATCGGCTTCTGTTGCCTGTGACTTACGTGAACAGCACTGTCAGGCATCAGCCATTAAATGGTAACACAGTTTGTTGTAATGCAGGTTGTAGGAGCTGCACCCCCTGTAATTGTTTTAGGTTTTATGTGGATGTGTGTACAATGTTTCAGTGTCTGGGTGAAGGTTTTTCCTCCATTGCTCTCTGCTTGTCCCCCATCTGAGGTTCCCACAGCTGTTAGCCCTCTGAATGTAGCCCCTAGTATTTAGACTGGATATTTAGAAGATACAATATCAGCTTGTCCTTCTCCCCTCTATCACTCAACACCCCTCCCGTCTCTAACAACAGTGCATGTCGCTGTTTGATAAACAGCTGGCTAAAAGCTGCCACCCTCTTATACCTATAGAAAAAAAAAAAAAAAATGAATGGGATGCAATGAAATTAGGGATATGAGACTCGTAAATGGGATCTTTTTTTAGAGAAATGTTTGTACACTTGTCCTCTGTGTTATCTCACTGAAGCAGGCTGACTGTTCAACATAAAAGTTAAGTAATTTGCTCTAAACAAATGAAAATGTAAAAACTGCTTCACTGACACACACACACACTGTCCTACTGCCGCCTGTAGAGTTTAGTGTTCAACCAGCTGCATGGCATACCGTGTTCTCCACCCCCACATGTTCAGTCCATGCAGATAGTATTCCCTATTAATAAATGGAACAATGTTAGTATTAACAACAAAACGGTTGCAAATGAGATTAACACCGTCAGTTTTCACCAAACTACTGCTTGCTTTTCTTTTTCTCTCTCTCCCGTCCTCCCTCTTTTTGTTCTGCTCTTAGTACAAACAGCAACACACTCTCGTGCACAAGGTGAATGGGGCTCTTATGCTGATCACTTTTTTCATCTGTCGGGTCCTCCTCTTCCCTTACCTCTACTACGCCTATGGAAGGTATGTCTGTCTTTCATCTCTGTTTTTTCTCATGTCCTGCTGTCTCGCTCAGCTTGGGTCGGTAACTTGCACAACCACATGAGCGCTATCTTCTGGTTAGAAGACTTAGAATGCGTGTTTACAATCCTTTGTCTTTGGACAGGTACGCGTCCATTCCCTTCCACATGGTTCCCCTGTCGGTGCCCTGGCACTGTAACCTAGGTGCTGCTCTGCTCATGGCGCCACAGCTCTATTGGTTCTCCCTAATTTGCAGGGGTGCCCTGCGACTATTCACGGGCTCCTCCCGCTCTCGGAGACCACGTGTGACAACAGACGCAGCCAAGGAGAAGCAGATGGATGGCACCGCACTTCCCCAGCCTGCCAACGGCTACAGCGCATGCTCCTCGGAGCCCGAGCTGGCCACACACTGAGATGAGCGTTGGGGGGGGTGGGTGGGTGGGTGGGGAGGGAAGGGAGGTGAATGTACCAATGAGTATGTAAAGGAACGAAAGCTGTGAGGGAAAAGTGAGACTTAAAACAAGTAGCAATATGAAGAAAGCTACAGATGATGGCCTCAAATAGTGCTGAAGTGTTTATGGCCAGCAGTCAAACTCTTGACAGCCAATACTTTTGGTTGCTGATCTTCAAGCACTAAAGCTTGTCAGTTTGTAGGAAACAAGTTGAGTGCACTCCGTATTTAAAGATGTCATCAGGCACTGTGACAGATAACATTGAGTAACATGCACTGACCTGAGAGGAATTTGCCTGGATGAATAGCAAGCATAGGTGGCTATTTCCCTCATGTAGATCAAATTCAGTCCTCTCTGCCTCATGGTATAGGAAGAGCAGGAAAATAGGAATGTATTATATTGTATGTTAGTACATTTGCTGTAGATGAAAGGCCTAATTCAGTTTAGTAATGAAGAAAACATGTCGGCTAAGCAGTATTTTGACTTGTTAGTGTTTAATATCTGTATCCTCTATGTAGTCACTGTCACTCTAAGAAAATGTTACCAACCTGCAGACTGACTCATCTTTAGAAAGGAGATAATCTCATAAGACTGTATTCTGCTGCCTTATCCCTTTTTCTTTGCCGTTTTCTTTAGGTTTTTATTAATTTTTTTTATCCTCACAGAAGGAAGAGGCTTTCTCAGGCAGAAAAGTTTGACGGGTGTATATAGCCGATGTAAAATTGTCCCTTTTTCCATGTCAGTATTAGGTCGATGTTGGTTTAAAAAAAAAAGTAATTTCTGACATTTTTTTGACATTTCAGCATTAAAACACTGTTGTACGGCTTAGTGTATGCAAACTTCCCTCAAACATTACGACAGGGTTTCTCGTTTCAGTGTAGATATGACTTCATTCCATTTACTGGTATCACAAAGTGTTTGTTCTTTGCATACGAGGAAGTGATGCACAGTAGCAATCACTTAAAAAAGGAGTGTTTTTTTATTTTATATTTTTTTTATACTGATACAAATCTCAAAATACCCATTTAATTGGTTGGAATATTTCAGTAAGGATCAATAAGATTTGAGTATTTATAGCTTTGTCAGGGGACTTGCAGTGTTGCAGTTTGAAGGGAAACAAAAGCGAAAAATACTCTTGTAGGGAAGCATTCTTTTGTGATAGACATGCATCACATTTGTCCATGGCAACTATTTTGATGTTGCTCATTTGTTTGTTTTTTTTAACCATTATGTCTATGAATTGTTTTAAACCTTTTACATTGTATACATTGCTTCAATCAATTAGCCGTTTATTTGAGCCACTGGTTCCATGAACCTCCTATGAACAAACTGGCTAGTTTTTATCATTTTGTTTGTTAGAAGCGGCTTCACTGTCCTAGAAGTAGGTAAAGAAAAAAAGATAAAGCTCCAAAACCATCAAGACAGGGCAACGTGTGCCAAAACATCTGGACAACTGTGGGCATGTTGAACACAGAACATCCATTCCCGTTTTGTGAACTCAAGGTACTGCTTCTTGACAATACTAAAACATTTCAACTTATGTACTGTATATTCCACAAAATGCTTGTTATTTATTTGTATTTATTTATTTATTTGGTTTGTGGTTTTGAATGCATATTTATGCATACATATACTATATGCTTCTGAGCCTTATGTAAAGGCTGTATTGTTACTCCAACTTAGCTAAAATAAACTTCTGTCCTGAGCCTGCCTCGACTGTTTTTCCCCTATGCTTTGTCAATGTTGCATAATTTATCAAATGCTATTTTTTAAATCTGGACATCATTGCTCAAGTATAAGCATAGACTATAAAATAGATCATGGGGTAAAAGTGAGCCTCAAGAGGGTGCCAGAATCCATGCATTTCTATAATATCACACTATATACTGCATTCATGATCATATGCCATATTTTTGTCCATATCTACCCTTACTGCACACTGATTACAACAGTTAACATTTCCCATGGTTAAAATGTTTATTGCCAAGATACAAAACACACATAGAAAACATACAAAACTCGGTAACATTAAAAAATTCAAGTTTTGAAAAATCATCAGAAAGCTCTTGGCTTTATTTGCCTGTGGTCAAGTCTTCATTTCTTAATACTTAGTATCTCCTCTGTCTCGGGGAAAAGATGGTGTTGGGGTTGCTGTCTCGTTCCCTCTCCTTCTCCCGCTCCTTTTGGCTGTTTGGAGACAGAGCCTCCTCCAGCTTCTTTTCGCTCTTGAAAAGATCTCGACCCGTGCGCATGATGTGCTCCTCAATTTTGCGGTGGCGCTTCATGTCTGACAGTACTTTGTCCAGCCGCGCTTCCCTTTTCACAGAAGAGCGGGCTGAAGATCCTGGGAGAGAAGGAAAGAAAAAATGTTAACTGGATTTCCCTAAAACTACCACTTCTTCTGAAGTTCTAGAATATAAGGAAAAGCAACAATGAAGCACTAAGAAGACAAAACACTGGTGGAATGTAACGTAAAGTTTACTCAAGTCTTTTCATGCACAAAAAACGTATATAAAATACAATGTTTTATTATGAATTAAACTACCCAACAATATGCAGGCCTACAGTATAGCTGAAATGATTAGCCAATTAAACAAGTTGATTGACAGAACTGTTTTGATTGTTTCCAGTTTCTAAAATGTGGGGATTTTCCTGATTATACTTTTACATACTTTTACTCAAGTAACATTTTCAATGCATGACTTTGACTTCTAAAAGAGTATTTTTACATTGTGGTATTAGTACTTACTTAAGTAAAGGATCTTAATATTTCATCCATCACTATTCATTCATTTAGCTTATGCTGATCAAGGTTTTAAAAATCAAATCTCAGTTATTACCTGGTGTTCTGCGTCTGTTCACGAAGGCATTTTTCGGAGTGGCTTGTGTTTGCTCTTCATTAAAGTCAAACTCGGTTGGAGTTGGAGGCCTGGAAAAAAAAAAGTATTTAGCCTTTACATTACCTGTACACAAACCAAAAATCCGTAGAAGTAAAAATAAGTATACTGACCTGCGTTCTCTCTCGTCCCTCTCTCTTTCCTTTGCTGCCTCTTCCTCATCATCTCTTTCAGGTGACGGGGTGCGTTCAGGTGTAGGGGGCCTCCTAGGAAGAGGCACAAAGTTCAATTCCAGCATCTCCCCTTTAGAGAGGAGCTCATAGAGTCTTTTGATCTCAGCAGGAGGGGGCATCCAGTTTTTGGGGTCCTCCATTTCCTCGTCACTGTAGGCAAGCTCCCATTCACCATCCACTCCAGCAGCCTGCTGTCCCTCTTCACCATCCACCCCTGTGTCAGCCTGAGGTTCATCCTTGTGTGCTTCTTCTTCCACTGCATATGTATCTCCATCTGAGAAGGCAGCAAAAATGCAACTTAATTATTACATTTTATGAAGATTATTGCAGATAAATTATACTATGATATGGCACATATATTACATAAGCACTGAGTAAAACTCTAAACTTGGGGAAATAATTCCACACAAAGGTCACAACAACTGTTAATAAACACCTTTTAAACACTTTTAAGACTCTGAATCAAGACTTTTTCCCTTAGTGGTAAAACTTCTTGCCTATGTGTACTTGATGTTTAGCTGCAGATACTAAAGGTCCCTCTTTCTTTATTCGTTATTTGTTTCTTAATATAGTTACCCTTTATATCCTTGGTTGTTGTATCCTCATCCGTGGCAGCTGTCAGCTCTGTGTCCTGTTGCTCTGTGTTGCCCTGTTCCTGTTTGCCTGCTGCAGGTCTTTCTGTGTCCTTCACACCCAGAGCCTCTATGCCCTCTCTCAGTGAGGAGTCTGTGGCCTCAGCCTGCATCCTTCGTTCCTGCTGCTGGTGAACTTTATAGCCACAGATCTGCTGAACAGAAGCATGAATTATGAAAAAGTAACTATAGGTATGTGAAGTAAGAGTTATTTGAGAACTAGCCAAGTATAGTAGTATCATGCCTATAACGTTTAACTTGTAGGCTAACGATAGCTGTTAACTTTGCTGAACGGCAAGCAGTCAACAAAGCAACACATGCAACGTAATCTTGTCTTTATTGGCTAACTTCAGGCCTAACCGTCAGCTATTTCTGGACAGCAAATAACAATTAGATAAGATACGTGCCTTAAATTGTCATTACCGAATGTCCGGGTTCTCGTAGATCACTGCTGTAGCTAAATGTTAGGTCCAATTATCTTTCCCAGTATATTAAATCACCAAAGCTCTCCATGAGACTTGACACACGATTATACAGAGACGTAAACATAGCGCCATTTTGGACTAGAAGAGCTGTGTGACGATCTGCTTGGTTCTGCGCATTCCCGCTGATTCAACATCATATGGACAGCTCATCGACGGAGCGAACAACCGACAGCAGTAGGTGTGTGTGTAGTAGAGATCTACTTTAAGCCCGACTTCATGCGCAGCGCGCAATCGCATAAAGGACTGAATGCATGTCAGCCGAAATTTATTAAACATATTTTGCTTTACTATTCACGTCGATGCTTTATTTAAAAACATGCATACATAGTTATATGACATTACGTTGATTGCTATATTTGATGCACGAATTAACCGTATTTATAAGGACGCTGGACGTCAAATAGGCGCCAGGGTGGGAGCGAGTTCTGATTGGTTAATGGTCGTTTCCGGTTGCAGCGCTCCTCATTTGAAAAGTGTTCGGTTATGCTTTGAGCTCGCCATTGTTAAAAGACAGCGTCCGCAATGTTGCTAAAAGTGAAACTTGCTGCATAACAAACGTTTTAAACAAGGAGTCCACAGTAACATCGGTAAGCATTAACGAATCATCAGTAATACACTCGGTAAAGCCGTAACTAACCGTAGCTAGGCCAGTAACTTACCTTTTACGTGGCATAACGGTAGCTAGCTAACCTTAGCTTGTTATTAGCCGAATGGAGCTGACGTTATCGTAATTAAAGGTAAAACTTCTCATATTATTGCAATGCTTTGTTTGAGGGAAATCTCAATTTAATTGAAATCTACCTGTTATCACAGTTGTTAATAATCTGCTTTATTTAGATGTCATTTTTCACAGATAACGTTAAACAGCGTGAATTATGTAATCTAACGTTAGGCCTTTTGTTTTGAGGAGTTCCAACATGGCTCAGCGTGTCGCGGTACCAGATGGAGCAAACAAGAAGACGTCTAGGGTTCGCGTAGCGGTTCGTCTGCGACCCTATATGGACAATCAAGATGAGAAAGACGAAGGACCGTGTGTAAGAGGGCTGGACTCTCAGAACCTGGAAATAATTAACTGGAGAAATGCTACAGAAACGGTCAAATACCAGTCAGTGTCCTCAGCCTCTTTGCAGTCAGCTGTTATAATTTCTAAATGATTCTATTGTTACAATCTATACCTAATATGTCCAACAGTTTCGATGCTTTTCATGGTGAACAAACGACACAGCAAGAAGTTTTTGTTTCATCAGTGAAGCCCATTCTACCACACATACTGAAGGGACAAAATGCCAGTGTCTTTGCCTATGGACCAACAGGAGCTGGTTTGTTACAGCAAAATCGCATTTTTAAACTAGAACATTGTTTACTTACACTTAAATATGAATCATTTTAATTATATGTAATATCTTTTATAGCAATAGAATAAATGTACCTTTCAAAAATAATTTTAATTAAGATATTTTGTTAAATACTATTTGTGTAATCTTATATAGAGACAATTGGTTGTTAAAAGAAACTCCTTTTTGTATATGGATGCTCTGTTTTCCTGTTTGTGTGCTAACTCACCACATCCTCTTTCATAGGTAAGACCCACACCATGATGGGCAGTTCAGATCAGCCAGGGGTGATCCCTCGAGCTGTTGGCGAGGTCTTCAAGCTGGTCAAAGCTAAGGATGAGGATGAAGGATGGGACTACAGCATTGGCATGTCTTATTTGGAAATTTACAATGAGAAGGTATACATGGTTGGCAGTATAGTGTGACAAAGTAGTTTCATGCTCTCTGTTCGTTGTTACAGGAATACTTCATCCTCAAAATGACAAATTTTACATCAATTGCTCACCTAGTGTTACCTTGTTTCTTAAGGAAAACTTTGTTTTTATCATGCATGCCTGCATGGTGAATAGAGAATCAAAAAATGGAGGTCTGGATGCATTAAAGTAATAAAGGGGCTGTGTTTAACCGCAGCAAAACAATATCAAACATCTTTTTACAAACTCGCAAAACTTTTGCAGTATAATCCAAGTCTTGATTTGCAGTCACATGCTCAGTCCTTCCCCATGCATGCATTGCATAAATGAGAACTCAACTCATGATCATGTAAATGACATACACAGAACTAGAAACCACCCAGCCCCCCCCCATGCACTCCTGTGCCTTAAACCATATCACTCCGTTTTAAGAAACTGCTACTCCTTGATTTTAATTTGAACCGTTCTCATGACTGTGCTCCCCTTCCATGTCTCTAGACTTCCCCATCTTTTCTGCTTTTAAATCATCTGTGGTTATTTAGTTGAGTACCATTTGTTTGACAATGTACAATCTATCTTTTTCAGGTGCTAGATCTTCTATCACCAAGCTCCCAGGATTTGCCAATCAGAGAGGACAAAGACAAGAACATCTTGATCCCTGGCCTCACTCTCACAACCATCTCCTCCTTCTCAGAGTTTGACAAACACTTTGTCCCTGCCAGCCTTAATCGTACTACAGCTTCTACCAAACTAAACCAGCGCTCCAGCCGCAGCCATGCTGTTCTCCTCATCAAGGTTTGATATATAATCTGATCAACACTGAGAAGACTATTTGTTAATTTATTATAATCTTTGAGAGTCACTTTGTTTTTTTCTTTGGACTGATATGCATGGTTATCCAGTAGCTAGTCAAAACAGCATCTTAAACAGGTCGTGGCCTCTGAGCAGTAGGCCAGGATTTGGTAGCTGGTGCTGAAATCAATTCTTTCCTGCAACAATCCCACTAGCAACCTCTAGGCTTTTTGGGACTATTCTGGGAAAGAAACAACTGGTTTCCTTTCACTGACTTTGCCCCTTTTCTGAATTGTTACGTCCTATGTTGTATTGCTTAATACATAAAGTGTCACATTTATCAAAGCCTCTTTTGCTGCCCAACTGGACCCTATTTTAAACTTGAATTTTTCTCTGGTCCTCCCTCCCCTGTTTCTACCATGTCTGGTCTCTGTGTCATGGCCCTGTGTGAAATCTTAATTTGTTCAATGATCTAGGTTGTACGGACTCAGCGCGTCCTGCCCCACAGACAACTGACAGGAAAGCTGTACTTAATCGACCTGGCTGGGTCTGAGGACAACCGTCGCACCGGCAACCAGGGCATCCGCCTAAAAGAGAGCGGAGCCATCAACCTGTCTCTCTTCACTCTTAGCAAGGTTGTGGACTCTCTTAACTCTGGCACTGCCGTCCGCGTGCCTTACAGAGACAGTAAATTGACACGGCTGCTACAGGACTCTCTGGGTGGCTCGGCGCACTCCGTCATGATCACCAATATTGCACCTGAGTACAAATACTATTTTGATACGTTTAATGCGCTCAACTTTGCCTCCAAATCCAAACTCATTGTGAACAAACCCTTCACCTGTGAAACTGTGGCTGTGCTGCCAGGTGAGTAAACCTGAGAGAGAATTGCACTAACTTTACTTCAAAGTATAGAAAGAAATGTAACAGGCCAAGAAAAGGAAGTGTAAGCCAAGGCCAATAGGGGGCACCTGTGTCATATCTCAAAGTTAACAGCCGGTGGTCTCTGGGTGTGATGGATGCCAGAATTTTTGTTTCAAACACCTCTGAAGTGTGCTCTTTTTATGCATTTTCTTTACTATAGCATTGTCTTTAAATACATTCCTGATGCTGTTCTTCACTGCAATGAAGCCTTGACTGATGCTGTGCACCCTTCATCTGAATTGCTTTAGAAAACTACACAAACAGTGCTGCTGGAGTGCATTGAATACTAAACTGTTAATTTCCCGTCTGCCTTCATCTCCAGTGAAGCGAGCTAAAGAAGACCACAAGGCAGGGGTGTCTGGCACTGAGCCACCGAAGAAAAGGCATAAAGGCGACAGGAAAACTGAACAGGATGGTTCCTCACCATGTGCACATTTTCACAGGTTTAAGATTCAAACACAGACGTGTTATTTGTTTGGCTAATCAGACTTAGGAATTGTGTTGGTTTACTGTGAAGAAATTGCATCTGCTGAAAGCTACAACATCAAATTCAATCCACACTGCTTTAAATGAGCTGTAGCCTCAAATTGGTGGGCCATGATTTTATAACTTGTGCTGAAAGCAACTTTCCCTGCAGTGCTCCCATTGGCTAAAGCTGCTGTGCCTACTGGGCTCACTTTGGGATAGATGCACTCGGGTAGATCTACTGGGTGGCACTGTAGGGCCTTGCCCCCCCAGCAGCCCCCCTAACTTTTGTGTTCAAAAAATTGCTCGTAAAAACAAATTGCCACAATGTCCACAAGCTTCTTAAAACATTGAAACAATTAATTTATATTAATATGTAATTGTAGCCAGTCTGCTGCAGTGTGGTGTCCCTGCATCCTGACAAAGACTGGAGCCACTGAGCTGCCAGGCGGGTCAGATAAAATTAGACACATTCTGTTCTATTTGTCTGTATTCGAAAATATGATAAAGCCATTTAAGTCAACTTCAGCTAAATTCAATTTTATTTAGAGTTTGCTCTTCTCAAGACACTTTACAGAGAGTTAGTCTAGACCAAACTATAATTTACAAAGACCCAAATAGTCCCCCATGACCTAACATTTGGTGCAACAGTGGTGAGGATGATTATATACTATGATTATAATTAATAGCTGTAGCAGTTCAGGGTGTTGTGGAACATGGTAGGGCATAACAATGCGTTTACATGTGTCTTTCCCCACCAACATCTCTCTCTACCCCTATGCCACCCGTGTAAAATTTTCTGACTCCGCCACTGGATGCACTGTTGTTGCTGCCACCTGTTATCAGGTGTATGAATCAGGCTGTGCTATGGGAACCTCTGAGTGCATTTCAAAGCCTGTAACCATACATACTTGTCTGTCTTCATATTTTTTTTGTGTCCTTTTCAGTCCGTCAGAACCGTCAGTGATGGACAGACTAGTAGCTCTGGAGAAGCTGATGCTGAACTGCCAGGACAAAGATAAGCTCAGCATGCTGAGTGTGGCTCAGTCTCGCAAGGAGATCCAGGTGAGAAAACACACCTTCATCAAAACTTGAGTTCTTCCGCCTGGGAGTCATGTAACCCTGCATACTCTTAGATTTTTAGTAATTCATATGTGGATACCTGGACAAACTTTAGTCTCTGTCTGTATGGGATGTGCCAGATGCTGACGGCTGCCGGATCTTTTAACTGATTGATCAACTCCTATTGGATATTTGATAGCCAACCTTGCCACTCTTTGTGTTCACAGGAGCTCAAGGAGAAGCATAGGGAGTTTGAGAGCAAGGCCATGCTGTTGAGTCGGTTGGCTGGAGAAAAGTCCAGTGCCAAACCGGAGCCTGCTTTCAGTAACAGCAACGCTCCTCTGCAAAGAAAACAGTCAAATGCCACAAACGCCAAAAAGCAGCAGGCCGTGGTCCAGCCCCTACAAGGTCTGTTAGAAATGACAGATGAGTTAATGGATTTAACTTATCTATTCACATGCTAAATTCAAGTTGTATGAAATTGGCTTTAGAAAGTCAAATGGAAATGACTTCCATCTCATTTAATCTCATGGGAACTATCTTTAAATCGTCCTTGAAAGAGTGCTTAAAGAAAAAATAACATTGAAATATTTGTAATCTTCTGCTGTTCATGTTTCGTCAAAGTAGTCACTCACTAATTCTATCATGTTGAATCACTGGAGTTATTGATGAGCTGCCATTTGATACAAGAGCTCAGTCTACAATATAGGAGCCAAATGTATCCAATGACGATGAGGAGGAATGATTTATACACCCCTCAGCAGCTTGGGGAGTGAGGCGGATACCTGGGTATCTATCTCACACATTTAGCTTTAAAATGGCACTAAACCCCAAACCAAATGTGAGCTACTTACTGTTTTAATGCTTTTTTTAAAAATTTAAATTGTGAGTCCCCCCCCCCTTTCCAGTGAGTATTTTCGTTGTTAGTGTTTTAATGTGTATCATTAAATGAATGACTCTATGGTTTCCTCCCTATCAGTGTTCCAGCCTCTTCAGCAGCTTGCCGTCGTCAAAAAACAGTCAGTCTGCGTTAAGAAGGAGAGGAAGACTCCAGACCCAGTTGAGGTCAGCATCCAAGCTTTGACTGCTGTGCTTAGCTTGACACAGCTGCAGAATTGCAAGCATCAGATACAAGCCGATGTAGTGCATTAGGTTCAATTTGTTTGTCTTGACAGACACTGCACAATCTTTGATTTATGAGGTCAAAATGAAACTCGTTTTCAGACCAATGACGGTTAAGAAAACAAGTCCTATTGTCTAAAACTGTGTAAAATGTGTTGTTTTTTTAATAACTTAATACTGCATTTGTCTTTTCAGCCTCCAGATGGTAAAGAGAACAGCTGGGAGTTCCAACTCGAGACATCTGTGTTGGAGCAATCCAGGCAGAAAATCCTGCACATTCTGAATACCGGCTCACTCAAAGAGCTGAAGGGTCTGCAGCAGATCGGAGACAAGAAGGCAAAGCTCATCCTGGGCTGGAGGGAGATCCATGGTCACTTCATGAAGGTGAGTGGCGAAAATATTGAGCTGTTCTACAACAATACCTGTACACGTAATCACTGGGTGCTAGATAAGACTCTGAGACACCACAATACTGCACTAAGTGCAACCTGCACAATTAGTTTTACATTTTATCATACTATTTAAGCAGTTGCACATTTTTGTATTCCCATTTTGTGTGTGTGTGTTTGTGTGTTTGTGTAAATTCAAATATTTTATTCCTATTTTATATAAATTGTATCCTAGTATTTATATTCTGTGCTGTGACTGATTTATTTTTATTTTTGCTGCTGTAACACCATAATTTTCCTTTTGTGGGATCAGTAAAGATCTATCTGATCTTTAGAATTTTTTTCTGACTTCATTTGCTTGTGTTGACTTTATGTATGGTTTGTATTTTGCAGTTGGAAGATGTGGTGAAAGTTGAGGGTATGACAGGAAAGAGATTTTCCACCTTCATGAAGGTAAGCCAAGTCTTCAGTAAAATGTTTTTGCCACAGTCAGTTGTTCCACCACTGACCCAGACTCAAATATGTAAACAACTATTAGTAGATGGATTTCCATGAAAATATGGATGATTTATACTAATTTAGTGACTAAGTTAATTTGACATTTGTGGTTTTTAAGTGAAATGTTTAAGAAAATACTGCAAATGTGATGGCAGTCCCGTCATCCTCTGCTGTAGGCTACTTAATGTTTTATGTAAGTAGCAAACTAAACTGCTAACCACCAACATGTTAGCACTGTCATTGTGAGCATGTTAGCATTGGCCTTAAAGCTCCAAGTATTTGTTCTTAAGGATCTTGCTTTTTCTAAGTACTAATACTTGTTTTTTTTTTTTTTTTCACAGGCAAACATCCTGAGTGCCATGGGAAAGTGAATGTTTATTTTTTTTGTCTTTTTAATTTTTTTTTATCACACCACGTCTAATGTATTTCTATATGTGAAGTTTTTGTCATTTATGCTTCGAATTATGTTTTTGTAGTTACCACTGTGTACCAGCTGATGGCGCACCCCTGCTTTTAAATAAATGTGTCATTGAATGTTGGTGTTTATTTTCATGATCATAAATACATCTGATGGTCTCCTTCACATGTGACCAATGCATGCTGAATCGCCTCGCAGATCAATCACCATCTCTGGGTGGGAGTTGTCGCCAATCTCTGGTTTTAAAACCTAATTAGGTTTTATTTTTTGAATACTTGTCCTGCAAGGTTGTGACACAAGGACACTTATATCACCGACTGACAGGATGCAGCATCAGTATTCCGTGAAGCAGTTTTGGGGTGAGGAGAGGATGCTATAATCCAGCCTCTCCCTTCTACCACAGCACGTATACTGCTCGATTTCACTTTTCATTTCACACACACCCCTCCTCCTCAGGAGCCTCCCTATCCACCATCACGCTGCGATACTGGAACACCACCGCTCCTCCAGCTTTCACATAAAAGGACAGGCTACTGTCGGATTATCAACAAAAATCGCTTGTTTGCACGACATCTTAGCTTTAGATGTTCGGTAACTACTGAATATTTTTTTTTTTTTTCTGCACCTGAGAATAACGATGCCCAAGCCAGGCACACTCTGGCTGTGTTGAGACGCGCTGGATTAAAAAGGTCAGTTTGATGTAGCTTCATAGTCGCCTGTTTATTTTATTTTTAATTATTCCTCCTGTGAATTATTAAATGGAAAATAAATTGCAAAGCTTGAATCCAATGCAAGCTGCACGTTATTTTCTGCTTATTGCAATATAGCAGCAGCAAGTTAATTAATGCCCCCTCCTCCTTCACTCGTCCATTCGAGTATTTTCCCTTTGTCCTCAACCTTTTTTTTTTTTTTTTTTTTTTTCTGTCCTTCTCACCTTGTTTTGTGCCCAACAACCGGTTACCATATAGCGCTTGTGTACACGGTGAGATGATATGTACACATCTGCGGACACCACTGCTGCTACTATCGTTTCAAAGGAACCTGCCTCCATCTATGCCATGCCTTTGTACTCCCCGTGTCATTGGGACCTGATAGCGCTGAGCTGCTATTTTAATATAAGACTGAGATTTACCGTGGAACATGCGTGTACTGTATCGACTTACCTCGGGTCTATTTATTTACAATTCAGCATAACAAGGACTGATCAAAACATGTTATTTGAAGTCAAAGTGGATTGTAAAGAGTCTTGTCGTGCTATTGAGCCTGGAACCAAACTGTAAATCGGCTGAAGCAGAATGTAGGCTATTAAGTGACTGTATGAAAGTTATTAAAGTGAGAAGTAATTTTCATATTGCCATAATTACGGAAAACCTAACAAAATATGTCCTTTTGACGGACATTTGAGTCATTTATTTATGAACCAAGAGCTGTCACTGTCAAAACATTTTCCATACATATTTAACTTCATCTGTAGATCTGTTTTCTGTTAAGAGGCAGAATATGTTTAAATAACGTGCTCTGTAGTAATAGAAAGTTAAATCACAAATAATGTTCCTAGTTGATTTTAATGAGGAAAATAAATCCCTGATATGGCTAAACGCACCTTTTAACCTCTCATCCTGTGTTGCATACAAAATTGATCTTACCAATATAAGTATTTGATCTTTTTAAATTGTTTTTGTTTAGAATAAAATAAAATCTAACTGATGAGAAAACACTGCAATCCCAACCATTTCAGAGCATGCTTTTCACAGTTAAATAAGTTTAACAAACTCCCTTTTCAAACACTCTTTTCCCACCACAATTTTTGGACATTCGCTAAGCAGATGGGAGGAAGCAGCTTCTGTTTACAAAGATGCTTAAAACCTTTTTTTGGCTCCCAGGTGAACTACAGGCAGGCAGAACACACAGGACAGTACTACAACTGGAGGCTTCATTTCTGTTGCCAGCATGGCCGTGAACATCATGCCAGCTCCTGCCATTCAGCCAGGGAAGGACCAACCATCGTTGCTGGACCAGGAAGACACTCTGTCGAACCAAGCCCCCATCTCTGTGCCGTGCCCACCACTCGGAGATGAACCACTCATCCACAGCAGCAGCAGCCCGGTCAGCACGCAGCCTCCCCGTAGCAAATCCAAAGGCGAGCTAGTCATAGTCATCAACGAGAAGCTGAAGAACAGTAAGTGACTGAGATTGACCTCATATTAGGTCAGCGGGTGGGTGAAGGAGGAGGAGGAGGAAGGGAGGGAAAAATACAGCTGCTTAGTCAGCTCTATAGGAAAAATCAAGTTCCAGTGCACGTGAGAGCTCCTGGTAGAGCACACACACATTTCCCTCCTTGTGTGTTTGAACATTTGTCCATCCTTTCTGTCCTTCATGTGTAGGCAATGGAATCCACCCAACATCCACAGAGAGCACCTCTCCGGTCATCTGCTCTCCTCCCAGAAGACAACACTCCATCTCTTACCCCCATCACAGCAAGAGCAGGAAGGGGAGCAGGGCGAGCTCGATCGGCTACACCGCCTTCTCGCCAAGACCGTCAATTTCTCGCCACTCCAGCATCGCCACCAACCCGCCCTTGGACCGGACCAAAATCAAAGACTATCTCTTCCTTTCTGTGCTGGCCTGCTTCTGCCCTGTCTGGCCCATCAACATTGTGGGATTTGTCTACTCCATCATGGTGAGAACAGGATCTTTTGTCTGTTTTTTTAACATGTTTTTTTATTTTTTTTAACAAATATACATTCGTATCAAACCCAAGCTAACAGATGGTTCAACTTTCTCCTTCAGTCCAAGAACAGTCTTGAGCAGGGTAACCTGGACGGTGCTGTGCGTCTGGGACGTGTGGCCAAGATGCTCTCATTGGTGTCACTAGTAGGAGGGACGGTCATTATCATCGCCTGCATTGTCAACCTGGCCAGTGAGTGTCCCAAATCTGATCTTTAAACCTTAACCTCACCTTTACTCCAGTCTGTGCAGTGATTCGTCCCCTTTGTAGCAATTTGTAGCAATAGCCCTGCTACCACTGATCCTCATGGCCCAAACAACTGCTACTCTCACTGTTTATCCCATCATAATATAATATTTAGCTCTGTTAGCACAAACTGACTGTAATCACTGATATTATTACACATTTGCACAATAGTCCACTAGGAACAATGCCCGCACAAGTCTTTGTAGACTGCTGCACTTTAGGAATTATGTCAACGGTACACAAAGATCATAGTATATTAATCACATCAGACTTAAATCTACACTGTCTGACATGTTTGTTTATTTGCACGGGTGACCTCATGCCTCCAGCTGTAACCGGCTGCATGCCTCAGATTGCTGTGTGTGTGCATCAGTAGAGTGACATGCTAAGTCCGCTGTCTGTTGTACGCCTCATTGCCCTGTTTCCATGTGCAAAATGTTAAGTTTTGCTGGCCCTGTATCACATGTAAAATTATATATAATGTATGTCAGTGTGAGTTGTTTACCTTCTACCAAATAAAGAGATTCTGATAACAGATCAGTGATTAAGAGACTTGTATAGAAAGAGAGTAGTAGTTGTCTTTTCCAGTACTGTATGTACACATGATTCCACGCTCCATGAAAATCATGGACAGATTGCTTTCTTTTAATTTTCTATCTCAATATTTCAAATGTGTTTGTTTTTATTAAATTATATAACTGTAGTTTTGCTTGTTTTAACTGTAAGGTGTCATTGAGTGCTATGAAAGGTGGCCATAAATAACATTTATTATTGTTAATTACATGTTTAAATATATACATGAAGGGTCAGTCAGTTAAATTATGCTTTGCCTCTTCACTTCAGTTCAAGCAGATACTTGTCTTTGTTTGTAAATGCAGCCTATTGGGTCTCATTAAGCCAAGAGATGTCCTAATTAACTGAATGACTGGAAGAGCAGTTTTACACACAACTTAAGTGTAAGGGCTCATAACAACAGCCCTCTCATTATATAATGTGTCCTTTGTGGTCTATGAACCATGTTTATACATCCATATTAAGTTGCAGAAGATATATCTCCTTCACTAATATGCTTCCTTTTCTTTTTCTTAGTAAATGTGAAAACCTGAGTTTCATCCCAGGAAGAAACTGGATAAGACAACTGACCGTCCGGCCTGCACCTGCACCACCGTCTTTACCCCCTAGTCATTACCTGGATGTGTGACAAATATGCACCCGATATACAGTGCTTACTTGTATTTCTGTAATCTATATAAATCCATTTTTGCTAACGGAAGAAAATAAAATATGCAAATGCTACTGCTCTGAGTCAGAGGGGGGTAGTCTGTTAGATGGAGAACAGAGTAGACAATCTCATCAACCTATTTTGGTCAGAATGATTCTTGATAAACTCTTCGAGAATCCCATCACCACTCGCAGAACTGACTCAGACAAGATGGACTAGCATAAGGGGGACCAGTGGAGGTGGTTATTACATTAAACAGGAAGAACCGCCTTCCAAGCTTTAGCACCACATGCAACAAAATGTCCGCCCAAGTCCATCCTTCACTGCACCCAAAGACAGGACTCCTCAGAGTTTCAGCTTGCCGTTAAATCACCTTGGATACGTGAAGAGAGGCTCTGGGATTTGTGCTTACATTGAATCACAGAGCAGTAATTCACCTCACAGAGAAGAATCCCTTTGGTTCACAGTATCTCCTCTTGTTTCCTGACTCTTCTCTGTGGTTCTCATGACTCTCACCCTTACACCTTGTGTTTGAGAGTGAGCGTATGGGTGGCAAAAAGAGGATGAAAAAGAAGCTTACCAAGGACTAGCTGTGGGTGCCAAACTGGAAGGGATTATGGAAAGTCTCACACAGAAGTCATCACAGCAAGAAAAATTTGTGCCAAACAAATTGAGAGAGAAAGTTTCTTGCTTTGTAAAGACCTAACACTCATCACAAAATTGTGGTATAGAGGATAAGAGTGTATTGTTTTGTTTTTTTAACTCTGCTGCAACTTTACTGTGTATCCGCTCGACACCACTGACCACTGTGAGTCAAAACACCGTAGCAAGACACATTCATTTTACAGCAGTGACGCTATTTGTGCTACATCATCTATAACCTATCTTTTGATAATGTTTGTAAAAGATCATTTTGAAAACAAAATTTCATAATGTAAAGCTCTTGAAGTGCTATGCTGCAGTTGACAGATGGTGGTAGTACTGTTTATGTATCCTGGCATCACTATTTGGTTAACAAATGAAATAGCTTGTGATTGCAGTCAAAGTTGGTGACTGTAGCCTCCGTCTGCATCCGCAGGTAGCCTATACTTTCAAACCAGACAGAGTGTGGCTTCTGTTGTCCCCTGAATCAGCGATGAACACCTTAATCATGTTGTCAATCACAGTAAGAGGCTGTCTTTTGAATGTGTAAAACATTGGTTCAAACATGTTTTGTGGATGTGAGATTTGAATAGCAGTTCTGTGGAGAACCTTTTAAGTCTAATTTATTATTATTATTAATATTATTGTATCTCCTGTGTATTCTTTACTAATCTACCTGTGATTCTCACTGTGATCGGAAACAACTGTTTTTCATCAAGAATGGATACGACTCTTTATTTAATATATCCTGGATTTTAAAATGTGTAGATAAACGTCACAACTTCTCATCACGAGTTTACACCTGCTGCAGACAATTTTCTGTAATAATTAAATAAGACTGTTTTTTTCCATTTGTTAGCACTTAATATGTGAATTAAATTGTAATCAACAGTTGATGTTTTCTGCAGATATAACTCAATATTGTGACAATTCTCTAATTGATATGAGTTAGCATTAGGTAGTTAGGCTCTAAAGTATAGGCACACTAACTGACAGTCATTGTGTTACCAAAAGGGTTCTATAATCTTTGTGGTTATTGGCATGTTGTGGATCATTATTAATGTACAATGATAAAAGTTGAAAATTACAAAGATAAGCTGACTTTGAATATTATACTTCTGCAGCATATTTATAATAAAGACACAATGCATGTAATGTGTTTCCATTGTTTTGCAGATATAGAGCAGTAGTGGAGAGAGAGAGAGATGTTGTTTTTGTGGGAGAGAATGAGTGTCAAAAGTGAGCGATATCCAGAGAGCTTAGCTTCAAAAGAGAGATTGGGTTTTGCAGCAAACAAAGTAGACTATTAATGTACTTCACCGTGTCATGATGGCGTGTAAACTGCAGGACTCGAAAGTAAATGCTGTTGTCAAACAGCAGGAAGAGCAAAATGCTGAAGGGAGAGGCCCTGAGCAGTGGACAACACTGCGTGGTCGGCTGTAATGAGGGCTAAAGTCATAGATAACCAAATCAAAGCAAAAATGTCCCTCATTATGTTATTTGTTTTCTAAGAACCCTTTTAGCTTTATCTGCTGCTTACTATTTCATGATGAGCATTCATTACAAGAATATTTTGTTCTGATGTTTTATAATTTAAACGATTAGTCAAGAGAGAGATTTGGGGCAAAAACTGCAGTTTTATTTAACTATGTTAAATGGAAATAATAATAAAAGTCATGAATCTGATGAAAACATGCATGTTTTCCATTGAAGTGAGTGCTCTGTTGCAATAACAAACATACAAAACAATATTCAGTATATAAATAAATTCATGTCACAGTTTTCTTAAACCAAAACTCCATTTGCTCACAGAGGTCAAAATCTATATTTGCAGAAAGATGACAGCAGTCACAAAACGTCTGACAACAGCAAATTCCCCCTGCCAATGTCAACATTTTGACAGCAAAAGGTATTTTCCTTTGTACTCAGCTAATTTAACAGTAGGTTTTTAAGCACAGTACTGCTCGGAAGAGGATCAGTATACCAGACAGAGTCACATCCAGATGCAGTAAGTAGGGTCAGGGATTATCCAGATGGGTCACATAAACCCTGAGTCAACTTAGTAGCGTTTGGATGCATCATGATCATCCTGTCGGTCAGCATTGAAAATAATGAGACATACTGACCTGTGGCAATGTTGTTCTATTAGTGCCTGCTTAATTTGCAAAGAGACCGGGGGCTGAACAAAAACCATTATGAGTGTGAATCAATGCTTCAACAGATTGTTGAGGATTTTCTATTTGGAAAGAATAAGTCTGCATTAATTATTAAAGGCTCACTTTGACACCACTCTACTGTACTCCACTTTATCCGGCAACAGCTGTCTGGTAAACTCCAACTCCAGGTTCTATATAATCTTCCAGTCACTATAACTTTTAATATCTGTCAAAACTGTTTAGCTAATGTGATAAATAAACATGCATTTAAAGAAGCAAGAAAAGGACAGGTGTAACTAATAACTTGTAGTACAACCACACTCCATTTAGCTGCTGTTGTTGCAGGACCCTGGTATTTTCAATGCTGGCTCACTGGCAGTGCTTACTATACTAATACACCAAAATGGAATGGAGCCATAATTATTATTATTTGTGACATCTGTGCCTTTTCTGCAATGACAAGTTAAAGGGTCTGTCCTGAAAATGTTCAACTGTGACCTAAACTGTTGATCGGTCTTTTCCATGCAGACATTTTGACTTTTCCCAGTAGGAAAATCACAGAAGGTGCTATTAATAACAAATTAACGATGGCCATTTTTTACAGAACATGTTTTGAATGTGGTGTTTGAACGTGACAGTGTTTCCAAATGACGATTGTCTCCTAAATTTTGCCTTTGATACCGTCAATCACAAAGTTCTGCTATCTAAAGTGTCATATTTCAATTTTTCTGCTCAAACTATTAGCTGGTTTCACTCTTACTTGTCTCACAGAGAACAATGCACTATGGTGGGCGGGGTTAGTTCTGCCTATATGGGTAGTTCAGTAGGAGTCCCCCAAGGCTCCATACTGGGGCCCATTTTATTTTCTCTATATATTAATGACTTACCAGAATACTGTTTACATGTTAATGTCCAGCTTTACGCCGATGACACTGTAATTTTTACTAAAGCAAAAGATTCTGTGGAGGCAGCACATGTTCTCTCAACATCTCTTACACACATACAAACATGGCTCAATAGATCGTGTCTTATTTTAAATGTAAAAAAAACAGTTTGCTTATACTTGTCAAAGCAATCTTCTACTGTTATGCCTGCTCAATCAGGGGTGATGTTGGGCACAGAAGAGCTGGAAGTTGTTAATGAATGTAAATATTTAGGTGTGATTATAGACTCTAGACTCTCTTTTAAAAACCATGTTAAAATGATATCCAAAAGAATTAAATTCAATCTTCATAATTTTAAACAAATCAGAGGATCTCTATCAGATTCAGCCACTCTAATGTTTTTGCATTCAATGATACTTTCACACATGAACTATTGTATCACTAGTTGGTCTATGTCGGGTACTACTACCCTAAAACCAGTTGAGCTTCTGTACAAGAAGGCGCTTAAGATTCTGGATAAAAAACCTTTCTCTTATCATCATTGCAATATCTTAGAGAAATATAACTTACTGAGTTTTGATAGTTATTGTAAATTTTCCTATTTGTGCTTAATTTATAAAGTACTTCATGGCCTGGCACCACCTCCACTGTTGGAGTTTATTAAATACAGACACTCTCGGATCACCAGAGCTGTTGTAAACGGGGACTGTGAGGTTCCTTTTAGAAAAACCTCCTTCAGCCATAATGCACTATCTATTAAAGGCAGTGCATTATGGAACACACTTTCCTCCAACTATAAGAGAACGGCCCACTTTGGCCTCCTTTAAGAGCCAGGTAAAGCTGTGGTTTAGAGCTAACCAAACATGTGATCACCGCTAACTTGTGTTTACATTTTGTTTTTGTTGTCTTGTTTTTTTTATTTATATATTTTTTTACTATTGAATTGTCCTGTTTTTTCTTTTTTTTTCTATATATTTTTTAATTTTTCTTCTTTTCTTTTTATTTTATATGCTAAGTGTTACTATCCTATGTCTGTTTTTACTGTAACTCTAACCTGCCTATTGGACTGCAGATGGAAATTAGCCCTCGGGCTACAATCTGGCACATTTACGTGTACTGTCGTGCATGTTCATCAATGTGCACTGTCCTGAATTAATAAAATAAATAAATAAATAAATAAATTAGTTCAAGCTGAGGTTGTGTAGTACAGAAATGCAGTTTTTCCAACTTTAGATTAAGTAATTGTCCCTTCAGAACGAGGTAATTGTGACGCAAAGGGTTGAATGCATTTCTGCTCATGAACTATTAAGTGTTATAATTAAGTATGATATCTATATGAAGCTTAATCGAAATGTGATGTGAGCTTCAGTTGCATATTTGGCCCATTATTACTGTACACCTCTACTACTACACTTTCTCTGCCAGCTTCAACTGCTAACTTTTCATTACAATCCGAGCTTGGTGGCAGTAATGTGCTCATTATTGTCTCTTAAATGAAACCCACTTATCATCACAGAGTGGATTCAGAGTTCTGGTGAAATATTACTATAATACTTCTATCAAGGCTCTTAGTTTCTTTTCATTCCTTTCTTTATCTTTTATCTTCAGCAGCAACCTTGTTTTTACACTGACTCATTAATTATGCCGTCAGTTGGAGTTACTCAATAACGTGGCTTTTCCCCTTCACAGACCAAAGAATACTGTGATGTTTGGTAAACCATTTCAGAGCATCACACAGCCAGATGTGTGGTGCTAAAATACACTATTCTGTGACGTAATGTGCTACTTGTAGCGCTCATCATTATCCATTACGTGTTTTCTCAGTCAGCAGTAATGCCTTTGTCCTTGCTGAGAGGACACAGTTTGGTTTTAAATAAATGCAGAAATCTGCTAAACCACTAGATTTTAGATCAATCCTCTGTGAGCAAAAATAACTATTATTTAACAGTTACATCAGAGTCCATCAGCATCACTAGAAAGGGAGTTTTTGTATAGTACTCTTTATAGTGAATTCTTGTTTTGATCAACTTTCTTTGCGGCTTCTGTTGATCATTTGAAATGTAATTAAACATTTTTATCACCAGGTTGCCATCTCTGGTAGGTTATTATTTCTGATGCATTTCAAAGTGGTTGAAAATTGAATGTCTGCTGTCCTTAAGTGTCCCCACTTATTTTTTTTTTTTTACAGTAATCTCAGTTTAGATCATTGCACATCATGCACAGTCCAGTCCTCCACCCTGCACCTTCTCTTAAACTGTGTAAGATTAGACCATTTTTAATCTTTATAAACTAATTTATGTTTTTATTACATCAAGACCTGGACTATTGCAATGTTCTGTATGTGGGTTTACTTACTTTGCAAAATGAGTTCATTAAACCACAGACTTCTCATAAGTGTCAGTAAGGGAGTGCATGTGTCTGATTATGGAACCTCAGTTTTAGCATCTCTATTTGCTACCTGTAGATTTTAAATTTTGAGTGATAACTTTTAAAACTTGTTTGGGGTTCTCCATATCTCCATATGGTTCTTAGTTAAAGATTTGAGATACTGACTCTGTAAGCACCTGCCAGAGAAAAAAAAGAAAGACAGTTATTAATCTTTTTTCTGATTTAATTATTTGTCTGTCAGGCCGAGAGCACAGAGAGGAACAAACTGTGACTAAGGTGAAACAGTAGTAGCCCTCTCTGATTTCACAAAGAGCTTCTTTTCCACTCATGAGGAATATCACAATAATCAGAAACTGCATGTGTTTTCTGCCCCCTCTTCTTCTATTTAAAATCTAGACTGAGCATCTGTCCTCTGTCCATACATCCATGACTCTGCTTCTGACTCAGACGGGACTCTATTCGTACTCTGGGACACAGAGCAGCAGTGTTTATCAAAAACATCCTAATGTCCTGACCTCTGACCTTCCTGTCAAGTGGAACAAGTAAACGTTCAATTAATGGTTCCAAGAATGATAGAATGTTACAGGAGAATGATAAAAAAGGAATAAGAAGTCCAACTCTTATTCAGTGAATTTTGTTGTTTGTTTCTTCAAATGAATAGATAGATAGATAGAAAGATAGGAAGTTTTAAAAGTAAAATATTTTAATTTAAGTAATTTATTTTTTACGCTATTATTGACGTTCAATAGTTTGAAGCCTTAACTGAGAGTTTATTTTAATCTGACCAATTATGAACTATCATCATAGGTTCTGTGCTTCTATACAAAAGAGTGTAAAGTGTTAAACCAACACTGATGGTTCTTTGACCTGTGGTGTGTGCCACTTTTGTTCACGGTACTGTCAGAGAAGAGGCTGCAGCTGCAGATCCTGAAGGCTAGGTGGCAGTATCGGCTATTGGATCACGATTCAAAGAGGCCACTTTGAAGCAAATATAGAAATTCAGGGATAGGCTACACACAATAAATCAATATGAATGTTTTATGAAAAACAAACAAAAAATCATGCACACTTTAAGTTACAAAAGACAAACATCCAAAACAAGTGAAACACAATTTATATTTACATATGAACACCACTGGTAATTTCAGCATGCCTCTTTAACCACATAAGACTGAGATAAAGCCTGCAGCTTGGTCAATGCCATCCATGAAGCAGCAGACATGGAGAGTTACAGACAACACTGTGCTCTATACACCATTCATATTTGTAGTTTAGATATCAAACAAAGGCTGAGGATTTTATTCACGGTGCGTCAGAGTACATCACGACCATGCACAGCTCTCTATAAACCACTCCGCTCTGAAACCTCTCTGTTAATTACATCAAATCAGTAATTGTGAAGCAAAATTAGGTCAACATCATCAACGTGTCACCAACAACAATCTGACACTGTGATATTAGAGCTGACACATTAAACAGCTGACAACGTAAAAAAACAAAACAAAAACGGTTACCCTTGAATTAAATAAAAACATCTCTTTAGTAAATCAGAGCAACACATCTCAGGAGAATTGGGAGCAACACAATGATGAACATCCTGCTGCAGTGCCTGGCACATATTTCTTGTAGTTTGTTCCATCAACACCAAACATGCAAATAACTGACACTATCATCACATCAAAATGGAAGAACCAATTGTCTCCTGTTTTCTGCAGGCAAACTGATGGCATTCAGATCAATAGATGCAAAATGTCTGACAGTCTTATGACCCTGTGGAGGTCTTTGGAAGCATTAGGCAAAACATTATTGCAAGGGAGAGGTATGTGCGCTGTGAGACATATTGGTAACAGGCTGAATGTAATAAGAGCAAGTACACCTGACATGAGAGTTGAACCACAGAATAGTTCAGCCTTCTCCCTCATTATAGTTCCTTTCATGATTTCAATTTATCTTGTTGATTGAGATCTGACTAGTTTGGAGCAACCACAAAAGAAACATGGATCCCAATAATTATGATTATGAAAATTCTCATGCTGTTAGCTTTGTGGTGGGGAAAGTTTCCCAGATTTGCATCAGGTCTATTTAGAGCTGAGATTAGAGTATTGATCTCTTGAGTGTAACCCCTTTGGGTATGTTGTTAAGAATTATAATCTCACTTGACTTGATGACACAAAGTGAGTAGGATATGAATCCTTCATGCAGAACATCCTCAGAGCATGCAATGAAACGTCTCTCGTCAGGCGGTCTCTCCAGCGTCAGTACAGTGGAAGAAGATCAGTTCATTCCTGCAGTGTGGATCCAGGCAGCTCGTTGGTTAGGGTGTGCCAGCGCTCCACCTTCTTGCCCTTGTTCTTTAGACAGTCTATCCAGTGCTGCAGAGTTTCTCCCTGTGAGTGACACCCTAAGGACACACCACCTACCCACAGACAAAAAAGAACGTCAATGTGACTCAAGAGGAAAGGGAATGCTTAAATAAATGACAATGACAATGAGAATTTATGTATTTAGTAACAGTTAAGAAGTCTAAAATATAAATATACAAAAACACCACAAAAAAATCTTTAAAAGATCTCAGAAAAAAAGTGGACAAAATGATGTTCAAATAGGGGAAAAGGTGTAAATGTAATTACACACTCCCACTGGTAGAGCAAGTATAGTATGAAGCTCAATTTCAGCCAAAATGTCACAGACACCATTTTGGCAACTTGACCCTGCAAATTACTCTCAGTGTGCACTGAGCAGCAACAATGGCAAACAGCTTAAAATATCTTTGGTAACATCTGCCATGGGTCCAACATCATTGTACTGCTAATGAAGTAGCCAGGCAGCTAATCAGTATTCCACACACTAGCAGGAACCCATTAGCTGCCTGTGAAGTCACCTATGAAGTCATTGGACTTTCCCAGGTCATAGTCCCACACAGTGACCTCCAGCGTCTTGGTGGCTAACTCTGAGAAGGTGATTTCATAGAAGAACTCCTGGGGGAAAACAAAGAGGGCAAGAGGTGGGTGGATAAGCAAAGGTCAGAAGATCACGCCGAACAAGCGTTTCTCTCCCTCTGTAAACCTCTAAACTAATAATAATGTAATTGGCTTGTCTTACACAAAGGTTCCAGACTCTTTGCATGCAGTGTAGTGTCTCTGAGGACTGTATATATCTAAATGAGCTGTCTCTTGACATTCAACCCCTGAAAATGTGCTTCTCGCTCCCACAGTTATGCATGTAGTTATGAATATGGATGTCTACCTCATTAAACTCCGGGTTGAGTGTCTTTTTTATCACCGCTGTTTTGTGCTTGGATTTCTTCTGGACATCTGGCTTGAGATACCTGAGACAGAGGAATGTGATACCATCATATATACAGTGGGTACGGAAAGTATTCAGACCCCTTTAAATTTTTCACTCTTTGTTTCATTGCAGCCTTTTTCCAAAAATCAAAAAAGTTCATTTTATTTCTCAGTAATGTACACTCAGCAACCCATCTTGACAGAAAAAAACAGAAATTTAAAATTTTTGATATTTATTAAAAAAACTGTGAAATATCACATGGTCATATGTATTCAGACCCTTTGAAGGTCATATGAATAAGTTCATGTCTATTTATTCTGATCATCCTTGAATGGTTCTCACCTTCATTGGAATGTGTTTGATTATACTGATTGAATTAGGAAAGCTCAATGTCTTTAAGACCTTACAGCTCACAGTGCATGTCAGAGCAAATGACAATCATTTAAAGGAACTGCCTTTGATTTCAGAGAAAAGGTAAAGGCACATATCTGGTCAAGGTTACAAAAAAATTTCTGCTGCCCTTAAGGTTCCTAAGAGCACAGTGGCCTCCATAATCCTCAAATGGAAGACGTTTGGGACGACCAGAACCCTTTTAGAGCTGGCCGTCCGGCCAAACTGAGCTATAGAAGAGCCTTGGTGAGAGGCAAAGAAGAACCCAATGGTCACTGTGGCTAAGCTCCAGAGATGCAGTCGGGAGATGGGAGAAAGTTGTAGTAAGTCAACCATCACTGCAGCAATCCATCGGGGCTTTATGGCAGAGTGGCCCGATTTTTCCTCAGTGCAAGACACATGAAAGCCCGCATGGAGTTTGCTAAAAATACCTGAAGGACTCCAAGATGGTGATAAATAAAATCCTCTGGTCTGATGAGACCAAGATAGAACTTTTTGGCCTTAATTCTAAGCGGTATGTGTGGAGAAAACCAGGCACTGCTCATCACCTGTCCAATACAGTCTCAACAGTGAAGCATGGTGGTGGCAGCATCATGCTGTGGGGGTGTTTTTCAGCTGCAGGGACAGGACGACTGGTTGCAATCGAGGGAAAGATGAATGCGCCAAGTACAGGGATATCCTGGACGAAAACCTTTCCAGAGTGCTCTGGACCTCAGACTGGGCCGAAGGTTTACCTTCCAACAAGACAATGACCCTAAGCAAACCGCTAAAATAACAAGGAGTGGCTTCACAAAACTGTCCCAGCCAGAGCCCTGACTTCCCAATTGAGCATCTCTGGATTTAATAAAATGACTGTCCATTTGTGACAGAACTGGAACCAATGGCATGTGACCCAAATCCAGATGTGAGAAACTTGTTGCATCCCCAAACATGGTACAGATTTCAAAAGGTGCCCAGCAAATCCAAAGGGTCTTTGAGACCATGTGATATTTCAGTTTTTGTTTTTTAATTCTCAAATATGTTTTTTTCTGTCAAGATGGGTTGGAAGTGTACATTACTGGCGAAATAAAATGAACTTTTTGATTTTTGGAAAAAGGCCAATGAAACAAAGAGTGAAAAAAAGAGTCTGAATACTTTCCCACACTGTAAGTCTGGTCATTACTATTCACAGGTCATATAGTACAGCTGAAAGGAGTAATGTAATGATGACTGTGAATTCCAGTGAGACAACTATGTGAAGGTCAGAATAAGTTCATGCATATATAAAAACAATACATTCACTCAGGAATGATGTCAATAGTTGAAAGACTCAATGGCTTTTCTTGCCATGTCACTCTTTAACCTCCTTTGATTTAGAAAAAAGGTAAAGACATAGGTAAAGTAACAAGTGAAAGTAACTAGTGTAACAAAGTAATTTTTGTGTGTGTAGGTTAGGCCTACAGTATATATTTTTTATGGCCAAAATCAGTAATTAATATGTAATTTTTTTGTTGTTGATATTTAGGCATATATATATATATATGTATACACACAGCCACGTTAGCTGTTACCCTCTATTTCCAGTCTTTGAGCTAAGATAATCTAACCAGCTGCTGTTGCTCCACATTTACAGTACCATACAGACATGACAGTGGTAAAGCTATATCTTTTCATTTAACTCTCAGCAGGAAAGCAAATAAGCATATTTCCAAAAATGTCGACCTATTCAATTGAATATTAATATTTAATATATTATTTGTGAAACTAACCATATGTGAGTGTGAGGACTGATTACCAACATGGTACAGATTTTAAAAGCCCATTTTGTCCAGGTTTTAAATTCTGTCAGGATATGTTTAAGCCATTCAACTAAGGGAAATCTTCCTGTCCACCTCCCACTGCTCATGTTCCCACATGCTCTCAGACACAACAAAGCATCTGGGAAAAAGCTCCCGCCAAAGGTCAAAGATGCAAGCACAAATCCAAAATGAAACAAGGTGCATGATGTGGATGTGTTTTCTTTCATCAGTGAAAGAGGGAAGAATGACAGGAAAGGAGAAGGGAAATGCGTACTGAAGTGAGGCGAGTGTGGTGACATGCCTAGCTCTGTGTGTGTGTGTGTGTGTGTGTGTGTGTGTGTGAGAGAGAGAGAGAGCGAGTGTGTAAGGGTGAGATGCATGTGTGTGTGATTGCTACGTGCGTGTGTGTAAGTGTTTTACTCATTCCAGAAACATACTCAAAGCAAGAAACAACACTCAGGAGAACACCCAGGGAAGAATAGGGGGATTTTAAAGCTCATTTGTCCAGTTTCTGTCAGAATGCATCATTCAACTAAGGGATCTTCCTTTCCTCTCTGACACACACACACACACACACACACACACACACACACACACACACACACACAGTATTGCTTTTCTTTCATCAGTGAGTAATGACACTCCAAAGAACCTCTATGACACCAACAATAGCTCTCTCCCCCGTGATACAGTATGCCCATGTCACTGCTTTTCAATCCAATTTGATAGCTGTCCACACACACACACACACACACACACACACACACACACACACACACACACACACACACACACACACACACACACACACTTACCATTATCTTGGTGAGTAAATGGTATATTTCACATGGGTTTCACTTGTGTGAAAGCTGGTGTTGTTTTGTGCAGGGTTAACTCAAGCCATCAGTCATCACTTATAAGTGGTGACAAAAGGTGATTCATGGGGTCAGTATGAGCTAACTGCCAGTTAAGACCAAACACAGGTAATAACGTGGAGAGGGAGATTGACGCTATATAGGTCATGTGGAAATTGTTCTGAAATGAGGGTTGTGAAACGTCAATCAATCAGTCTAAAGTTGTGTATTGATTATTTAATCGCTCCGCTAGCAGAATTACTCCATTTTACTTAATAAAATACACCATGGATTTCAGTTAGTAGTTTGATGTTACGTTTTAACATAGGGGTCTGAGTAGCCATTGACGTCCATGGCTGCCAGGTGGGCGCAGCGTTTCACGCCTACACACAGCCCGCCACCAGCCCTCTCCTTGGCCTCGCCCTTCACATTGCTGTCACTGGCTGGAGGAAAGTACTGCAGGCAGAGCAGCAAACGGCCTCTCTCCTCTAGACTTCTCTGCTGCTCAGTCTCCCACTGAAGAGAGAAAAAGGGGACACAGAAAATAGACATAGAAAAAAAGGTGTGAGCTGCATTTGTTGCTGCTACATTACTGACTTAAGGTTCAGAGTTAAAAGGAGGCGTTGCCATGACCTGCGGATGAAACAGGCAACAATATGCAAGTTCAAATTACTTTGACCTAGTTGCCGCTGACCTTTCGATGCGCAACCAATGAGATAACAGCATGTTGTTACCTAGCAACTGGAAATAGCTTCCGTGCCACTCTTGATGATGAATTCCTGCGCTTTGCGCTCAGGGCTTTGCTCTGCACCTAATGGTGCGCAGAAAGGAAATGGTGTATTGTATGTAGGTGGCTTTACTGCCAAATTTAAGACCCAAAACAAATCAATTCAAAGTTAAATTCCTGCTTTATTTTGTCTGTTGCCTACCAAGTAAGTCAGTAGCTGAAAAACCCCCGAGTGCACTGAACCGTGCAGGGGGAGTTCTATTGTTTCTGAATTTAACCTTTTATTTGTGAGAAGAAAAATGCATAATTTCTTCTTTTTTTCACAGCCTTGCTTTAAAATGCACTTTGTGTACTCTCCTGTGATGTAGTTAATCTCTCTTCTTTCTCTCATAAGCAAACACACCTAAAGAGCTTAGTGACTTTCATCTTACATTCGAGTACACCTTTACAACCTAGAGACAAACTCAACTATCACTTTCACAGTCCAATGGCAAAGACCTATCTCGAACAGAATGAAGCACCAGCCTTAAAGACATATTATTGCACTTTGTTGCTCCTGGCTCAAATATTTTCCATGGACAACATCAAACTGTTACCAAAGCATTTGGCAACAAGCGGAACAACGGAGTAGATTCAAAGTGACAGATGAAAGAAAGGGAGGAAGTGGCAGAGGGGGAAGACTGTTCTCACACAACCGTGACTCACCCTCATGGCCAACAGCATCAATTCATGTATGTTATTTATAGGGAAGACAAGCTGTTTCTCATCACTGCAGGTGCATATTTATCAAGTTACCTTTTCGGTTTCACCACAGAAAATGGGGGGAAAGGCTCTGTCTTAATGCCTATAATGTAATTTTAATGTAAAATGGGTTCCGTCACTAAATATCTCCCCTCTCCTTTATTTCTCTTCATCTCTCATTAAGTCTTATCTTCAGGCGAGAGGTGGACAGAGCCAGGATGATCAATATGTCACACGTCACTCTTCCATGCTACTCCCATCCCTTCGCTAATGGTCTCAACAGCTTGCTCTGTTCTTTTTTCCTAAATCTCTCTTTGCTATTTCCCCCATTTCTTATCTGTGTTTTTCTATGGTAATCGTCATTACTGCCAAGAGCCAGTTTGCCATCTGCCGTGACTGAGTATGAGATTCGCAATTAGTGAGGATAATTTCCACCAGGTATCTGAATGGAGCAGCTCAGACCTTCACAGATCGATAGAGAGCAACTCATTAGGGAGGTGAAAATAAATAGGCATCGATGTGGAGCCAGCACCACAGTGACAGACGAATGGGACGGAGATACATTTGTGAGTGGGTTTGGAAGGCAGAGAATTGGCAAGACGATCACATTAAACAATCTAGACTGTGGAGAGAAACACAGAGGCAGCTGTTTTACTCCAGTTAAAGGACTACACCGAAGAACTACAACTAAGGCCCATAACTACAACTAAGACAATTTGCAATTTTTAACACCTTGTTAAAATCATTGCATCAACTAGTGGTATCCCCCACCCGATATACAGTTTAAAGATGAAAGTCTAGGCAAACAACCACAGCGGCCCTTTGAACCAGGGCCGCTGCAGGACTCAGCCAACATGGGGCGAGTGCACTTACTCACCCCCCGTCAAGTTTTTTTGAAATATAAGTCACAAGGTTTGCGTGGGAATTGGCATACGCACATTTTCAGCCCCGTTTTGTGCTTATAAATATTAATAATTTTGTGTTTATAAAAGAGACCCTAGACCTTTACTATAAATCATGTAGTCATATATTGGGTTGGGATGAACAACACTCAGAGGTAGTCCCTTTTAAGATTAGTTGAACATATGGACTGTAAGCATGGACGGACAGACAGACAGAGGGTCATGTTGAGCAAAATATGAGTAGAACACCTCTCTCAGGTAGCAGGAGATTCCTCTCAGGGCTGTGCTCATCGCAGTCGGTGAAGGCAGCTGGAGGCAAAAAGAAGAGAAAGAGATCAATAATAAGGGGATATATGACTGACAGAAAAGCTGTGCAAGCAAGATAGAGGAGCATAGAATGAACAGAAAGAGAGAGACATATCAAGTCAAAGCTGAAGCCACTTTGAAAATTAAAGGCGCGACACGTCTGGTTCGCAGAATGACAGAGGAGCTTTAGCTTATGATCGCAAAGTGGCCACCGGCCTCAGAGGGCCAATCTAATACCAACAGCCTTTTCCAACTCATGAAGAACAACAAAAACAGCGCCCTCCCCGTCCCTTTTTTCACTCACATATCCCCCTGCACGCCACCCCTTTTATTTTTTAATCCATTAGTTTCTCATGTCTTTCACTTGCTCTTTGACTATTGACACTCCACACACCCCCCCCCCCCCTTTCCAGCCTTGCCCTCGCTTATTTTCCTCTCCCTTTATTCTACTAATCTCTATGTACCCTTTTCCCACATGTGATCCAGCTGACATTTAGCCAGCACAAAAAACGTTGTCCTCTGTTTACCCATTTTAACGTCTCAGTAGCAAGTATTACCAGCAAATATTGGCTTTATTCTACTTATTATTATACTATATACTACTATGTTACCACTGCTTTTTGGGTAGTTTTGATCTGGGGCTGTTTTCCTTGGGTCATGCTTGGACTATTTCTTGGCTGGGAACAGTAACTTCCTGGAGTTTCCTCTGGTTGCATAGCCCCCTGTAAAGCCACAACTTGTTGTTTTTCACTTTGGTTTAAAGGGCTGAAATACAACGTGTTAATTAGTGACCTTTACCTGTGCAAGTAATTGGAACCATTGGACAGAGCCAGGCAAGCCGTTTCCCCCGTTTCCAGTCTTTATGCTAAGCTAAGCTAACTGGCTGCTAACTGTAGCTGCCTATTTAGTGTATAGATGTGAAAGTGGTATCATCCTTCTTATCTAGCTATCTACAAGAAAACAAATATAATTATTTCCCAAATTATTCGAACTATTCCTTTAACTGTTTTTTCTTCGTTGTTTTTATTTACTATTATTTATGATGCTTACATTTCCTTTTGAAGTGTTCTGAGTGCATTTTTAGCTTTAGTGTTATTGTCATCTTTAACAATACAGTATATTGTTTAACTATAAATGTATCAGGAAAAGCAGCCTATTTGCTGTTTCCTCTCAAATATTAATCTACCATTAAACAGCAGTCTGTAATCTTAAATAAAAGGGGGATCTTGGTGTTTGGGAAAGTTTTTATCCAGCAGCTTTTGGGAAGCATTTGTTTAGCTCTAATGCCAACGATGCTACAGAGATTATACAGACACATTTGGTGTTTTATATATTATGTGACCCAGTTGTGTGGTCATCATTGGTCTACTAAATATTGACATTTTAACGCCTCCCTGTTGGAACGTAAACAATTCCCTGCCTTCCTTCTTTACCTCATTTCTAAGCTAACTCTATATGTTTTGTACTTTATGAGGTTGTGAGTCAGAAAGCCTTAATATATTGAATACAACCATACCCTCAAGTCATTTATCTCCATCATACACACTCATTTCCATCTTTCCTTGCTTTTAGTCTTTCTTTACTATCCTCCCTTTTATAATATCTGCTCCACTCTCTTCTTCTCACAGGAGGTGGATGCTCCAGACAGATGTTAAAGTGTTTGGACTGGTCAGGCTTCACGCGGCGCAGGGCCACCCGCGACTCCCCGATGAACTCATTATGTGTCAGTTTGTCTTCGTCGCACACGGACACCCTGGGAGCAAGAGACAGAAGAGGGAAGGGAAGGGAAGGTAAGAATTAGAAATAGCGAGGGACAAAGATAGGGAGAGACCAAAATTAGAATAAGATAAGCTGATTACTGAGACAGAGTTAGACGTGTGTGTGTGTGTGTGTGTGTATGTGTATGTATGTACATGTAAGCATCATTGCATGTTATGACTCATTTAATTAGAAAGGAAATTGTTGACGTAGACCTGACCTGAATTAAAGAAAAACCTATGTATAACTCCAGTTTATGTATTGAACAAGTAAGGAATTTACACAGTGTGAAAGTGCATCATGTAAGGTTAAGTCAATCCATATTTATGGGGCTGGTAAATATTTACACATGCCATAATGTCACCTGAAATGCATAACTGGGTGGGAGCAGCATATAGGAGTTGGAGGAAGGCTGTGTGCGTACAGTATGTGAAATCAAAAGCTGCCGAGGGAGGGATGGAGTGATGTGGGTGAGTGGGAGAGATAAAAAATGGAAGAATTTATTTAAACCTGTGCGTGCGTGCCCGTAGGAGGAAGTGGAAAATCATTATTCTACAGTCTAACTGACATCCAGAGTCAATGCATTTTTCTGTGGGGATTATGTAAATGAACGACATGCAATGAGAAGAAGAACACTAAGAATACAATCTGTCAGAGAAGTTCAGATAGAAACGTGCCACCTCCTCGCTCTAAACTAAATGACCAAAAAAAAAAAAAAACATTGCTGTCACCTGCAGCGCCAGGTTCTGGTAATAAAACCCAGTAATACAGAAATAAGGAAGGTGCAAAGGCCAGTTGCCTGGAGACACCAGATATGAGTTGGCATCCCCAGAGTCTAGTAGCTTATGAGTCCACAGAATCAAATAGCAGCAAAAAAAATGAGAAAAATGGAAATGGAGACGAAAAAAAGACAAAAAGATGAATGAAGTCAGAGCTGAGAGGTGATAGATGGTGTTAGATGTACGAATAAACGACAGCTGTGATGAAAAGGGCTTGAGGATGGTAGGAGGATGAAGGGTGGTAGTGAGAGTACGATAGGTCAAAAAGTCAAGTGTGAAGCGCAGAGTCATTATAATGTGGGACCAATGTAAGGCTGCAGTTCCACAGGATGTGGAAACATACATATTTTACTGTTACTGACAGCTCACATTGCAGTGTGATAAATCTTAACACATGCTGTCGCCAATGTAATGTCCATGTCGGACAAGTAACTAAAGATGTTCACTGATACTGTTTGACATGGTATAATTTCAAGTGTCACAGTGGATGGAGTATAGTCATGAATTAATAATGACACCTTTATACTGGCTTTTATGGAAGCTCATTTTTGCCGGGAATCCATGGTGAGTCAAACTTCAAATTATTATAGTTGTTATTGTATGTAGTTTTTTCTATTCTATATTTACGTTGTTTGTCTATTCACCAATCAACAAACCATATTTCTTGCATGTAAAGCCCTACTTGGCAATTAACCTGGACTCTGATCCTGTTTATGAGAGTAGAAAAGTAAAAATTAAAAAATCCCATTTTTATTTTGGGAGTGTTTTTACTTATATCATTCATTCATTCATTCTTGGCAGAATAAACTTCCATAGTTTCTGGTTCTTATTGTACAAAAGCTAATTGTCCAATAGCCCACAGACAGTTCTGAATTACACAAAAAGAGTCCTGAGAGCATGGACTTGCGCTCCAAGGAACGGTTCAGCAAAAAGGGGAGGCGTGTTCCACTGCAGACGTTCTCTAGTGCTATTTTGCAAATTCAGAAAACAATTCCACCACAGACCAGGAAAACCCTGGTCTAAAGTCAGTGGCGCGTTATTCAGATGCTATTTGAAGGGCTCATGCTTGGCCGTAAAGAGTGTGTGCACCGCGCATACACTTTGCTTCCCTCATCTCATGGACCCAGCAATTCTCATTTTAGCAAACAATATGACCTTGTTTTACACAACATTTCCATGAATCATGGATGTGTTGATGACATAAATGAGGAACTATTAGAGGACTTAAGGCGATGTGATGTTGAACTGCATGTACCGATGCCATTTAACCCAAATTCCCCGGCAGCAGCACGGGAAAATAGAGACAGAAGAGCTGCATCATCTATAGTGAGGTAATCTTGGTCTAATGTTGGACTACATTGCAAAATTATCACCATGCATTCATAATCGCGTGATTCAGTGAGAGTAAGCCCAAAACATTGGAAAGTATGTTTTTTGTGATGTTTCTTTCTGTCAAAAATCAGTAGCAAACAAGGATCTCCTCAACTGGAAACCGCTCCTAGCATGCGCCCATGGATGTATTAAGAGCAAATCCAACATTAAAATAGGCAGGCAGCACAATGGCTCTGTCATTAGCCTCACAGCAACAAGGTTCTGGGTTTGAATCCAGGTTGTTACAGGCCTTTCTGTGTAGAGTTTACATGTTCTTATATTGTATATGCTGCAGTTTGTCGATTGTTACAGCTGCTGGTTGAAAGCAGAAACAATTATAGAGCTGCAGTTTCCTTCCATTTTAGAAAAAGTAATTCAAACATGTTCTGCCCTTTTTCAAATGGTAGCATGTCTTGTGGTTACATTGACTTCTCGTCGAATGAAGCTGCTGTCGGTGGAGGAATTGGGAAAACCTCCCTTTTCTGTGATGGATTTCTTACTGTATTGGAAGTGATGAAATTCAAGACTGGGCGGACACCCTGCTGTTTAACCTTGTAGATACACTGGAAGTAGCCCAGCTTTATTATTCTGTGCTAAGAAAAGCACACTACAACAAAAATTCACAAACAAATGCTGGGGTTACCTTTATTGGTCTACCGTAGCTGTTATTAAATGTATTAACTGATTAGGGTTCAATTAATCCTTTACAATTTGCTGTTTAGATTATGTAATAGACATAATTAGATTTATTTTGGTGTAAAAAAAGTAAGTGGTAACATTTCCCACTTTGTAGACAATTTCAAACTCAATGCATTGCGGTGGATGACGTCAACATGTTTACATGTTTCAATGTGTTAAACTTCCTCCTGTCTGTGGATCTTTAAACGCCTCTGCTGAATTAACACAGTGACATAGGCCTGTTGTAGGGCCAGTTTCTCTAAATTTCCCCCGAGAAATCAACCGTCAATCCTATTTAAATCCCACTCCCAGTTGCGCTGTGGCAAAGTTTTAGTCACAGGCAGAGACAGATCGCAGCTTTTGTCACCTCTGGAGGGGGTCAATGAAATTAAAACACCCTGTGGTGCTTAGGCTGACCTCAATCTGTCACTGCAACTTGGAAAGGGAGAAAGGCAAGGAGACAGATGTAAGAAAGACAAAAAGAGAGGGATTGTTTAGAAGGAGTGAAGGGAGATCTCTTCTGATCCTAGTGGACAGGAGAGATGTGAGGATGGGGAGGAACGAAGGTGAGGTGACAGAGGGGGATCAAAGGATCAGCAAAGATAGGAGAGAGAAGAGCAAGGATAAAGGCGAGAGTAAACAACTCTGTGATTGAGATAGACGATAAGAAATCCTTTTAAAGGTCCCATGACATTGTGCTCTTTGTGGTCCCCTAATACTGTATCTAAAGTATCTTTCCCTTTCAGCCTTGGTACAGAATGACAGCCACTAGAGCCAGTCCCACAATAAGCTTTCATTAGTATGTGTCATTTCTGAGTGTGTAACTTTTGAGGAGGCGAGCCCATCTTAGCTTTCATTTTCTCAAAGGCAGAGCAGGATACCCAGGGCTCGGTTTACACCTATCACCATTTCTAGCCACTGGGGGACCATAGGCAGGCTGGGGGAACGCATATTAATGTTAGAAAACCTCATAAAGTGAAATTTTCATGCCATGGGACCTTTTAAAGCAAGAGTCTGCTTTCCAGTGGGCAAGACAGTGCACAGAAACGGGAAGTGAAGGAGACAGAAATAGCCAGACATAAAGCAAATATTTACCTGAGTGTTTTGCGGTACATATCTTCCTCGGTGATTCCACAGTAGGTGAGCGTTTCATTCCACACAGGGTTCAGCGTGTTGCGAACGGTCTTGGTTTTCAGTTTATTGGCCTATGCATCACAGCAGAGAGGTGAGGAAAGCAATAATCTCAAAGCAAACAACCTCAACAGGACAACAAGTTCTTACTCACTGCAAGGTCTATTGGTCTGCACTTGCACTTTAATGACAAAAAATCAAACAGGTTACTGAAGTTCCCCTTCAATTGTAGAAACACACAGGGACTAACCCATGACCTTATCATAAAATCATACCTTGCAAGCTCCCGGCAGCAGGTGCAGTTTGACATAAGGATCAGCCAAACCATTGAAATCCATTGGCTTCAGACCCTAATAGAGACACAGAGAAAAGATATAAGGGAGAGCTATGAAATACTGAAATGTTTACCAGACAGAGGTGAGGAGTTCATTAACAAACTGAATCTAAAGCACAGCGGTAGAAGGGGGAAGTTTTTTTTAACTACTCCTTTATTAAAAAAATAGACATTGAGGAGTATATGAAATTCTCTGCTACACACTAATGAAGGTAAAACATTTATGTGGACTAACTTCAGATTTTTTATTTTTCTCTCTTAAATTAGTGAAACAAAACGCTTTCAGCTTTCTACTTTCTACTTTCTGCTTTGAGAATTGTGGAATTGTAGATTGAATGTCCAGCAAGACAGGCTTTTATTTTTACTTAGAGTGATTATGCCCCGTACAAACCTTTCAGCAGCAATTTATTGGAGCTGTGTATGAAAAAGAAAACAAGACTAATAAAGTCCCCAGCTGTGCTAGCGGCTCTGTGAGCATGAATAAGAATAGGAGTTTTTTTATTTACAGAAAAAAAATGTGACAGAAAAATGACTGAACAGCATTTTGGTATCACTGGTTGAACACAAAAAATATGACTGATACAAAATTAAATGAAATATTCAATTTGACAAACTAGGCGTGTTGGCTCTAGTGCAGTTATCAGCGAACAGTATTTACCTTTGCTCTCAGGACTATGCAGTGTAAGGAGCTGGTGGCTCTCTCATACAGTAGGTCAAACTCTAACGTCCCCAAGGAGGCTGGAACACAGATGATTAAAATGTTTTACAAATGTGCCACTTTGGTAATTGCTTTTCAGCTGATGACTCTATTACAGAGTATGGCAGAAAGAAATACAAACATGGACTCTTAGGAAAAACTGTCAAGCCTTGCCTTATTGTAGACAATCAAGAAGACTTTCATACTGAGAGTTAGATGATAAGATTGATACCAACTCTCAAGTCTCTCTGGTAATCAGGCTACAGCCAGCAACTGGTTAGCTTAGCTTTAGATAGACTGGAAACTGCTACCACGGCTTGTCTAAGGCTGCATTTACACCAAGTCAGCTGTCAACACCAGTCTTCCAATTCATTAGAATGTGGGTAGTGTGTTTAGTTGTCTCGCTTTGCCAGACCTTCCTCCACAGTGCTTTGGAGGAGGTTCTGGCTAGGCCACACATCATTACGGAATGGGGGAGGAACGTCTTTTATTTGCATGGCTTTAAACCAATCACACATCGCTAAGGGCCACATGGAAAATACCCTCGAGAAGGAACTTGTTTTGGTGCAACGTGTATGTTCAAAAGTTATTTCACCCTGGATTTCCTCCAACTGCGGAACGGCTGCAGATTAGCTACACTGTGTGTGGGCTCCGTGCTCCACCGTCCTTCGATACCCACCATGTTTGGATTTGTTGCGGAACGGCTGCGGCCATGAATGACAGCTAAAGTCACAAGGACCCACGAAATCCCAAATTTCATTTGCATCTGCATAGCAACAGCTTATTTGAGGATTTTCAGTCAGGATTTAGAGCTCATCATAGCACAGAGACAGCACTTGTGAAAATTACTAATGACCTCCTAATTGCATCAGACAAAGTGCTGCATTTGATACCATTGACCATCATATCTTATTACAGAGATTGGAACATTTCATTGGTGTTAAAGGGACTGCTCTGAGCTGGTTTAAGTCTTATTTATCAGATCGATCTCAGTTTGTTCATGTTAACGATGAATCCTCTGTGCACGCCAAAGTTAGTCATGGAGTCCCACAAGGATCTGTGCTCGGTCCAATCCTGTTCACTTTATATATGCTTCCTTTAGGCATTATTATCAGTAAGCACTCCATAAATTTTCATTGTTATGCAGATGATATTCAATTATATCTATCGATCAAGCCGGATGAAACTAATCAGTTAGCTAAACTTCAAATGTGCCTTCAGGATATTAAAACCTGGATGAGCTGTAATTTTTTAATGTTAAACTCAACTTTAATTCCCACATAAAGCAAATTTCAAGGATCGCCTTTTTTCACCTACGTAATATTGCAAAAATCAGGAATATCCTGTCTAAAAATGATGCAGAAAAACTAGTCCATGCATTTGTTACTTCTAGGCTGGATTACTGCAATTCTTTATTATCAGGCTGCTCAAAAAAGTCCATAAAGACTCTTCAGCTGATCCAGAATGCTGCAGCACGTGTTCTGACAGGAACCAGGAAAAGAGATCACATCTCTCTTGTTTTAGCTTCTCTGCATTGGCTTCCTGTAAAATCCAGAATAGAATTTAAAATCCTGCTTCTCACCTACAAAGCTCTTCATGGTCAGGCACCATCTTATCTTAAAGAGCTCATAGTACCTTACAACCCTACAAAAGCACTGCGCTCCCAGACTGCAGGGTTACTTGTGGTTCCTAGAGTCTCTAAAAGTAGAATGGGAGGCAGAGCGTTCAGCTATCAGGCTCCTCTCCAGTGGAACCAGGTTCCAGTTTGGGTTTGGGAGGCAGACACCGTCCCCACATTTAAGAGTAGGCTTAAGACTTTCCTTTTTGATAAAGCTTATAGTTAGGGCATATATAATAATATGCCCTACCCTAACCAGGGTTTGTATCCCATCCCCCTCTCTAACCTTCCTGACTCTAAACCTAATTTTCTCTCCCCCCTACCTAACCAGGGTTTGTACCTTCCCCTGACTCTAACCTTAACCCCAACTGTTTCTCCCCTTACCCTAACCAGGGTTTGTATCCCATCCCCCACTTTGACCTTCTTGACCTTAACCCCAACTGTTTCTCCCCCTACCCTAACCAGGGTTTGTATCTAATCTCCCACTTTGACCGTCCTGATCTTAACCCTAACTTTCGCTCCCCCTACCCTAACCAGGGTTTGTATCCTATCCCCCACTTTGACCCTCCTGACCTTAACCCCAACTGTTTCTCCCCCTACCCTAACCAGGGTTTGTATCCCATCCTCCACTTTGACCTTCCTGACCTTAACCCTAATTGTCTCTCCCCCTACCCTAACCAGGGGAGAGTTTGGGGAGAGTTCTAGCCTGACTAGGCTCCTCTCTTTACCCTGTCTCTCCTGGTTATGCTGTAATAGTTTTAGACAGCTGGGACTTCCTGTGACACACCGAGTTCCTCTCTCCTCTATCTTTCTATCTTTCCATTTATGTGAATCCATGTCCCAGAAATGCTTGTTACTAACCTAGCTCTGGGGAGTCATTCCCCGGAGTCCTTATGTTCTTTTTCCCCCAGCATGTTTCCTCGGATCAGGGAGGCTCCAAAATCATGGTTGCAGCTGTCACCATGGTCCCGCTACACGCTCTGTGATGCCATGATCTTCCTGCTACGCTCTGCTGTGCTTACTACAAAGAACTACTACAAACTACTATTTATCTGGGACTGTTATTGCCACTCTTCATTCTAACCGTCAGACACCGCCTACCAAGAGCCTGGGTCTGTCCGAGGTTTCTGCCTAAAAGGAAGTTTTTCCTCGCCACTGTTGCTTGCTCTGGAGGAAACTGTTGGGTCCTTGTAAATTCTGGAGTGTGGTCTAGACCTACTCTATCTGTAAAGTGTCTTGAGATAACTTTGTTGTGAATTGATACTATAAATAAATTGAAAATTGAAATTGAAATGATATAACAGAACGTAGTTTCTATAAACAGAACCACAAAACCTCTGACCTGTTGACTTCAGACCAGTCTCCGCCCATTATGACATTTTCAAGGTGTAGTGCAGGGAAATATGATCCGCCGTGAGCACGGTGTATTTTATTTTGAAAATTAACCGATTGTTTTATTTTGTTTCTGTTTGACTTCCTGTCCCACACTATCAGCCGTGTGCTGAATTGTTGCGGAGCTCTCCAGCATCCGGCAAAAATAGAAACTCTGCGTATTGCTCCGGAGGGCTGCTGATCACTGGCGCGGGGATGGAGCTGTTCCGCAGTTAGTGAAAATACACACATTGACTTTAATGGTAACCTATTGACTCCGGAGCAGAAACTGCTTTTCCGCAGTTGGTGAAAATCAGGGGTTAGTCATGCAACAGAAAACTCAGATTGGACAGATAGTCTAGCTAGCTGTCTGGATTTACCCTGCACAGATCTGAGGAGCAGTTAACCATAGTCCTCTTGAATCCACCGGAGTTTCAAATTCAAAGAAAGCATAAGGTAATGGACATTTAGGGTATAGAAGGACATACAGCGGACTGCTGCAAACTTTAGTTAAAAACTCCAATTAAGACACATGCTCGGTATTGATGTCCAAACAATGCTTTTAAAAACCAGAATAATACCGGCATATCCCACATCTTAATTGGAAGAAAGCCTTATTCGGAATACCTAAACAGAATATGTTGTTTACACAACATGTATCAAGTTCTTTTAATCATTCTCAGCCTTTTTATTTGTCCCAAATCCACATATGTGTTGAGGTCATTTTTATTCTTGGGCTCAAGCAGCTTTAGAGAAGGTTGTTACTTTCAGGTGACTTACTGTTATCGTCGCTGTCACAGCTGTCAATCTCGATGGAGGTGTCCATGCTGCTCATGGCTGACAGTGAGCCCCCTCCCCCTGCCGCCCCTGGTAACAACAGGCTGCTCCTTCCTCCTTCTCCGGTAGCTCCCCCACCTTGGCCCGCGCTGCTAGGGCTGAGGGCAGTGGGAGCTGCTACCTGATTGGGCGAGAGTGGCTCGGAGAAAGAGGAAGTGGGTGACAGGCGGGGGAAGTAGGCAGAGATTTGACGGATGGGGCGAATGGGGCCCGGGCATACGTCAATGGCCATGTGCTCCTGGATGGAGATGCCTAAACGTTTTCCTTTTCGCACAGTCATAGGGCTGCAGGGAAAGACACAGAGATATCTGGAGGAAGAGTTAAATCACACTTTTCAGCAAAACAGTAATTGAAATTTTACGATGTATTCAGCCAAAGAAAGAGTGAAAACCTTGATCAGCAGATACAAGCTGTTCTAAATTTCACCTCTGCTTTTCCAAGCAAAACAAGGTGAGCAAGGTTAGTACGATGATTGGTGATGAATCAGATCATGTGTCTAGCCATCAATAGATATCACACCTAATAGGCTCTGAGTTTTTCATTTTCCATATAGTCAAGAAGAACTTGTGATTAGGAAGTATTTATCTCAAACTGCTCTTGCACTGAAACCTTCTTTAACATAATTAGGACTTTGAAAAAAATACTTTTCTCATAAGATGACAAAATTCAGCAGAGGATGTGCACAAATTTGCATTTCAATAAAATTAATCTGAATAATCCCAAGCCTATCAGTGAGGATAAAGGATAACAGACAATAGAGAATCCTAATTATCCTCGATGAAGTGTGTGTGTGTGTTGCAGAGGCAGAGGCACACATACACATCTGTATATGCTAAACAATCCTCCACAGACAGGTAGGTAATTACTGGATGAAGTCTTTACAAGCTGGAAAGCTCTTCAGTATACTCTGATAGGGAAGGGCAAGAATCCTGTTGATTATATAAGGTTGTGGTAGCAGGGAGTGCAGTTGACCACAAGGCTGATGTGTCTGCTCTATTCCCAAAATAAAAAACGGGGGTGGATTTTAAATATCTCACAGCTTTTGTTTTCTAAAGACACCAGGCCTTGAGGGGGCGTTTTGTCCTCAATACTGTGCAAACCCCCCTCTGGACTATCTTCTGCTCTCTCTGCATTAATCGATTGAAACTAAGAAGTGAATATTTGCACAGTGAGTATTTGCCCTTCCTCTTTGTTGTCTGTGAGTTGAATGTCTGTGTTTAGACAGTTTAGAAATGTCATTGGAAGAATCTCAGGACTCTTAAAGAAATAGTAAGGAATAATGGTCATATTGACTTTATTCTTGGGACTGAAATTATTCCCTACAAAAAGAAGTGGAATCCAACACATCCAACTTGTAAAATGCCTTGAGGTAGAACCAGATCTCCTGCTCAAGAGTTATATATCTCTAATTATATCTGGCCTGGGAATGCCCCAAGGTTTCCCAGGAAGAGCTGAAAAAACATTGCTTATGAGAGGCGGATGTCTTGAATACTTTGCTTTGCTTGGGGTTGTTGAACATCAAAAATTAACGTTACCTGAAAACAGCCTGTTGTTTTTATTTTTAGCATTTTTATTTAACACTTTTCAGTCACTATGGCCACTACGGTCAGAAACATTGTGCCAAAATATGAACAAGGTTACATGAAACCGGTGATTTATCTTCACCACACAGGTTAACAACAAAACAAAGTGCTCAGTGAATGTTTTTCATGTTGGTTTTGAGCAGTATGCACCCCACTAACCTAGAAAACGGTTTTAAAACAGTAGCTAGCGTTAATACAGCCGCAGGAATACAGCGTCTCCTGCAGCGGGAAGGCAGAGGGACTGCAGCTTTTGCTAACTTTAGCTTCTTGTCTCATCTGGGGTCTGATGAACAGTAAATTCATCAAATTCAGTGTCTACAATGCTATTTCCAATTAACTGTAGCTGTCATACTTCACAGGACCCTCGTGAGTGCAGATTTCATGTTGCAGCTTTTGTTGCTGTTTGTCACTTAGCCTAAGATTGAGTGACAAGTAGTACTCGCCCTATTGTTTATTGGATGCCATGACTTTGCAAGTGATGACGTCCAGTCACTGTTCCAGTTGCTCGGGGAGGGAGAGCAGATGACAGTTCGCTTGAGTTCAGTAGAGCAGACGGCTCTGCAGAGTCATGTAATTACGACTTTATGACTTTTTATAAACAGTTGAAGCGAGGTGTACATAACAGAAACCATGTTGTACATCTGCCCTATACCACGGCGGCAGAAATTTTACCGTGGCGGGCCGCCATCAACGTATCAACATAGAGAAAACACTGGTTACTGTGTCAGCCAAAAAGATTTACACTGCATGGATTTGAGAAACTAGATATAACGTGGATTTTCTTACCTTTGGACTGAGCCAAGCTAGCTGTTTCCCCTTGTTTCAAGTCTTTATGTGAAGCAAAGCCTAATATTTATCGCACAGACATGAGAGGGGTATCAAGCTTCTCAGAATGTTGAACTACTACTTCATTATGAATGCAGTTTTGCTCCTCTAATGGCTATATCAATACTATAATGCAGGGCTGGGACAATATGCATTTAGCTGGATTTGATTCTTTCACAATACATGAGTGCCAATTTGATTTGCATTGCAATTTTCATTTTCTTTAATTTCAGAAGTATTGTAATTTGATTGTATTGTGATTTTCTTTTCCCTCTTTAACAAAACAAAAGTTGAATTATACACTTCTAGAGAGACTTCTAGTCTGTTTGTTCTAAGAAGAATGGTCATCACATGTCAGTCAGTCAATCTGACGTTTTGTTTAATTTGTAAAAAAGTATTTTCTGCATTTTCTGCTTTTAGTCTGTTTTGCTGGAAACAGATATGATGTAGTCACTGTCAGCGGTACTGTATAAACAGAAATAATATTTAGGTGAATCATTAGTTTAAAAAAATAAATCACAATAACCGTGCTATAATTATTTCTCATTGGCTGCTTACTTCTGTTTTTGGGGGGTCAAGACCACAAACAGATTCTTTTCAGATCCTTTAGTTGCCAAGATAAAGTCAAAAATGAACAATGGCGCCCTGGCAGAAAGTGCTCATGTATGGTCTAGTCTCTCTGCTGCGAGTAGAACAGTGGCTGACACACACCACAGCTTAACCAGCTTTTCCTTGGCTGAAGATGACACAAACTTCTGAAACACGCTGCAGTGTGCCAGTGTGCAAACTTCCTCCACTCAAAGGCTAAAAGGACTTTGACATACCACTGGCTCGGGAGTGGAACATGATGGATATCTTGCTTTTCGAAAATCATCAGCCATTTTGGTGCCACTAAGGACCACAGTAGGAACAATGGTGACTTCAACAGCCAGTCAGAGTTCATTGCTGCTCAATTAAGTGGCGCAGAGATAACGTCAGAGCTCCCGCATTTGAGGACAAGACACCAATTCTCGTTACAACCACCACAGCTTTTCAAATTGCTTATCTCAGCTGCAGTTAATCATTTCAGTTTGGCACAACAATAAAACAACACTGAAATAATCTTAAATTGAGCAGAAGATTGCACAACATTAAGAAGAAGGAGAAGGTGAAAACAAGTTAATGAAACTGTGTGAAGATGATGGCTAGAATTGATAAAAAAATAAATTGACTTCAGTAGATAATGATTGTTCTTATGAGTAATATATAACTCAAAGCACACACACACACACACACATGTACGTACGTACGTACGCACGCACAAATACATTTACAAAGGCATGCTATCAAACAAAAATGCAGATACACTTCCCTCTGATCATTAATTCATCTCTCTCTCCACACACACATGCACGCACACACACACGCGCACACTATGCTGCTGTTGCAGGCTTGTGAGCGAGTGTCTGTTGATATAATGTGCACAGTCAGTTGCCTGGCAGTCCTGGCTGTAAGCTGGAGCTGCTGAGCACCACCAGCACTCGTACAGTTGGGAGGCCTGGTGGCTTCCAGCTCATAGGGAAGCAGAAGCTCACAGGGAGATCATGATTGATCGCTCTCATGCTGCCAGCTGGAACTTCTCTCTCATCTTCTCTTTTCATCATCACCTTGTTGCTCTCACACATTTGAAATAATAGGGTACAGATTTCACCTCATACTTCACAGGTTGTTTCGTGTGCTAATGCTTGTTTACATACACAACTCTAAGCCTTCGAGCACATAGTTTACTACTTTACATATTCCTATAAGCTAAAATATAATAACAGCCCAACTTGTCAGCTACATGCAGTAGCCCTGTGGCTGCTTGTTATGCAACCACATACAATTCAGTGTTTAATGCATGGCCCCCTTGTACATTATATTCCTTATGTTCCTTCCAGCTTCCAGAGGGAGGAATGAAGCTGTGTGCCAGCAGTCAGGAATATCTTTGTGCAACATGCGACCTCCCCCATTCTTCTTTTAGCTCCTTCACTTTAAATTAGAGTCATATCACAGGCATAGATGCTCCCTCCCTCAACCCCCATCCTCTACCTTCTCATCTCCACCTTTAAAATTCACCTCTTCTCTTCTTCGCCATGTTTATCTCTGCCATTATCTCACTGTCAGACTTTCTCAGACACCATTATTCCACCTGTAGGTATGTGAGAATCTCTCCCCTCCCTCGCTCTCTGGTTTTCTTCTTATTCTCTTGTGTCCTACATACAACGGACCCTTCCGGCGGGCTCCATTCACCTTAAAATAACAAGCTGCTGGCTGACAGGCAAATAGTACCTCCCACTGTAGCTACTCATTAGAGCTTAACAGTCAGCACATCACTTATAGCAAACCACAGTGACAGTGAGCACTTGTCAATTAAAGCCCAGTTATTTTCAGGCAGCCAGGGATGAGTAAACTTTAGTGTGTGTGAGTGAAAATGTGTGGGTCCCATGTGAAAGTGTGTTGGAAGGTGTGAAAGAAAAGTGAAGGAGCAGATTAAGAGATACAGAAACAGACTGCCACAGGTTGCACCTATCTGCTGTGATGATGTTGATGATGCTGATGATGGTGATGAAGAATTATTGTGTGCGTCTCTCAGCTCGCTGCAAACTGCATTTGTTTTTATTCTCTCATGCAGAGTTAACAAGGAAAAACATACATGAAGCAAACATAGTGAAGCAATAATGATAGCAATGGATAAGGAAAAGAAAACATAACACTTTTTTTTAAAGACGAGGTGTGAAACATAAAAGGGAATTTCATCTTAAGATAGGGAGAGGGAGAAAATACATATATCACAAAATTAATTGATTCAACCTGCTTGTATTTCAGAATAAAATAATAAAAATGTTCCCTTACCTCACTGATAGCGCAAGTGTGAAACTCCTCATAGAAAAAGAGGGGATTCCAGTGCGAAGAGGAGAGGCAGACTAACTAACAGGTGGCGGAGAGAGGAGCAGAAACTAGAGAAGGAAAGAGGAGGGGGGAGACAAAGAGAGAGGGAGAGAGAGTGAGCTCTACGTGTATCATTATAAATTAAATGACAAGTAGTTCAAGATCATATTAAATGAGGAGCAGGAGGGGGCAGCATGCTGGATGAGAGAGAGAGAGAGAGAGAGAGAGAGAGAGAGAGAGAGAAATGTATTACTTGACAGTCTGGTGTGCATGTGACTGTTTCGCCTCACTCCCTCCTGCATCCCCCTCAACATTATCCTATACACACACACACGTTTTTGTCACTTGTGAGGACATTGCATTGACTTGCATTCATTCCTTTATGACCTATACTAACCCTAAAGGCAAATTTATCTAAATGTCAACACATCTTACAAAAAGAGCAAGAGGAATAATGGATTTACCTACTGATCTTTGTATGGTACCACAAAGAAGGAAGGGATATCTGGTTACCATTCTCACCATATCCAACTACCAACATCGCACTGTTCTTGCCCAGAGCATTGGGTACCTACCTTTAAATGTCAAATAATATGTATGTATTTCCGGTATCCCTAGCAACCCCCCATTTATACATTTATAACAAACATTTATAGAACTCCATACTGAATCACTCTTCCCCTGATGTGTTACCCTGAAATATACAACTTATTCCATTTTTTTTATCTCTGTTTCAGCAACTTTCCAATATTGACGTCTTGTCTAGCAGTTTGGCAACCCCCTGAGACCTCAAACAGACGTTTTTATGTTTTCTTAATGTACAAATTAAACAAGGTGCAATGTGTCAGTGTTTAATTTTCAATTTTAGACACAGCCAGACAAGCTGTCTTCCTCCTTCTTCCATACTTTATGCTATACTAAGCTAATCATCTCCTGAGTCCCTATAATGTGAGTGATACAAGTGTACACACAGACAGCAGCTTATTAAATGCAGGCTTTATTTAAATTTTAATTGGGTAAAATATTCCATTTTTCTGTCCATGTTAATTCTAAACTAATCTACCATGTCTAAATCTGTCTTTCTTTTCTCAAACACAGTCTTTTCAGTCTTAGTTCCTCCATATAATTAAGCTAATGGTTCTTGAGTCAGTGATGGACAAGGGGAAACATGCTGTTTCCCCCTTGCATCTATTGGAGGGACAAATTGGTGTTCTCTCTGTGTCCCTGTCTTTTTATCTGACTTTCTTTTAGTTTAGAGTCCACACTCTCTAAAACTCTCCGTCTATCAAAAAGAGAAGCCAAGAAGCTGTCACACAGCACGCAGGCTGTTGAATAGACTTACTACTGCTTTTTTGTGTTATCTTCAAAAAATGCCTGATGTCTTTGTTCAGCAATGTTCTTCGTGTCTCTCTCCTTTCTAATCTCATGCCCCTCTCCAGTTCTGACTTTCTTTTTCTGTCTCTTCACACACACACACACACACACACACACACACACACACACACACACACACACACACACACGCACACATGTTTTGGTCCTATTAAATTGATGCCATGGCACAGACGTGCATGAATGCATTAACATGGCAATATAACGCATAAGCCTCCAGAGGAAGATGACTCCCACTCCTTCATGCAAACAGCTCATGCCACACACACACACACACACACACTCTGCAATGTAGAGCTAACTCTGTTAAAAGACCCTCATAAAAACCCTTATATCACCCTTTTTGGGAAATATGCCCCACTTCCCTCCCTCCTCCTCCTAGTCATATCTCTACTCTCCTGCCTCCTGTTTAAGAGGACTGAAAATCTCATTATACATGCATAGTAGTTACATGCTCTCTCCACACCAATTATGTCAGGGACATACATGGGTGCTAATGCTTCAGTGAAAACAGCTGACCACAACAGAGTCCACAATGGCTCTGGCAAGAACAAATGACATCAGCCAACCAGTGTGTCCTCGTTACACACAGATGACAAAGACACAAATGGTTTCTCTAACCAATTATAAAATAGGACTAACAATTAGACTTTAATTTTTTTTTAACATGATTTAGGCCAATTTTATGCAGATTTCTCTATACCTTCATTTTGTCATACTTGTACCCTACTATTTGTTTTTTATATGTTAGTTGAGGACCCTGCATGTATTCGGTATATCTTGTTTCATTTTCTTTATTTATTCAACATCTCTGTAATTGTGCCAGCAGTAGTCAGCATGCTAATTTTCAACTGCATTTCTTTAGCAAGATGTTCTTAAACCAATGAACAGGTTTTGATATACAAACTACTAAGCCACTAAAAAGACAACAATAGCAATGCAAACAAGCATGCTCAAGATGGTGCACAAATCACACAGAACAACAGGAGGCACTGATTCAATGATGTAACAATAACATCAACTATTTGGTGTAGCCATGCAAAGCTGTGTGAAGCAACAGGACACAAATGAGCAATACTTTTTATTTGGCACATATTGGCCAAAATGCCATACAAAGCCAAAACACAAAAACTAAATTCAATTTAAAACCAGAATCAGACCTTTCGACATCTGATGCATAAAATTATTCTACAGTACAGAATGTGTAATTATGTATGAAAACTAAGAAAAACAGAGGTAAAACCGCTGATAATGTAGCTTAAGCTAACGGTAAATTACCCACTTGAAAAAAAAAAATCATGCTCAAACATTTTAGTAATCTTACCACATAAATAAGGCAGTAACTAAATCAAATCAAAACTGAGCAAAATAAAACACCAGATAAGATTGTCTTGCTAAAAGCTAAGTAGCCTAGTAGTGGAGGACCACAAGAGAAATAGTAATAAAGCATTTCATTAATAACTGATTGTACAATAAAAATAGACATTTATAAATTAGTTTACAAATGCAGGCTATTTGAATATATAATTAATAAATAAACTACACTACCTGTCAAAAGTTTGGGGTCACTTATACATTTCCATACCACTCCATTATAGACAGAATACCTGCTAATTTGGGTGGGGGGGCTGATCTTTAATGCAATATCAACATTGCCCATTATCAGCAACCATTCATCCAATGTTCCAAAGGCACATTCTGTGTACTAATCTATCATTTAAAAATAAAAAACTAGAAAAACATTGGAGAACCATTTTACTATTATGTAAGCACATAATGTAATCTGAAAACTGCTGCCCTGGTTAAAAAAACAATGCAACTGATCTCAGCTGGCATTCTGTCTCCAATGGAGTGCAATGGGAATTTCTATGTGACCCCAAACCTTTGACCGGTAGTGTATATTACAAAGAAATTCCTTATTTGATATTTTAATGAGCAATAAAAGGAATAATTATAAAAAATAATTCACAAACGAGACATTGATCCATCAATAAACTCTAATTAAAGGGATGATTTTACTGTTTATCAGACCACAAATGAGAGAAGCTAGCGCACCCCTTGGCCTCACTCCTCGCAACTGGGAGACTCCGCCAGGGAGTGAGGCAGAGGGACCTACCCAGCGCTGTTCACTTGCCTCATTTTCTGTAAACAGTGTAGCATAAAAGCATGGTGGAGTTAGCAAACCAGTGGCTTAATAAGTACAATGTAATCTAGTTAACGTAATGCTTTGTCCACACACTCTACTGAAGTCACATAAAAGTGTGGTGTAATTAGCAAACTAGCTAGCTGATTGGTCAGTTGCTAAATGAGTCAAATTTAACAACACTCTAGTCACAGCATGTAGAACTTGCCAGGTGATAGCCAATCAGAAAGAGCTTGTTACATGCTATGGCTAATTAGGGGCCCAAGCCTGAGGCTGTAGGAACTGCTGTAGCAAAGCTACGAGGTTCACACAGCAGGGTGCCATTTGTAGTACTGGTCTAGAACCCTGCAAGGACCTTGGATAAAAAAAACCTCCACCACTAGGTGGCGCTATAGCCGAGATACTTGTTTGGCCATATAACTCCCAAACTGTATATTGCACATTAAACGTACACATATCCACTCATTCCCTGAATTTAGCTGAATCTCCTGATCTAGGCCATGCCTATTTCCGCCTAAACTTTTATGCGTAAAAAATTGCAATTTGTCAAAAATCTACTTTTTTGAACTCTTCCTAGACCATGCGACCAATCTACACAAAACTTGGTACGTAGTATCGCTAGACCAACCTGACAAAAATGTATCAAAATAATTTTTATTCTTTTATTCGCATCAGTGGCAATAAGGATTGGACCCCGGCATAACTGCTTGCAGTTTTAGTTTGCATTGTTTTACCTCGTTTTACCAGTGTCAAGGCAAAATCAAATCGCTATCAGGTGAACAAAAAGCAGCAGGGAAATAGCAATGCAAATAGAAAAGGATTTGCCCTTATAAATGCTTAAATTAATATTTAATTTGTAAATAATGTTTTACAATTACTCTGTTTCCCATTATCTATATATATATATAATAATAAATTACTTTGTAACTAAGTACCAATTTCTAGATTCATAAAGTAATTAGTAAATGCAGAATCAATGGGCCTCTTTTTATTATTATTAAATAATAACAAAATAATAAAGTAGTATATTTTATATTATAATTATTATGTTTGTTAATTTTATATAATAATTTATATATTAATTAATGAAATGCTTTATTACTATTTCTGTGACTGTGGTGGTCCTCTATAGAGTAGCCACAATTGCCTGTCTGTAAGAATGATTTCATGTGACTAAGCTACATTTTATTAACATATTTAAAATCAGTGCATTTAATTAAAGATTAATCTATTAAACTACCACATTAGTTCAAATGGACAAGAAAGCTAATGAAAAACAAGAACATGTTTATATTTTGAAGATTCTGCATTTTCCCGGTGACGTGATATGTATTAATAATAATAATGTATACTTTATTAATCCCACAAGGAGAAATTACAATGTCTTCACTCTGTTGTTATTACACACAGGCCTGAATTACACACACATTCTCAGTACCTATACATGCACTAAATGGAGAGATGTCAGAGTGAGGGGGCTGCCCATGGAAAGGCTCCTCTAATAATAAAATAATGCCCAACTGAGGCAAGCACAATAAAAGAAAAAATCTGAGAACTTCAAGGTCCTCTTTTCTCTGACTCTCAGCCATAGGACTGCAAGGTTGCTGTGTAACAATCGGAAAGAAAAAGACTGGAGCTCATCACAGCACTCTACTACTCTGCTCTTTCAGCATTTTCACTCATTGAGATGGCCTATTTATGGCCTATTCATATCATTTATGTATGATATGAGTCACTGGCCCACAAACGTGTGAAATGGAAATACTGCGCCTTTTATATTAGAAAGGAAAAGGGAAGAGCCTGATTGCAACATTGTGTAAAGAAATACAGGAGCTGCTGTGATGCCAGGAGAGTAACAGATAGGATGGGAAACTGTATCCAAATAACAAAGTTTAAAGTTGTAGAAGAGTGTTTGAAAAAGGAGGTGAGAATATACAGTGTTAGTATTGATTATAGTTTTTGCAGAACCCCTTGCAGAAATCATTAATTTCTAATGGGAATGCAGACATTTCCCCACCAAATATTTTTTTGGAGAATGTCAGCAGTATCCTATCTTGTTCAGGTGATTAATACCATTCATCCTAACACTTAACACACTTTCTATCACTTGAGACAATCAATGTGTTAGAAGTCAAAGGACAAACAGCAGATAATTCACTGTGTGTTCCTGATTACTTAAGGAACTGTCTTTGAAGGGTTTGTTCCTTTCGTCTAATAACTTGATAATCCATAAATATCCAGAGCACATGCTCAAGGCAAACAATATACGCGCTTTTATTATATAACTTAATAAGTCCAGTGAAGAGAGAAGAGAGAGCTATACGTCTAGAGCTAGAGAGTCTCTTACTAAGGCAGACATTATTCATCCACTCATGCAGGTGTCAGTTGATTTGATGGAAGCAAACATATCTTAAAGCAGTTTCATTTAAAGTTGTTTTCTCAAGGAACTCATGTTACGTGATGGCAAACAGACACTGAAGAGATATTTAACGGCGGAGTCATTCACCGAGCGGCATTGGTTGCCATATGGAGACAAGCCGCTGGAACAATTATGGGCAGAGGACAGGTTTACATGAGTGCATGATTAACTGTGACATGTGCAGATGAGGGTGCAGCAGCTTATTAACCCTGCAGCCCAATGTTCAGATCCAGGCATGTTTGTGTGTCTGTTTACTTCCATTTGGTCTTGGTTAAGTGGTGCGTGAGTGTGTGTGAGTGTGTGGTATATTCATGTACCTAAAGCTGTGGCGGTACTAGAGCTGACAGTTAATGCGATCATGTACAGTAATATCTTGTGTGCAAGAAAAGGACTTATTAGATGGAAGTGCAATATTGCAAAAATCAATATCATGGAGATGTGTTATATACACAAGCCTGCAGGCTCTTGACACATAATATAAACTTTGTGGGGAAAAGCAGGAATGAACATAACTTCAAAGGTTATTTTAGCTTGCTAATTTTCTTACTTGAAAAAAGGAGGAAATTACTAAGGAAAGGCAGTCATTAAAGATTATTGTCATTGTCCATTGTCTCAGTAGACTGTAAATGCGTCTCACCTCCACAAATAACTCCAATCATTTATCAGTTGGACTATTAGATGTAAATTGGTATCTATCACCATAACTGTGTTGTAAAAATACTACATGGAAACCAGATTTTCCAGGAAATGCTGATTTGGGATCAGTTTTTTCCTGACCCAAAGGGGCAACAGAGATAATTCGTACACTTTTTTTGTTTACAAAAATATAAACTATAATAATTTAATTTTCCAGTGTTATGAGCGAAGAAAACCTTTTTCTTTTACATATCTGTGATAAGCTATGGGTCACTAGGTGGTTGTTTCCCATGGTAGAGGTTAACTGACATTTGAGGGCCAGCATTGTTAGGAATAATCAGTAATGTAATGCATACATCTCTTCAATCAATACACATTTAAAAAACATATAGTATATTTATGTTGTTATCAGATTTCAATCAAAGCATATATTATTTTTATGCCACAAATGTCCTGCATTTTGTTTAAATCCAACAATTTTTGATTATAAAACAATATAAAAATGTAAATTTACAGTATTATTATTATTATATAGTACGTTGCATACATTGATTGGGTACATTGATATGCAAAATGGCTTGAAAGGCCAATTGAAAATGAAGATTTATTTTTGTCTGTTGGTTTGCAATCTTTCACAAAAATGACTATTCAATGTTTTAATGGATATTTTGTACATAATGTGTTTTTCTGCCCAAAAGTGAAAATTCATTTTAAACCTTCAACCAAACACAAGGTTTATGAACTTTTCAGCAATGTGAAAAATATGTCACCGCTGACCACAAGTATGCTAATGACAGTATGGCATGTAAAATTAGTTTTACAGTCAGGTTTCACAGATTTTCTATGTTGGCTGTGGGTTATATTATCTGACCAACTTGTTTTTATCTGGAAAATAAAAAATAATGCCTGAGTTCATGTTTAATAATTGGGATAAAAAGGGACTCCGAGGATTTCAACAGATCTCAGTTTGAAGAGCTATTCAGAGGATGACATCTGATGAGATTAATTTTATATGAAAATTCCAGACACATGTTAATACTGAATGGTGACAGACAGGCTGCAGAGTAACATGTATGAAACAAATTATATAAAACCTGATTGATTAAACAAGAAGAAAAGGTTATCTTGACATTAGATTTGCTGTTTTTTTCCTAATTATTTGGCCGCTTTATTACATGACTCGGGGCTGCAATCTGCAAGCCTGTTGAACTGTTTGAGAATGCAGTGTCAATGAATTATAAATTTGAGGCCGAAAAAGAATCAGGGAGAGGGTGCAGAAAGAAGAAAACGGGGAAAGCAAAACAGAGAGGGAGCAAGGACAAACATGGTTGGATGGGAATAAGAAGAAGAGATGAGCTGTCAGATAAATGTTTATGAAGCCCAGAGTTGTTGTGATCATTTCAAAGAATTTAAATTGTATTTTTTTAATATCCTGAAATCTCTGAAAGACTGGATATAACAATAAGAGAGCCCTTCTCTAGAAAATAGTCAAATAATCTAGAAAATGCATCACCGAGGAGGGTGAAGTTATTCCGGCTCTGTTGAGATATTGATTTCACATTTCAGGGACACCTCCTTCATTCTCACAGCACTTTTGAAATTTCTAAGGGATTCAGGATTTATTGGGAACCAATATCAGAGTGCTGTGCCTTTGTTGAGGAGAGACAAGTATTTAGTGTACTGTGAAACATTTTCTAATGCTCTTCAAAAACCACAGAATTAAGTCTGTCATGACACCCAGTCAAGTGATGCCAGGAACATTAACTGAGCTAAGACTGAGCTTTCATTATCCAGTAGCATACTTATTCTTTCATAACAACGTTCACAGGACAAATGTCTGAGCCAGACTGACATAAAAAAAACCTTCCTCTAATAATTTAAGATTTATATCAGAATCCGAGGAAAGTTGAAAAATCTGACAAAGTTTTTTGTTGGTTAGGTGACAAAAAATGGGCTTGGGGGAATATTTCAACATTAACATATGCTTATTTGCTTTCTGCTGGAGAGTACGGTAAGACGATTGATACCATTTTCATGTCTGTTAAACGTAAAGCTACAGCAGCAGTCAGTTAGCTTAGCTTAGCACAAAGAGTGGTTTAAAGTGTGAGTGTTTAAAGTCCACCTACCAGCATGTCTAAAGCTCATTCATTAACATTGTGTATATCTTGTTTGTTTAATCTCATATTTAATAGACAACTTCATATTTAATAGACAGATATGCTATCCTTTTTCTCCTCTAAATCTCGTAAAGAAACCAAATTTGTGTATTTCCAAAAATGTAGAAAAAAATAGCAGACACCTTGTAATCATTTTTGTTCCCATCCCCACTGTGAGGCCAAGTTTACAGTACTGTATAATGCCTGGAAGCTGCAGAGAAACAGGGCAATGGTGACACATCTACACACACTTATGTTGTCAACCATTACAGATTCACACACACACACACACACACACACACACACACAGACACTCTCTCTCTCTCTCTCTCTCGTTCCATACTCACTCTAGTTTTATTTGCCCCCCATACAAACACAAATTAATGCACACACACGCATGCACGTATACACGCATTGACACCCCCATAAACAGTGTTAAATCTGAAACATGTACAGCCCCAATTGTAATCTGCCAGCCAGTTGCCAGGCAACGCTGGTACTTCTAATAGCACTTGGATATCATGGCCCGCCGCCATGTGATGGGGGGTGAGGGTGTGGATGGGGCTGCTGGGTGAGGAGATGTTTTTTTTTTTTTTTTAGAGGTAGCCTCTTGGATGGAGAACTATGATGGTTGCTCCAACTGATGAGACTTGTTAGCTTCTGCTTCAACCACCAACCAATCTTTTTAACCATCAGGGAACCCAACACTCAGCCCTAATGTAATTTCTCACGAACAGTTCTACAAGTGGGGTTACAATGTTAGATGAGGGGCACAACAACAGGGATAGATAACTAGATAGCCCTTGCATTTATTTTTCCAGTATGTTCTGGCAGAAGTAAGGTTAGGAGAAGGGATGAGGGAATATTTTTAACCAAACTAGGGCTGCAACAGAAAGCAACTTGTTTTTTATTTTTTTCAGATATGAACATAGAATGACATGACAGCGTCAATATAGAAACCACACAAGGGCAGCAGCACAGTGCCTATGTCTGGTAATGCCTAATAATCAACCTTGTTATATTTAAAAGCAAAAAGTTATCTGGTTCCAGCACCCAAATGGAAATAATCTCTGGTGTTCTTACAATTATTTTTATTATCAATTCATCTCTATATTTATTTTCTTGAATAATACATTAATAATTGGTTCTACGAATGCCAGAAAGATGAAAAATTACAAATATAATTTCCCAGATTCTATGGCGATGTCTTTTATCCAAACAATAATATAATAATAATAATCCCAAAAAGAGATTTTTTTTTTATTTTATTTTAGTTTAACATCATATTTGACAAAGAAAACATTGAATCCTCACATTAGAAGCTGGAGTTTTGCATTAAAAGTGGCTTAAACAATTAATTATCAGAAAAGAAAAAAAAGAAAATACTAAATCTACTTATTAATTAATTAATTAATTCAAACCTTTATTTAACCAGGATAAAAAAACTCATTGAGATTAAAAATCTCTTTTACAAGAGTGTCCTGGCAAGTGGCAGCAGCACCGTTTCAAATAGACAGAGAGACACTTACAGGTAAATACATAAACACACTTTCACTCATATTCAAACAACAATGTCATCATAAAAAAACCTGGGTCCTAAATCAATTTAAAAACATTGACATACAGACTGCCTTTCTACCAGTTCTTTTAAAAAGCCTTTAAAAGAATAAAAGGAGACCAACTCCTTCAACTGGACTTCATTCTAAAGCTGATTCCATGCAGATGGTGCTGCAAAATTAAAAGCCTTTTTGCCAAAGTCAGTGTGGGCTTTAGAGACTGTCAATAAGACACTGGGAGGTCGAATGCATGTATAAAATATCACCATAGTCCAAGACAGACAAGAATGTTGCATTTACAAGTTGTTTTTTGCTTCAAGTGATAAACAGGACTTGATTCTAAAGAAAACACCTAACTTAATTTTCAGTTTTTTTTAACCAAATCTTGGACATGCAATGTAAAAGACAATGATTGGTCAATGGTAATACCCAAGTATTTTTAATGTGACACTTCTTCAATTTCTGTACCAGAAAGTGTACAAATGGTTGGGACATTGTTTTTAGTTGATTTTCCCTGAGTGAAAGTCATGACTTTAGTTTTTTAGAGTTTAGAACCAAATTTAAAGTAGCCAGATTATGTTGCAAGATATTAAAAGCGGACTGTAAATTTGTGACTGCTTGACCTAATGTGGACCCAGAACAATAGAGAACAGTGTCATCAGCATAGTAATGATAATTTGCATTTTTTATATTATTGCAGAGGTTGTTTGTATAAATGATAAAAAAGAAGAGGCCCAAGGATTGAGCCCCTTTTGAAATTTTTAAGGAGGCAGAAGTGAGGCCATCTACTTGCACACATTGTATATTATGGTCCACTGTGTCAAAAGATTTTGATAAATCAATAAACAGTGCTGCACAGTGCTGTTTATTGTCCAAGGTCTTGACCAGGTAATTGACAACTTTTGAAACAGTTACTCCTCTCTTGACCAGGCTGCTACATACAGTGAGGAAAATAAGTATTTGAACACCCTGCTATTTGGCAAGTTCTCCCACTTAGAAATCATGGAGGGGTCTGAAATTATCATCATAGGTGCATGTCCACTGGGAGAGACATAATCTAAAAAAGAAAATCCAGAAATCACAATGTATGATTTATTTCACTATTTATTTGTATGATACAGCTGCAAATAAGTATTTGAACACCTGAGAAAATCAATATTAATATTTGGTACAGTAGCCTTTGTTTGCAATTACAGAAGTCAAATGTTTCCTGTAGTTTTTCACCAGGTTTGCACACATTGCAGAAGGGATTTTGGCCCACTCCTCCACACAGATCTTCTCTAGATCAGTGAGGTTTCTGGGCGGTCGCTGAGAAACACGAAGTTTGAGCTCCCTCCAAAGATTCTCTACTGGGTTCAGGTCTGGAGACTGGCTAGGCCACGCCAGAACCTTGATATGCTTCTTACAGAGCCACTCCTTGGTTATCCTGGCTGTGTGCTTCGGGTCATTGTCATGTTGGAAGACCCAGCCTCGACCCATCTTCAATGCTCTAACTGAGGGAAGGAGGTTGTTCCCCAAAATCTCGGAATACATGGCCCTGGTCATCCTCTCCTTAATACAGTGCACTGTCCTGTCCATGACTCCTCTGGATCATCCAAATGGTCATTGGCAAACTTAAGACGGGCCTTGATGTGCTGGTTTAAGCAGGGGAACCTTCCGTGCCATGCATGATTTCAAACCATGACGTCTTAGTGTATTACCAACAGTAACCTTGGAAACCTCCCAGCTCTTTTCAGGTCATTGACCAGCTCCTCAGTAGTTCTTGGCTGATTTCTCACCTTTCTTAGGATCATTGAGATCAACGAGGTGAGATCTTGCATGGAGCACCAGTCCGAGGGAGATTGACAGTCATGTTTAGCTTCTTCCATTTTCTAATGCTTGCTCCAACAGTGGACCTTTTTTCACCAAGCTGCTTGGCAATTTCCCCGTAGCCCTTTCCAGCCTTGTGGAGGTGTACATTTTTTTTCTCTGGTGTCTTTGGACAGCTCTTTGGTCTTGGCCATGTTAGTAGTTGGATTCTTACTGATTGTATGGGGTGGACAGGTGTCTTTATGCAGCTAACGTCCTCAAACAGGTGCTTATCTAATTTAGGATAATAAATGGAGTGGAGGTGGACAATTTGAAGGCAGACTGACAGGTCTTTGAGGGTCTGAATTCTAGCTGATAGACAGGTGTTCTAATACGTATTTGCAGCTGTATCATACAAATAAATAGTTAAAAAATCCGACATTATGATTTCAGGATATTTGTTTTTGATTATGTCTCTCACAGTGGACATGCACCTATGATGACAATTTCAAACCCCTCCATGATTTCTAAGTGGGAGAACTTGCAAAATAGCAGGGTGTTCAAATACTTATTTTCCTCACTGTATTTGAGGGAAAGGCTGTATATTACTAAATTGATAAATTGATGTTTTAGGAATTTGTCAATGTGTACCAATGTCGATACCTCTGTATAGAAAACACATTTTTACGATAATCAAATAAATAACTTTTCCAAAACGCTAAAATGACTGTCATCAGATTTTCAGAAGAAAAAAATAACTATTTATATAAAAATACATTTTTATAAAGGATAAAGGATGTGCTGAATTTACACTATGAACAAGCCAACCCTGAGTATTCTCAATAAACATCTAACTCAGTTGAGACCAAGTCACTGTATTCTGTGAACATTTTACAACAGTTCAAAACTTAGTAAAAAGTACAGTAGTAGGCCTTAAATGGCCAAAGCCAAAAGTATTGAAAAAAATTTGAAAATGTAGCCAGAACAAACTGGACTGAACAGACACTGGCTTTTGCAGTCTTCTGAACTGTAAGAACAGTAACTAAGTACTGTAACTGCCAAGCAGGGTTAGGCCTAACCCTTGGACTTCCCGGGCTTTGAAAGCAGACAGATGTTGTGCTTAACAAACAGGAGCATTTCTGTTCTCTCTGTACCGATCCTATTCCTCTTTTCACTGACAACATTTGAAGCTGCGGAGAAGAGACATTCACTATCCACGCTTGTATATGGAGCTGACAGGTACTTGCGTGCCACTAGGGCAAGGGCAGGGAAGCGGGTCATGTACTACATGACCCGCTTACTACTACAGTACTACAGAGGGCTCACGTTTCTGGAGATGGTGGGCTCACTCAGGTAACCATGCACCTAAAAGAAATATAGACGTGTAGAAATATACTGTACATCTTTGGCAAAGCCTAAGGAAATTATTATTCAACATTTGTATTCATGACAAATGAAATGTTCGTTCAATTATCTTTTTTCTTTCTTGTGAGGCCAAAACTCTGAAGTCCCAGTAGTGTGTACGCCTAGTCATTTTAATGTAGTAGCCAATTGTGAAAAAATAGTGATCAGGCTTTTGCAGTTGCTGCCCTGAGACTCTCGAACAAGTTACCCCTGATATTTGCACTGTTACAGATGTAGCTCTTTTAGGTCCAAATTCAACATATCTGTCCAGTCTGGCTTTCAATACGTAGCAGTAGTGTGACAATTTCATTCTTTTGTTTCTTTGTGACCTTTTCTGATTTTACTGTTTTCTATGTTCACTCTTTCTATTGTATGATGTGATTTTACTCATTCTGTTAAGCATTTTGGTTACCTGCTGGTTGCTGTAAAGTGCTATATAAATACATTTTGATTGATTGATCAATCAGTAGGGTGCACCTACTACCCCATCATTGTTCAGCCCAATAGAGCCATTACAGGCCTGTCCCTGAATTTTAGACAAGACAGACTATTGAGATGCACCCATTACAGAATCTCATGACGAAGAAAAGACAGACTATTGAGATGCATCCATGTTAGCCGTGGCGTAGGCTACATCAGAAATCCTACAAGTTCAATAATTTTCATGAGATTTGACTGTCAATAAATGATCTGATCACACAAATAAATGTGAAATACGTAATTTGAATAAAAGAGTATTAAAAGATTATCTGATTCAAATAGTTTAGCAACCTAGCCTACCTGCCCACTCCTTGGACCTGTTGCCTATTCATCCTACTCCTTTTCCTCCAGAATTTCATTGAACATGTTCAGGAATGAATGCCCTTCACTTGGCGTACACATCCTCTTTTCTTGTGGTTCACCTTCCTCAGCGTCTGGTGTAGGCCCATCTGTGGCACTGGTGGTCTTCGCTGACGCTGTCATCTTGTGCACTTCTTTCTCTAGCTTGTTTTTTGCCACTTGCTTGAGATCTGTGTCAAAGTAGTGACCTTTGTATCTTGGGTCCAGGATTGTTGCCAAGTAGTAGAGTTGCTGAAAATGCTTGAGTGCCACAACAGATGGGAGCACATCAGCAGCTGTAGCTGGATGTGAGCTAATCTCTCCCGTCAACCCTTCAAAGGGTGCCAGGAGGAACTCCAGATATTCGTTGTAAAACTGATGTCATTGACATTACTGTTGAGTAACTTGTGGATGTGGGTGGCTACAATATCATGTAAGGCAGGTGTGACACCCACAAATGTATGGTCACAATTGTTATGTTTATAATCTGATGATAGGTATTTTTCAGTTGAAGAAACCAGGTTTAAATGTATTTTCGGTTGATGCCTTTACAAGTGTAATTACGCACTTACGCCACAAGGGGGAGTATCACTAGGTGAGCGCTAGTTGGAACAACGGTTTCCGTACCTCAGACAGAGGACAGCCTGCTGAACGAACGCAACTAATGTGTCCTGTCTCTCTTATTCCTGCATCAAAACAGGTTAGTAAGTGTGTGTTACAACACCAAAATATGTTTCGAAGCACTATAAAACCCTTTGGAACGTTATCTGAGAAGGTTTGAGGCAGAAAATGTGTGTTTTATTCGAGTTAGAAACTTGTATTTCTATACGTTAGCATAGTTTTACTAGCTCTGGCATGTAAACGAAGTCACAAGATGGCGACTGTAATGTCGTAACCTACTTTTATTTAATTATACTGCAGCGCCTTGACATTGATTATAAGCGTGTAAGTGTTGTTATTGTGTAGTTGTAACAATGTATTGTTTAAGGTTTGGTAAATGTGTTAAGCAGGGTGAAGAGAGAAGCAAGTTTATATGCTTCACTACAGCTAGTAAATGTCAGAGAACATGTTAAGATTACCACAATGTTGGTAATGGTTGGGACTGTGTGACTTAAAGAACAGATTGGTAAATTCATAGACTATACTATGTTATTTCAGTGGTTAAAAATATAATAATGTTGTGTTGCAATGTGACTGGCAAATTTGGGAAATGAAGTGAATGAGTTTAATGTGAAGTCTGGAAAGAGAAAGAAAGTTATAAAATTCTGTTAATAAAGACAGAGGACAGCCTGCTGAACGAACGCAACTAATGTGTCCTGTCTTTCTTATTCCTGCATCAAAACAGGACATATTTATCTGTTAACAGGTTACTCATGCTTGAGGCCTGTAACAGAATTTTGGAGGCACCGCTGAGATCAGCATCTGACGAGGGCCGATGTTGATCCTTTAATCAACGAACTCAAAGCAGAGATCACAGGACAGGCCTGCTGGAGTGGATGGTGTGTGACTGAGGCAGCTACGGAACCCCAGCTTGCGAGTGGGAACCACAGCTGGAGGAGTCCACCACTGAGCGCTCAAGGTGACTGGACTGGGAGACACTGCTGACCAAGTGACAATATGGAGGACGCTGAAAGAAAAACACTGACGTGGAAGATAAAGAAAAGCTTGCACACCCTGACCACAGAAGAATTGTTTCGGATAGCTGAGAACATTCCACCCGCTCTAGATTTGGATTTCTCATGTGTAACTGAGGGTGATGAAGAGAGTTGCTTCGATTATGTATGCACATACATGGACTGTAAAACATTACTTGAGTTAGAGGACCAGGGATTTTCTCATTTATTGTCTTTGAAAGATGATATTACCGGGCTAATCTCTAGCCGGGTTACCAAAGTCAGTCGGCCCATAGTATCATTTAATGAGAGTGTTACACTAACAGCAATATCTACGACCACTCTAGCAGCTCAACAGGACAGAGTAGAGAGGCATGTTGATGACACATACCTTGTTGATCCAGAAGCAGTAGAGTATCAAAAGCTAGTGGATAATTATGAAGCTCTAGGTAGGAAGTTAGCTCAGTTTAAGACTGCAGCACCAGAAAAACAGACATCTACATCCGGTGACACACAGTTACCACATCCCAGAACAGGGAAAATAACTAATAACCACCGCACAACAGACCCAAAAAGTGTCAGGCCTGATAATATGGTTTCCCAGGGAGACCTATCATTCCTTCAGCACCGAGAGTTTAAAGTACACGGCGGTCAGGTTGGAGACAGTACATCAGACATCACTTACCATGGACTATGTAAGCAGATTGATGAGGGATGCAAGGCAAGCCATACAGAGAGTGAGATAATCCAAGGTGTGCTCCGCATCATCAAACCGGGACAGTTTAAGGACATGTTGATCAACAAGGATGACTTGACTCTCTGTGAGCTTAAGAGCTTCCTGCGCTCACACCTGAGCGAGAAGAGCGGCAGTGAGTTATTTCAGGAGTTGATGAGCACCAAACAATATGATCAAGAGAGCCCCCAACAGTTCTTGTATAGGATGATTGGGCTGAAACAGAAAGTTATGTTTGCATCCAGACAAGATAACAAGGACATTGAATATGAGCCCCGCACGATCCAGAATGTTTTTTTGCGCACCATTCATCAGGGTCTTCTCCCCAAGTATAGCGATGTTTGCAATGAGCTCAAGCCACTCCTGTCTGATTACACTGTTCCAGATGAAGCACTGATAAGGAAAGTCAACAAAGTATCTAGTGAGGAAAGTGAGAGACAGCGGAGGCTAGGACACTGTGCCCGCCAAAAGGTAACTCACGCTCACAGTGCTCAGCTTGAGTCAGAGAAGGACACAGAGAAACAAACAGACTACAAATCAAAGAATAAAAATAAAGCAGTAGAGGAGCTGAGCGCCAAGGTTGATGCTCTGACAAAGATGGTAGAAGCCCTCACAGCCACTAAGGCTCATGACAAAACATGCCAGTGCACTTACACCAAGCCAAAGCAAATATCAAAGCAATTTGGTTGCCCAAAGTGTGTTGAGAAGGGAACCAGTACATGCAATCATTGCTTTATATGTGGAGAGGGAGGTCATAGAGCAGTTGGATGCCTAAAACGGGGGCAAGGAAAGAACATTGGCCAGCCAGCCGCTGATGCACACTCACTAAGCAGCAGACAGGAAAATTCTACCAAATTAGAGACACAACTAAAGGAACCGCTTCATGTTAAGTGTGTAACTGCCCCTGTAGAAAATACAAGGACTGAAGTAAATGAAAAAGTGGCCCAGCTTGTGGGAAAGAAATGTAAAATAAGGTGTTACATTCACAGCTACGCAGTGGACTGTTTATTGGACTCTGGTGCCCAAGTCAGTCTCCTGGACCGCCAGTGGGTGAAGACTTACCTTCCTGATCACAAGCTGCGTCCACTGACTGAACTAATAGGAGACAAGGGTCTCAGTATAATAGCTGTCAATGGTGAACCATTACCTTATGATGGCTGGGTGGGGGTGGTGGTGAGTCTTCCAGGCAACAGCGATCCAAACTTAACAATACAAGCACCTTTCCTGGTGAGCAGTGTGCCCATGTACGTCCCCTGATTGGTTTTAACGTGATTGAGCAGCTGATATTGGGGCCAGAGGAGGGTGCAAACCTGGTACCTGCCCTTGTGAGTCTCCTTCGTAATGCAATGAGCCTCCCAGATGACAACGCAGCTGCGCTGGTCAACTTCATCCAGGCAAAGTTGACCATTGCTGATGAAGTGTGTCATGGTGCATTGAAGGTGGGACTGAACAATGTGATTATTCCAGCTGGTCAGGTAAGACATGTTAGGTGTAAAATACCACCCACATTTGACACGTCACACTCTCTAGTACTTTTTGAACCCAATGAGAGCAACCCACAGTTACAGCAGCTAGATGTTGGTGATAGCCTAATAGAGATTAACCAGGCTAAAGTCCCACACCAAACACGAGGTGACCCTCTCCTGTAGGTCTATTCTAGGGGAGCAGTAGCCAGAGTAATACAGACAGACAAGTTAGACCTGACTAAGTCAAGTGTTATTCCGGAGGTCAGCAGAAGAGAACTCCCTAGCACTCAACCAGACAATTCAGGTACCGTAGCACAGGAATGGGACCCACTAGTTGATGTGAGCTCCTTAAGTGAGGACCAGCAGAAAGTTGTCAAGAAAATGTTGCGGGAAGAATCAGGGGCTTTTGCTCGAGATGATGATGACATGGGCTGTATCACCAGCTTGGAAATGTCCATCACTCTGAAGGACAATACTCCTATTCAAAAAACATATACCTCCATTCCGAAACCTCTTTACAAGGAGGTAAAAGAGTACATCGAGGATCTCCTGGCCCGGGGATGGGTTGTGAGGTCGAAGTTCCTTACTCAGCACCGGTAGTCTGTGTACGAAAGAAAGATGGGACACTCAGACTCTGCATTGATTCCCGTCTTTTGAACCAATACACCATCTCAGACCGGCAGCCCTTACCAAGAATCCAAGACATCACAGATACCTTAGGATGGGTACAGTTGGTTCTCCATTCTAGACCAGGGGGAAGGCGTATCACCAGGGATTTATTGCAGAGGGGTCACGCCACCTGACTGCATTTATCACCCCCTGGGGTCTCTTTGAGTGGGTGCGTATACCCTTTGGGTTGACTAACGCACCTGCTGCATTTCAACGCAGTATGGAAGAGATGCTCGCCCCCCTACGAGATGAGTGTTGTATTCCATATTTGGATGACATACTGTGCTTTGCCAGGACATTTGAGGATCACGTTGAAGGGCTGAGGAAAGTTCTCAGAGCACTGCAAAGCCATGGAGTCAAGCTCAGGCCCACCAAATGCGACCTGTTCAAGCAGGAAGTGAGATATGTTGGTCGTTTGGTCTCAAGGTGTGCGCATTGATCCCAAAGACCTGGATGCAGTGTATGCTCTGAAGAAGGAATCCCCTGCTACTGTTGGAGATTGGGATTGGGATTGGGATTGTTGGCTTCTTGGGTTACTATCGATAGTATATTGAGGATTTTTCCAGGATGGCTATGCCAATCTAAGAGCTCCTGCAGCCTAAGAAGAACCAAGAGCCACAGTCACAGGAAAAGCTGAGGTCACAAAAAAGGAAAGGGTACACAGTTACCCTCCAGAGCTCCAGTTGTGTGGACTGAGAAACATAAGGAGGCATTGAGTAAGTTAATTGATCAGCTGGTAAACCCTCCTGTTCTTGCTTACCCAGACTTCGAGTTGCCGTTTGTGCTCCACACAGATGCATCCGATAAGGGACTTGGAGCTGTCCTCTACCAGAGCCAAAATGGAAAACTCAGGGTAATTGGATACGGCTCAAGGACCCTAACACCAGCCGAAAGAAATTACAGGCTACATTCAGGCAAACTAGAGTTTCTCGCTCTTAAATAGGCAGTTTGCGAGAAATTTAGAGATTATCTGTATTATCTCATTTCACCATCTTCACAGACAATAACCCTTTGACATATGTCATGCGTACGGCTAAATTGAATGCTGTTGGCTTCAGGTGGGTGGGGGAGCTGTCAGATTTGACATACGGTATCGACCTGGCAAAGCAAATGCCGATGCAGATACTCTTTCACGATGCCCACATTTACAAATATGTCAAAGAATGTACACAGGAACTATCCAGAGAAGCTGTCACTGCCACATGGGGAGGCTGCAGAGCAGGAGAGGTTGGAGATGTTGCTTGGATTGCGGCCTTGACTCTAAGACACGGTAACCAGCTCGAACCAAACAGTACAGAAACAATACCACCGATTGACCTTGCTGAACTGCAAAAAGCTCAGAGAACAGATCCGGTGATAGGTGAGATTTTGAAAATGAAAGAGTCAAACAAAACACTCACAGATGACATGAAACGTACGGTAAGGGGAACTGGCAGGAAAATGATGCATGAATGGACAAGGCTTCACATTGAAGATGGGGTTCTCTATCGGAAGACAGCAGAGAGACGTCAGCTAGTCTTGCCTGCCAGCTTCAAGCCACTAGTGTTAAAAAACTTACATGACGACATGGGCCATGTTGGTACTGAAAGAGTCCTCAGCTTAGCAAGATCAAGGTTTTATTGGCCTTATATGAGACGAGAGATCGAAGCTTATGTTACCAAGCAATGTCCATGCATAAAGAAAAAAAAACAGCAACCCACATTAGAGGCCCAATGGCTAGTATAACCACCAGCTCTCCAATGGAGCTTGCCTCTATCGACTATTTGCATTTAGAGCCAAGCAGAGGAGGCTACCAGTATATCCTAGTAGTGGTAGACCATTTTACTAGGTATGCACAGGCTTACCCAACTCGCAATAAGTCAGGGAAGACTTCAGCAGAGAAGATCTTCAGTGACTATATTCCAAGGTATGGCTATCCCTTCAAGCTTCACCACGATCAAGGGCACGAGTTCGAAAATGAGCTCTTTCGAACATTGCAACAGCTGAGCGGAGTAGGAAACTCACGAACAACTCCATACCATCCCCAGGGCAATCCTGCTGAACGGTTTAACCGTACTGTGCTACAGATGATGCGGACCCTAGGTGAGGAAAAAAAAGACAGGTGGAAAGACTATCTCCCACAAATTGTCCATGCATACAACAGTACACGCCATGAAGCGACTGGGTACTCACCTTTCTTCCTGCTGTTTGGCCGACACCCACGGCTACCTATAGATTTGTTGTTCAGGATGACCAGTAGTGATGAACCCCAAACTGCAAGAAGTTATGCTGAGAAATGGGCAGAACGGATGACTGAAGCTTACCGAATCGCATCGGACAACAGCAACAAGTCCAGTGCTCGTGGTAAGAAGTATTATGACCGACACACAAAAGGAGTAGTGCTGCAACCAGGAGACAGAGTACTGGTACGAAACCTGAGTGAAACAGGTGGGCCTGGGAAGCTAAGGGCATATTGGGAAAACACCATTTATGTCGTGAAAGAACAGATCAACGACAACCCAGTTTACAAGGTGGCCTCAGAAATGGATGGGAACAAGTCACGCGTCCTGCATCGCAACTTGTTGCATCTTGTCAACGACTTACCTGGTGACCTACCAGCAGCACAAGAAAAGACAAAACCGGTACCAAATAGGAAAACACCAAAACCACCTCACAGAGAGACCAGACCACAGTCAAACAGTGAAACAGGGTCTGATGATGATGTAAGTTCCATCTACTATGAGCTAAGATACAACTTGAGGAATGGAAACAGAAAGGATGTCGCACTGACCAGTGAACCTGCCTGTGTTACTTTAGAGAACCCCGCTCCTACTGAATTCTGTCAATCAGTAAGGGGAAGAGAATCAGGACATCAACATGTTACAAGAGAACAAAAGGAAGCAGGAAAGGAACAGTATAGTGACGATCAGTACAGTGAACCTAACAGTGAGAGCGAAGGAGAGGAACGAGGGAGAAAGGGAGAGCCAAGTGTCATCCATACGCCTTCCCGGGGAGCATGAAAGTGAGATTGACCAGCCTCTCCCTGGAGTGGCACAAGCAGAGACTGACACTGACACTGAGGGACAGACACTCAGAAGGTCGACTAGGACTAGGCGACCAGCAACACAGTTCACTTACAATACACTGGGCAGCCTTCCTTCCAGGGACATCCATCAGTCAGTAGTGCAGAGGTCTATGAATCACCAAACATGACACCTTGGTACATGCAATCATACCCCCTCACACTCTACTCTTTCCCAGCACCATATCCTGTCCCCTCATACTTGCCACACCCTTACACCTGGCCAGTATTCTATAACAGACCGATCTATACAGGTTAGGAGGTTGAGAAGGGACTCTGAGTGTACATATTTTGTGTGATGTTGAGTAATGAGTTCAAATGGTAAAATGTCAGGAGCCATTTTATTTTTTTGTTGGGGAGTATATGTGACACCCACAAATGTATGGTCACAATTGTTATGTTTATAATCTGATGATAGGTATTTTTCAGTTGAAGAAACCAGGTTTAAATGTATTTTCGGTTGATGCCTTTACAAGTGTAATTACGCACTTACGCCACAAGGGGGAGTATCACTAGGTGAGCGCAGAGGACAGCCTGCTGAACGAACGCAACTAATGTGTCCTGTCTCTCTTATTCTGCATCAAAACAGGTTAGTAAGTGTGTGTTACAACACCAAAATATGTTTCGAAGCACTATAAAACCTATTGGAACATTATCTGAGAAGGTTTGAGGCAGAAAATGTGTGTTTTATTTGAGTTAGAAACTTGTATTTCTATACATTAGCATAGTTTTGCTAGCTCTGGCATGTAAACGAAGTCACAAGATGGCGACTGTAATGTCGTACTTTTATTTAATTATACTGCAGCTCCTTGACATTGATTATAAGCGTGTAAGTAACATCCGCAAAGTAACGATGACTTGGCTTGTCATAGCGGGGCTCGGCAACCTCAAGCACCTCGCTGAATCCTTTTGTCTTCTACTACTGAAAACGGTTGGTCATCAACAGCAATCATCTTTGTTATTGCCATGGTCAATGCCTTTTTCTTCAGGTGGTCCTTGTGGAATTTTTTGGTCTTTTCCAGTGCCTGTTCTATGGGGCTACTGATTGGTGCAGCTGCCGTAGCGTTAGCAGCACCTTTTTTTCTACTGCTTGTTAGCATTAGCTAGTTTCTCATATTCTTCGTAGTCTTAGAGATGCTTGTTTTTTAAGTGGGTGATCAAATTGGTTGTATTGAACAATTTTACACAAACTCCCCCTCGCATCACCCAGCCCTCACAAACATTGCATACAGCATAGCGAGGATCCTCTTCAGACACTTTGAAGAACGACCAGACAGACGGCATCGCTGCTCCTTCACCAAAGGCAAATTCAAACTGACTTTTTGCCACCTCCAGCAACTGCTTTGGCACATTATGCGATGTATAAATTTATGCGCTTGTGCAAAAACCCCGAAACGCACTTATTATTATTATTATTTTGGATTTTGGCAGTGTAGACGCTGTTAAGCGTATTACTGGCCTCGACAGGTCAGATTTAGATCTAAATTCTCACACACACTCACATCTAAGCCTACACACACGTCAAATACACAGAAATGATTCACATCGGCCCTATTTTGACATCGGAATGATACCGATAAAATATGTGAAAAACCATACCATATCGGCCAATATTTTATCAGCGGCCAATATATCATGCACCACTAGTAATGGTCTTTAATCAATACGCTTCTATAATAGCACTGCTGTTTTCAAGCGCAGTCAAAACAAATCTAACAATATAAATGACACTAGATCCAACCTTTATGATAAACTAAGCTAACTGGCTGTACCTGTAAATTTACTGGACAGATACAAGAGTGGTAACTCATGTAACTCTAGGTAAGAAAGAAAATTTGTTTATTTCCTATAAATGTCAAACTATTCCTTTAAATTAAAGTGTTTAAAAAAGTAAAGTGCTTATCAATTTGACAGTTTGAAACATGGACTGAGTTTTTCAGTCATATATTGACATACCCAGGCATATCTGCACATGGACCATTTGTTCTTATTTCACGATTGTGCTGCTCTCCGGCTCCGCTCGCCATCAGCCTTTATGGCTCCTGACAACTCATGTGACAAATAGCTTCTTCTGATACTTCAGCTCCCAATCTGCACTTACTCTTTGATGATAATCGTCTGGTAGCGAAGACTAACCGTGTGCATCTGCCATGGGGAATCAGTCTGGCATCGGGATCCACCAGCTGCCAACATCAGTTACCAAGTCTATTTCAAAACCACTCTGTGTTGTAGTGAAACCATGCCACCCTGTGGACGGAAGAGCTTCACAGCAGATATTGCGTACAGGTTTTGCAAGTCTACATCTAAAGCTGGATCTAGGATCCCAAACCTGATTTTAATGCTGATTTTTATGAATTTAATGCTTTATTGATCCCTAGAGGAGAAATCTATTTTCACTTTTCTCTTTTCACTTTTAGGTCAGAGCACTGGGTTACATATAAGACAGCAGTGTCTTGCTCAAGGACGTGTTAGCAGGATGGATGCTTGCTGACACTCCAGCTTGGAACCGAGTCCTCTGGTGGACAAAGGTCTTCACACTCACATTGAAACCCTGCCAAACAAACTCCAATCCAAATGTGATTGTTTAAGTTTCCGTGTCAAAACATGCAAAGATCTAGTTCCCAAAAGAGTATTAAGCAGATATCGTCTCTGTGTGATTGGTACAACCTGCACTATGTTGAGATGTAGTTTATGGATGTGATCAGTGATAATTTTTAATGAATGTCTTATGTTTTCTCTTTTAAAAGGGTTTATTATAAAGCAACTTAAAAGAATGAGGTGCCTGCACTCTGCTAATTCTCCCACATTTATTGTGCTGCAATGTTTCAAGACCCAGCAGCATCAAAACGTTGCAGCACAATAAACGTATTGTTTAGTCTAAGTCTAAGTCTAAGCGGAAGTGCGGGCACTTAGACTTAGACTTCTCTTTATTGATCCTTTGGGGATGACTCCCGCAAGGACATTGAAATTTCCAGCAGCAGTTTTCAGCAGCTTACAAAAAATGTCTAAAAATACAGTATAGAGAGGCACCTTGTTCTTTTAAGTTGTATGAGCTCCTGTTTGCCCTGCATCTTCCTGGTGGGGATATGCACGCTGCTCTTTGTTTATTCTAAAGCAACACATTTGTGAGATACTATTACATACACCATGGATTTCTTTCATCAACCTACAAATAGAGGTAAGCTATTCCACACACATGAGTCATCTGAGCGGATCTAATCCTCCAAAACATCCACGTGCCGAAATTCTTATGCAACCTACTTATATACTTGTGGTTCTGACCTTATCTGTGTAATGACTAGCAGAGGGACAAGGCCTATTGGTCTCTGGAATCATTGATATACTTAACATAATAAACCTCTTCAACATGGCTGACCTGAGTTTTTTTTAATTCTAATACTTAGACTTGGGTCTATGGTGTAAATGGACATAGTTACACATAAGAAAACTAAGGATTATAAAAACATGATGGACTCTTCAGAAGAGGTAATTATCTTCACTTAACCACACAATCTTCTGAACATAGCCATACTGAGAAATACAGATGGAGTTGTGAGGAGCTGATAGCCTTAATTAGCTTTGTAGCAACTCATTTGGCAATGAATTGAATGCAACAGATGATTAATATAAAAAAGTTACGCACTAACGCTTTAATCATCAAACTAGAGGTGCTGGAAAGTGGAGGTTGTTACCTTTGGACAAACTAGCTGTTTCCCACGGTTTTCAGCCTTTATGCTAAGCTAAATGGCTGCTGGTTGTAGCTGCATTGATAGCATTCAAACAGAGTTGTATCGATCTCATCATTTAACTCTTGTCAAATAAGTTTATTTCCCAAAACGTCAAACTTCTAGACATTACTTTTGAGATGTCTATTAGATAATATTCTTGTACCATATCCGTATTTGTTGACTATTTGTAGTGGAACTATGACTGAGGTTGTCAACTTGTTCTGTCTATATGAATGAATGTGGTTTATAAAACTCATTCCATGTAAATGTTTTATATTTTCATTGTTCTTTTTTAATAATATAAGAATGGTGCACTATTGTTTCAAATAGTAACACAGTTTAGATTTCTAAAAGCAATGACAATAAGCCAGCAAGTTAAGTTTTAGATAGATAGATAGCCTTTATTATTAGACTCACGGTCCATAAAAAAACAGCAACAAAAAGATACAGATACACAAGACAGACACCAATTAAATAGGACAGCTATACCAGTAATTCCATAAGGGGGACTTGTATCGCAAAGCACTGAACCTCGGGCCAATCAGATGTAAAATGTCAGAGTTACAAGAAGAATTCAGGCACAATACATTTATACAACAAATTCCTCAGTAAAGCAGAGAATGTAGTAACTCCTGCTTGACAGAACAATTTACTTGCACTACACCACCTAGGTTTCCTTAGTAGAATGCGCAAACAATCATTATAAGCGACCCGCAGCTTATTGAAGCTTGCCTTTTTGTACTTGACCCACAAGGGGGCAGTGTAAAAAGCAGTACAATACTTTAAAGAGGTTTATCTTGACCGTATCAGAACACCATGAGAACTTCCTGCAAAGCATGTTAGCCTGCATACATAACATGCGGCGTTGCCTATACATCTCCTCATCAACTGACATTTGATCTGTTAAGATGTGACCCAAATACTTAATTTTAGGCACAGTTAGCACTTCCCCAGCAAGATGGAAAGACGGAAAAATAAGGTCCTTATCCTCTTTCACTCTACAGATCATAACCAAACTCTTTTTGGCATTATATTTCACATCATATTCAACACCATAATTGGAACATATATTCAACAGCTCCAGAAACCCTGCACTGCTAGGAGAGACAACAGCCAAGTCATCTGCATACATGAGATGGTTAAATAGCATGTTACCAATCATACATCCTGTCTTACACTGTCTTAGCTGGTCAGACAGGTCATCCATGTAAATATTAATATTTTAATAATTTTATTTTTTTTAATTATATTTCAACTTTATATGTTAAGTCTTTACAGATATTTTTTTATATATTGCACACTTTACATCTTCAAAAGAATAATAAACAAAACTAACTAAATTAAACTAGTCTTAGCAGACGCCAAAGAACTAGTTGCGACGAAGGTTGACTATGGCTTCTCCTCACGATGCCTGTGTCTTGGCCAACAAGTTGCACTTGAACACCCACCACAAGAACTAATGTAGAGACGGTTTAGAAATGAGACGCCCCAACTCGTACTTTACTTTATTTGTGTCACTAGGGTTTCGCCACTGCCACGCCTCTTTAGGAGACTAGCGGCAGGTCCTTAGTGTATCGATTCCAATGGGAGAAGTGAACGTGAAGCTAACGTCAAATAAAAAAAACTAAACTCATTTTCATAATGCTAAATATGGCTTTTAGCTGTGTAAATAGTTATCTAACGTTATCAAAAGAAAATAAAATATACAAATATAACAACAACAAAAAACCTTTCATCAATCCACACGAAGTTCACTACACTTTCAACCAAGGTTAAAACCGTTTAGGAGACAGGAAGTGGTATCTTTATTTAAAGAGAATCTTTGTTTGAACACACCGTAAAACAATGGCCGCGGGAACTGCAGCACCCCCTTAGCGAAAGGTAGACAAACTACAACCAAAATTATAAATGACATACATTTATTTTAATGAATTGATTATTGATATTAACCTACTCCCTTTTATTACATCCATCCATCTTCATCCGCTTATCCGGTATCGGGTCGCGGGGGCAGCAGCTCTAGTAGGGGACCCCCAAACTTCCCTTTCCTTTTATTACAATTACATGTAATTTGATTTAAAAATTTGCTTGGTAGGAGATAAACACATAATTTTATCAGAATTAATCTGCCAGTTTTGCGCTGCCTGCCTCTGACAATCCTTCATGAGTGAAGGTATCTCATTTTAACATTTGAATTGTTTGCTGCCTGTCACATCCTCTTCCTCATTGTCCTACCTTAACCTCTTTCTAGATTATCCTGGCAGTGGTTCCTACTCATCCAGCTGCTTCTCCTCCTCCTTGTCAGTCTCTTCCACAGCACCTGCATCTTTAGCCAAGTCAATATTGCCACTAAAGTGAGCAAGATTGTTGGCAGTTGTGACGGTAACTGTGTCACACTCTCTTGATTTTTTGCTGCTTCTGTAATTTTCAACTCCATCACTCTTTCTTGTCCTTTTCCTGGATGGACCAGGCAGAGGGTCTTCTTCAACAACCTTAGTATGTTTGACTGGACTGTTTACAGTTTTCTTGTTAAAATTGTAACAGTCAGTGTTGTCAGTGTCACTGTCTGTGCTGCTTTCAGCAAACTCATCCCACCATCTGTATTTTTTGCTGCTTCTCTCAATGTCCTGTTCATCCTCCTCTCTTGACCTTCTCTTGGATCCTCCAGGCAGGGGATCGTCATCTTCTACACCCTGGTTGACTCCAACCTTAACCCAAGAACTAGCACCAGCATCTTCTGCATTTTCATTATTGTTATTAACATTGTCATTGTGGATGGCGTCAATGTTGTCATGGTTGCCATTGTTATCATTGTTGACAATGTAATCATTGTTGTCATAGTTTTCATTGTCCTGGTTTTCATGGTTGTCCTGGTTTCCATTGTTATCCTGGTTTTCATTGATTTCATAGTTTTCATTGTCCTGGTTTTCGTCACCCTGGTTTTCACTGTTATCATTATCATTATTGTCAGCGTCATTTTGGTTCAGCAAGTCTAGTAACACAGCAAAGTTGGGCTCCTCTTGTTCATGATTAAAGAGAAATTCCATCCAGGCAATAACTCCAGCATGAAGTTGATTGGCTGGTGGCCGTTCTCCTCTTGGAAATAAATGCAGGTGAAGCTCTCTGCCTACAATATCAGGTAGAGAATGTTACGAATTTCAATTCCTGAATTACACTGTAAACCAGTCATCCTTAAATAGCTTTTGGAAAGACTGTACATCAAATAGGTCTGTGTAAAATAATGAACCAAGTACTTACGATTTCTACCGTTGTGTCCCCCATCTCCTCTTTCATCCATTTTGACTAAATTGGTCAGACAAAGAAATCTAAAATGATATTACAGTATCACAATGTTGTCCGTCCTACTGCAAATATTTACATTTTAGTTCTGAAACTTAAAATCTTAAAAGTTTACATTTAGCATGTTACACTGACAGCTTACTTGGTAGGAGTTCCCCTTATTATGTAATCATATTAAAATATTTGTCCCCACAATATCTAGCACAGACAAGCTTCACAATTTGTGCCAACATGTTGAATTCAATAAAACTTAATATACAGCACTTGTTTTCCTTCAGTCTCAGACATTCCATATAAACAAGACTAAATATGTAGTCTGGCTATCACCAGACCAAGCCAAGACTCAATAGATTTGAGATTGAGCGTTGGTCTGGGTAGTCTGCTCTGTATTTTCTCTGCACAAGAGGCGTGACCAACAGGCATAGTTCAAATGACTATACACAGTTGGAAAGTCCTTCAACCAATCAGACCAACGATCAGGGTGACGTAGAAGCGACTGCGGCATCATGGAGTTTGCTGCGCTTTGGTGATTATGTTGAATGCAGAAGGAGCTTGGTCGCTCTATCAGTGTTGGGTATTTCTAATAATTACCCTTAGTTTGTTAACCAAATCTATCTTTCCAGTACTCAACAGAAGACAGGAGACCAATTAAAATTACTCTTGCTGCAAGGGAAGCCTCTGTGTCACCTCTGACACCTTCAAAAACTTCGAAAATCTTCCCCTGAAACCAGTCTCTTTATTGTATGAGTGAAGCAAGTTACAGTGACAGATTTACAACCGTGGGAGTGTCGCTGGTCTAATGTGTGTGTGCTACGTGAAGCAGTTGGATACATTGAAAAATACCTTTAAAGGACACTGCCTGCAGAATTTTGCAGTCTATGCCTGAACACACACACATAGACATAGAAACCAAGATACACACAAACTGAGGTACACACAGAACCTTCTGCACAGAAAGTCAGGCCTGAATTTATGTGCTACCAAGGTTATCACCATTTATAGTAGAGAAATGTTAAGATATTGTGTCAGACAGTATATACTCAAATGAAAACATATTCATAACCATATATGAATTGTGCACCACACAAACTGACTGTTTCTAAGCATATCAGGCCCTCTACCATATTCAAAACCATATATGAGTTCACATCACACATCTAGTATTTTAAACATAACAGGCTCTCTAACAATCATTGTCGTGTTAAACTTGGCAGTAGCTTGCCAAGTAGATATGGCAGTTTGTAATTGGTTCCAGCAAAATTGTGAACTGAAGCAGGAGAATTAAACGTGCAGGTTTCCAGACCGAGATGCAGGGCCAAATCAAATCACCAGCAGAGTGGTCGTGGTTTACCCAGTCTACTAAATATAATCATCAAATACAATCCCCTACCAGCATATTAATGCGATTTTTTAATAATGAACAAGTTCGTAAAACAAATTAACACTATGACTGACTATTTAAGTAGACTCCAGTAGAGTCATATAATTACTTAAATTATAGACTAGATTTTATGAGAAATGCTCCTATGCACAAAGTTGTAGACTTACCTGTCAGAGAACTGGCCTGTAAAACTAAAAATCACAGACCAGTTACAAATGAATGGTCTTCTGTCGCAAAAATATTTATTGGTGAAAAAACAAGTCTCCTAGGATAAACTACAGGTGCTGCAATGTGTTTTGAGTGCTGATCTGTGTTGATCTGTGAGAGCAGAATTCTGTAACTCCAGTGTAACATCTTAATTCTATTGTGATGCCATAAACTGTATGACATGTAGAGTTCTAGGATTCTACGGTTCTTTTTTCTTTCTGTAGAGAACTAAGCGTTTCCTGGCAGTAGTTGTAACAGTAAACTCAAAGTCAACTTTGGAGAACGGCAAGGGGATTTTCTATTCTAATTTCAAGGCTGCTTTGTTATTATATTTTATATTATGGCATAATTAAATGACTATATGCACTTGTGTAACCAGTATTTGACCAATACACCTTGAACTATGACTACACCCTAACACACCTTGTTTTATGTGTACACTTTTCTTATGCAGCCCTGAATCTAAATTAAACATTAAAACTTTGAGAACCAGTGGTTTAGCATGTAAACAAAAAAGTCATAGAATAGTATGTTGAAAAAAAAAAGTTAATTCAGCTGAGGCTAGAAAATGTAGACCAGAAAGGGGGAAATACTTCCCACCCCCCCAGAAAATCGCACCCTGCTCACAGCTAGTTAACATAGGTTAGTTCTAATGTTAGAGGTAAAATTTATACATTGGCAAGGATTCATAATGATTTCAAAAGCATCACACATATCGCAACAGATGAGAGACATGCATACAGTCCTTTATTTACAGTGCTATATTGCGCTACATCTTTAATAAAGACAGAAAAACAATTAATTGGCCAGTAGCCTGCAATAACTTTGAGCTTCCTGAATGATAGCTGTCAATCAAGGTATACTAAGGAGGTTGGTGAGTGGGATCCCCTTGAAAGTGACCAATCATAGGAGGGTCAGTGCCTCCCTTGGTTTCCAGAGCTCTGACTGCTATCCATCCATGGCATTTATCAGTATGGAAGTGGGACAGTTTTATAACCTGTGAGAAAGTGTCATAATTTTGTTAAATTAGCAGTGTAGTATGTTGAAAAAGTCATATTGACTGAAAAAAGTCATAGTATAGTATGTCAAAAATTTTGAAATAGAATCATAGTATAGTGTGTCAAAAAAAGTCATAGTATAGTATATCAAAAAAGTTATAATATAGTATGTTGAAAAAGTTACTAAAAAGTCATAGTATAGTATGTCAACAAATGTCATAGTGTAGTATGTCAAAAAAGTCCTATTGACTGAAAAAAGTTAAAAAAGTAATAGTATAGTATGTCAAAAGAGTCATAGTATGTCAAGAATTGAAAAAAATCATAGTATAGAATGTTGAAAAAGTCATAAAAGAGTATGTTGAAACATGTCAAAAAAAAGTCATAGTATAGCATGTTGACAAATGTCATATTGTAGTATATTGAAAAAGTTATACTGACTGAAAAAGTCATAGTATGTCGAGAAAAGTCATAGTATAGTATGTCGAAAAAAGTTATAATATAGTATATCGAAAAAAGTAGAAAAAAAGTCTTAGTATAGCATGTCAAAATAATTTGAAAGATGCATAGTATTGTACGTTAAAAAATGTCAGTGTAGTGTCAATAAAAGTAGTAGAATAAAATGTCGAAACATGTCAAAAACTGATATTGTATGTCAAAAGTCTAGCATGTCAAAATAATTCTAAAAACTCATAGCATGTAAAATACGTCATAGTATATATGTTGAAAAAAGTCATAGCTCATCATAGATTTAAAATGTCACTAAAAAGTCTTAATATGTAAAAAATTGTAAAATGCATTCATAGTATGGTATGTCGAAAAAGTCATCAAATAGTATGTCAAAAAAGTCATATTGACTGAATTTCTTTTTAAAAAGTCATAGTATAGTATGTCGCAAAAAGTCATAATATAGCATGTCAAAATAATTCTAAAAACTCATAGCATGTCAAATACATCATGTTGAAAAAGTCATAAAAAGTCATAGTATAGCATGTCGACAATTGTCATATTATAGTATGTCAAAATATGTCATGGTGTATTATGTCAAAAAAGTCATATTATAGTATGACGTAAAATCTCAGAAAATCATAGTATAGTATATCAACAAATGTCATAGTATAATATGTCAAGAAAAATAATATTGACTGTAAAAAATATTAAAAAGTCATAGGATGGCATGTAGAAAAATTTCATAATGTAGTATGTCAAAATAAGTTGAAAGATGCATAGTATTGCACGTTATAAAATGTCAGTGTAGTGTTGATAAAAGTCATAGAATAGTATGTCAAAAAAGTAATTAAAGGTCATAGTAGTCAACAAATGTCACAGTATAGTATGTTGAAAAGTCATTTTAACTAAAAAAAAGTCATAAAATAGCATGTTGTAAAATGTCGCTAAAAAGTCATAGTATGTCAAATATTGGAAAAAGAATTCATATTATAATATGTTGAAAAGTCATAGTATGTCAAAAAATTTCAAAGACAGTCATAGTATTGCGTGTCTAAAAAGTCATAGCTTAGTATGTTGAAAAACCTTGAAAAAAAGTCATTGTATAGAATGTAAAGAATTGTCTGTCTTGTGTGACTTATAAAAAGAAGTAAAAACAACACAGTGAAAACACACATTTTATTCATGTACATTACAAGTGTTACACATTATTGCTAAAACAAATGTCATAAAAATTCATAGCATGTCCGAATAAAGTTGAAAAGATAAAAAAAAAAATTTAAGTATTGTGTGTTGAAAATGTCATATTATAGTATGTTGAAATACCTCTAAAAAAGGCATTATATAGTGTGTTAAGTTCTGTTTTGTATGACTTTTAAACAGAAGTGAGAACATTGAACAGAAACACATTTTTACCCATGTACAAGTGTTACTAAGGCAAGGCAAGGCAAGGCAGCTTTATTTGTATAGCACATTTCAGCAACAGGGCAATTCAAAGTGCTTTACACAAAAACAGTTAAAAATTAAAACAGATAAAACACAAGAATAAACAGATAAAACACAAGAATAAAAACAGATAAAACATAAGAATAAAAGTTACAGTGCAGTATAAGAAATGAAACATTTAAGAAATTAACATAATTTAAAGAAATGCAACATCAAAAAGAAAGGTCTTAGCCTTGATTTAAAAGAACTGAGTAGCAGCAGATCTGCAGGTTTCTGGGAGTTTGTTCCAGATATGAGGAGCATAGAAACTGAATGCTGCTTCACCCTGTTTAGTTCTGACTCTGGGGACAGAAAGCAGACCTGTCCCAGAAGACCTGAGAGGTCTGGGGGGGTCATAGTGTAGTAGCAGATCAGAAATGTATTTTGGCCCTAAACCATTTAGTGATTTATAAACTAGCAAAAGTACTTTGAAATCAATTCTTTGAGACACAGGAAGCCAGTGTAAAGACTTCAGGACTGGAGTGATGTGATCCAGTCTCTTGGTCTTAGTGAGGACCCGAGCAGCAGCGTTCTGAATCAGCTGCAGCTGTCTGATTGATTTTTTAGTGAGACCTGTAAAAACCCCGTTACAGTAGTCAAGTCTACTGAAGATAAAAGCATGGACAAGTTTTTCCAAATCCTGTTGACACATGAGTCCTTTAACCCTTGATATATTCTTAAGGTGATAATAGGCTGACTTTGTAATTGTCTTAATGTGGCTGTTAAAATTCAGGTCAGAGTCCATGACTACACCAAGATTTCTGGCTTTGTCTGTTGTTTTCAACATTGTTGTTTGAAGCTGAGCGCAGACTTTTAATCGTTCCTCTTTTGCTCCAAAAACAACCACCTCAGTTTTTCCTTCATTTAATTTAAGAAAGTTCTGGCACATCCAGTCATTAATTTGTTCAATGCACTTAGTCAGTTTTTGTATTGGACTATAGTCCCCTGGCGATAAGGTTATGTAAATTTGTGTCGTCCGCATAACTATGGTAACATATTTTGTTGTTTTCCATAATCTGGGCCAGTGGAAACATGGAGATGTTAAACAGAAGAGGCCCCAGAATGGAGCCTTGGGGAACTCCGCACGTCATATTTGTATGCTCAGATGTATAATTACCTATTGACACAAAGTAATCCCTATTCTGTAGGTAGGATTCAAACCAGTTTAGTACTGAGCCAGAAAGGCCAACCCAGTTTTCCAATCGGTCTAGTAATATGTCATGGTCAACCGTGTCAAATGCAGCACTGAGATCAAGTAATACTAAGGCTGAAATTTTGCCATTATCTGTGTTAAGGTGGATGTCATTAAAGACTTTGACAAGAGCTGTCTCAGTGCTGTGGTGGGGTCGGAAACCTGACTGAAAGGTACTAAAACAAATGTCATAAAAATGTATAGTATAGCGTGTCCGAAAAAAGTCATAATATAGCATGTCGACAAATGTCATGGTATTGTACAGTATGTCGAAAGAAGTCATAGTATAGTATGTCGAAAAAACTCAAGACATTGTACTGTATGTCAAAGACTGTAAAAAAAAAAAAAAGGTCATAGTATAGTATGTCGAAATATGTAAAAAACAAAGTCATAGCAAAGTATGTCAAAAAAAGTCTTAGTATACTATGCTGGAAAAAGTCATCAAATAGTATGACGAAAAACTCATTGTATAGTATGTTGAAAGAAGTCATAGTATAGCATGTCAAAAAAAACTAAAAAAATAATTGTATAGTATTTTAAGAATTGTCTGTCTTATGACTTTTAAAAAGAGGTAAAAACAACACATTAAAAATAAACTAATTTATATTCACGTACAGTACAAGTGTTACACATCATTGCTAAAACAAATCTCAAAAATATTCATAGTATAGCATAGGCACAGTATATTAGGTTGAAAAGATTACAAAATGTCATAGTATTGTGTAAAAAAAATCATGTTATAGTATGTTAAAAAAAACTCAAGGGAAAAGTAATATTATAGTATGTTGAAAATCTCAAAAAAGCATTGTTTAGTGTGTGAAGTGTCTTGTGTGACTTGAATGTTGAAAAAGGTCAGTATAATTTGTCGAAAAAAGTCAAATAAGTCGAATGTTGAAAAATGTAGTGTAGTTTAATGTCAAAAAAGTCACAATAAGTCATAGAAAAGTATGTTACAAAACGTTGAATAAAGTCATAAAATGTCATAGTTTGTTGACAAATGTCATAGTATGTCAAAAAAAGTCATAGTACAGTATGTCGAAAAATATCAATTTAGTCAAAAAAAATCACAATAAGTAATAGTATAATATGTCAAAAAAGTCATAATATAGTATATCGTAAAAAGCCATAGTACTGTATTTTCAAAACGTCAGTCTTAGTATAGCATGTTGAAAAAATTCAAATAAGTCATAGTACAGAATGTTGAAAAAAGTCAGTATAGAAGTCATTGACTGAAAAGTCAAAAAAGTCGACAAATGTCATAGTATAGCATGTTGAAAAAAGTCATAATACATTATGTCGAAATAAGTTATAGTACGTTGAAAAAAGTCATAGTATAGTATGTCGAAAAAAGTTATAGTATGTTGAAATAATCATAGTATGTCGGAAAAAGTCTTAATACAGTATGTTGAAAAAATAGTTTAGTGTCGAAAAGAATCACAATAAGTAATAGTATAGTATTTCGAAAAAAGTCATAGTAAAGCAAATTGTGTAATATGTCAAAATAGTATAGTATAGTTCATAGTATAGTATGTTGAAATATGTCATAGTATAGTATTTCGAAAAAAGTCATAGTAAAGCAAATTGTGTAATATGTCAAAATAGTATAGTATAGTTCATAGTATAGTATGTTGAAATATGTTATTGTGTAGTATGTCAAAAAAAAACTGCAAAAGGTTTACAAAAAATACACAGTAGAGTATGTCGAAAAAAGTAATAGTATATATAGCATGTCGAAAAAAAGTCAAAACAGTCATAGTAGTAGACTCAGTTGTTAATGTCCCGTCCAGCACCCATGTCGTTTAAAAAATAAACGCACCTGCGCCCATCTTTGCGCCCATGGGTGTGCTGGTCTTACAGGGAGGTGTGTTCAGGTGATTCTTGGTGATTATTGTTATCTTGAGGTAGCAGGAAGTTGAAAAAAAACCTGGTCTAACGTCAATAGCATTTATTTATTTATTTTTAACAGTGCATTGGTAAATTGCGTATAAGCTTATGCACAGCACGCACACACTATGCTTGTTACAAAATGCTTGTTACAAACACAAGGAAAAACGTGCAAAAGATTACATATACAGTGAAAAATAAGTATTTGAACACCCTGCTATTTTGCAAGTGTTGAAATCAATCATTGTCAGTGTCCTGAAATCAAATGTATGATTTTTTAACTATTTATTTGTAAATACAGCTGCAAAATATTTGAAAAAAAATCAATGTTAATATAGTGGCGTTTGCAATTCCAGAGGCCAAACGTTTCCTGTAACCAGGTTTGCACAACTGCAAAAAGTTTTGGCCCATAGTATAGTTTTCTGGGCGAAAAAAGCTTCCTCCAAACATCATTTCTGAAAAGGCCACAGAATTAATATGTGTTGGTTATATTGTCAAAACCCAGCCTATAGTATAGGGAAGGAGGTCAAAATAGTATAGTATCGTTCCCATGAAAAAACAACCCCCAAAGCATGATCATAGCTATAGTATTGTTCTTGGATGGTACTCATCATTCTTCTTCCTCCAAACACGGTTAGTGGAATCATGACCAAAAGTTCTATTTTGGTCTCATCTGACCACATGACTTTCTCCCATGACTCCTCTGATCATCCAAATGGTCATTGGCAAACTTAAGACGGGCCTTGACATGTGCTGGTTTAAGCAGGGGAACCTTGTGCCATGCATGATTTCAAACCATGGAGTGTATTACAGGTGGTCCCAGCTCTTTTCTTGGGTCATGTTAGTAGTTGGATTCTTACCCCAGTGTATGGGGTGGACAGTCATGTTTAGTCTTCTTCCATGCAGCTAATTTAGGTGGATAAAAATCCCGGAGCCCTTTCCAGCCTTGAGGTGTACAATTTTTTTTTCTCTAGTGTCTTTGGACAGCTCTTTGGTCTTGGCCATGTTAGTAGTTGGATTCTTACTGATTGTATGGGGTGGACAGGTGTCTTTATGCAGCTAATTTAGGATAATAAATGGAGTGGAGGTGGACATTGAGGTCTTTGAGGGTCAGAATTGTAGCTGATAGACAGGTGTTCAAATACTTATTTGCAGCTGTATCATACAAATAAATAGGTAAAAAAAATCATACATTGTGGTTTTTTCATTGATATTTTTTTTTAGATTATGTCTCTCACAGTGGACATGCACCTACGATGACAATTTCAGACCCCTCCATGATTTCTAAGTGAGAGAACTTGCAAAATAACAGGGTGTTCAAATACTTATTTTCCTCACTGTAAATATATTACAGTGCAAATCCGGCATCATAATAGCAACGTGTCAAAGTGCAAATGCACCTGGCTTTTAAAGGGAATGAGAGATGACACACGGATTGGTTTATTGCATGTTACGCCCAAAACACACCTACTGTATGAATGAAGACATTAAGTAAAACCCTTTTGAACCATGCACCTGGTGCACAGACCCATTTTTCCGCCGTCAAACTAGCAAAAGCGGATTTAGACACGTTCTAAATGCACTTGTGCTTCACGCTGTTAGATCGTTAAAATGGGGCCCATAGTATAGTATGTCGAAAAAAGTAGAAAAAGAATGTTAAAAATGTATACAAATATAACTTTTCATCCATCCACCTGACGTTCACTACGCTTTCAAAAGAGGCCAGGCCCATTTAGGAGACAAGTGTTTATAGTTTCATACCAGTGACGCTGCTTGAAATGCGATATCTTTAGTATAGAGGATCTTTGGTATAGTACAGAGATTAACAACCTGTTGTAGGTAGCTCAACCAATGGCACAATGATTTTTTGGAAAACTTTCCAATCCGCATGCCAAATGACCTCTTTTATAGCTATTAGCAGTTTAGTTGATAGTTGATGCTGATATGTCATAGTTATTAATAAGAACATTTTAAAATGTCTTAAATGAAAAAGGTTGCTGACCCCTGGTATAGTATGTAAAAAAAAATTCACAAATTTATAGTGTGTTGAAAAGTCATAAAAAATGTGATGTTGGGGAAAAATGTTATTGTACAGTATGTCGAAAGGTCATAGCACTATAACTCATTAAAAAAATTCATACTAAAGTATTGTCGGAAAAGAAATTATTGCATGTTGAAAAAGTCATAGTATAGTAATTCTCAGTATGGCTGTTTAGAAAATGGGGTAGTCTGGCGACTTTTGCACGCCTAAGACCAAAGGAAGAGTCCATCATGTCCTCCTTGACTACAAGAAACTGCATGGAGCAGGGGTGGGGGTGGTGCGCGATCATCAAAGGCTTGTATCAAGTGGATGCAACAACAGTGTTGTCATTACTTAGAATTCCTCATGGGGGAGAGAAACTAGCACTATAGCTTTAAAAAGGTCATAGTACAGCATAAGTCCTGGTATAGTAAATCATAAAAATGTTTATCATAGTTTGTATGTTACACATCATTGCTAAAAAAAAAAAAAAAGTCATAGTATAGTACATATTGGCATTACCAATTAGAGTTCCTGTATATAGTAGTGTGTGTGTGTAATTATTTCCTTTTCTTCCTGCCCAGGTGACAGTGACAGCACAGCAGTAATTGCGCCTGCTGCACTAACGGAGTGTGTCCCAACATCGTGCACTAAGGGGAAACTAGGCCAAACAGTGACGTAAAGCAAGCTGGCACACTCAATAGTACATCAATCTAGAGGGCTGTCACTGAGCCAAAAAGTGTGGTGTCATACTTGCCTGAAGGAGAAGCAGAGTGCCCCACTAACCCAAACAGTTATTTCTGCCACAAAAAGGACTGTGTGCCTCGTGAGGCTGGTGTATTAAGAGGGTTCCCCCTAGTGACCACTTTAAATTAACATGCAAAATTGCGGAACGAATCCAAGCTAATGTGTAGAGAATACTAAAAGTCCCCTTGGAGGTAATTACTTTGTTTTGTCAGTCTGACATAATAGCACATTCTTATCAAGCTTAAAAATAAATGTACTATTATGGTCTAATAAATAATAAATTCTGTCTCATAGTTGTTACTGTTACTTCATGCAGTGCAGACCAAAACTTCAACCGTAGTAGTCAAACAGCACAATTAGTGATGCAATAAATTAAACAAAGCTTAGAAGTTGAGTTGAAAACTTTATTTTTTTGGTCATTGTTGTTTTAATATTTTTTTTGTCTTGTCTATTTTTTATTAATTATATATTCCTACAGGATAGAAGTAGCAAAGGGGTGGTTTTCACTAATGGATCGAGTTAAAAAAAGGAAAATGATTTGCTAAAAATCCCCTCTCTTAAAATCCATCCTTTCGTGCTTTGTTTCCCTTTTGTGTCATGATACTTACAAAACCCCACAAGGCTAAAAATACACTGCTGGAAGATAAAGTGTCTGCTGCTGTGTTTCATCTGTGTTATTTCCTCTCCGACTGCCCAGCAAGGTGCCTTAAGTCTCTGGGAAAAAGTTGTAGAGAAGAGCAGGATGGCAGCCACGGTTTGGTGCTGCTGCTGCTGCTGCTGTCGTCTGCCACCTTCATCATTAGCATTAAAAAATGTCCTCGTCTGGGGCTGACAATGAGGTTTGTACACATGAAGTCCGTTACAGCAATAGAATAATATGCCGTGAGACTTTTGTCCTCTTCTCTCCTCTGTATGGTCCTGTCAGTTTGAGTCGCATTCAGTCTGGGCCTCACATCCAGCGGGCAGTGTGGATGTTGGCGTTCATTCCTAAGAACAGTTTGGGAAGTGGGGAGGAGGGCAGATGAGGTTTAGTTTCCAGGCTGATGGAAGGGAGCAGGGTGTGTTTGTACCTGCATTGCTGTGGGAGGCAAACAGAAAATATAAATATATACTATAAATGCTACACTTTACCACAGACAGAGAATCAAGGGATAGGTTTTACTCTGCATTATGCGTACTGTTACCTTGTGGATGGCCTATGTAAAAGTGTTGGTGTGCTCCTTGCTGTGGTCCATGCTGGGGGTGTTGGGGCACTGAGCCGGGGCCCTGCTGAGGAGGAGGCTGCAACATCACTAACTGGGGCTGACCGTGGCTCCCCGAGTGGTGGGGACCCGACATGGCTCCCTGTACATGGGCCTGCAGGTTCAGGAGATTGACAAACCAAGTTTAGGGGCAAAATCGTTTTTTTTCCTGATTTGCAGTGATGCATGAAAAGGAACAGTAACCATACAGCAGGAAAAGCAGCAGCACCGTGAATCTATACCTGTGCTATCTGTCCCAGGGGATACGTTTGTGGGATGCCCTGGTGGCTGTGGATGCTGTAGCCCTGAATGGGGTAAGATCCTTGTGGAGACGTGTGGCCGGGCGGCATGTTGGGTGGGGTGGGTGCTGATAGGGGACCTGAGTGGTACAAGGACTGGGGCTGTGGACCTGACTGGGCATTCTGAAAAGAGAGATTACAACATTGTAAAAGGTTAGAAGAGCCAATAAATGAATCACAATGACCGTGTGCCAGAGACTAGATTCTTTTAAAAATATGGCCCATAAAAGGCCCTGAAGACCGGCTAAACAGACACCTCCTCCCCAAATGAGAGAAAGTAACAGTGGGCTTTTGCACTTCTCCTGACCTCATTAAGGCTACATTTCAGTAGTCTAGTATCACTGTGGCATGTATGAATCCAGACTTTGGAGGATCCCGCCACTAAATGGGGTCACAGCAAATATGTTTCAGTATATTTTGGAAAATCCAAGCAGTTGTGTTTCTCACCTGTCCAGGGCTAGGTGCACCGTGCTGGGGTGGGGGCTGGTTGCCCGTCGGAGTACTGGAGGGCTGCGGCTGATGAACTGCACCCGAGTGGTGGGAGAAGGACTGAGGCGCTACACAAGAAAAATAAATAATTACTGAAAGGAAAGCTTTACATTGTTATTTTACGGTCAATATATTGTGAAACTATTTAATGAAAGTATGGGCTTTGCTTTTAATGATTAGCTTACTATACACAACAGATCAACTTTGAAAAGTTTTTGGAACATTATCAACGTCGATCACTTTGCAGGTCTGGATCCACTCACCGTAGATGCCCTGCTGTGGTCCCTGAGGTCCATCCCCCTGCGCAGAGAACTGGGGGCCTCCAGGGGGTCCCAAGGCTTGTGGGTGTGGACCCCCACCTTGACCTATCATCCTGGCTCCACCTTGCAGCATGGAGTACATAGGCTGAAGAGGGAGAGAAAAGAGAGTCAAATAAGTAGATTTTTAATACATTTGTTTTAAAGCAATGAGAACTTCTCCCACTTTGCCCCCCCTAGAGGTTGCAAGTAGAATTGCCCATTACATCACATTGTCCAGTTCATTCAAACTACAGATCCGCTACCCAATCTGGCAAACTTGCACAATGGAACACAATTCCACTTCCACCCTTCAGGGGGACTGAAGTGGGAAAAGTTCTCTAGTACTGCTTTAGGGCGTTTTCACACCTACATTATCTGGCCTGGACTTTCTGACTTTTTAATTTGGTCCGAACAAAGGTGCAGGTGAGAATGGTGCCTTGTACCACGTTACGGATCAAAAGACCAAATTTTGGTCCAATCAAAAGAGGTGGTCTTGGTCCGGACCAAACTGAACCATGGTTTGGGTTGTTTGCAGTTTGAAAGGAAGTTAGGCAACTACACACCATAGAAGAAGAAAACCCTTGGAACCTACTGCAAATGATCTCCTAACCATTTACAACTTGAATTAAAAGGGGATAGAGGATAGACGTCCTACCTGTCCAGGGTAGGGTGTCATGGCCTGGATGACCTGCTGCTGGCCGTACTGCTGTGGGTTGTACTGAAGGTAGGACTGAGGGTAGGGGGATGCTACCAGCGGGGCGCCAGCGGCTGACGCTGCAGCTTGCAGCATGGGCGGTGCTGAGGTACCATGGTCAGAGCGCTGACCCACTACTGAGCCTGGTGGAGGCAAAAAATTATCAAGATGACAGAAACATGGAGAAAAAAAAACTATTCAAGTTTAAACAAAAACTCAAGAGGCTGTTATTAAATTGTTATTTTGTTAAGCAGATGTCAGTGCACTATTGTATTGCAGGTTATGGCTATCTGGCTTTGACAATAGCTGAGAGAACATTCATTTTAGAAGCAATTGTAGTTTTTATTAAAGTTAAAACTACAAATTGAAACCCCAGACATACAACACTGGAGAGAAATGCACTGTTTTAACCTTTGGTCCTGGGGTATTTTCCCTGGCTGACTGTAGACATGGTGTACTGGTACATTGGCGGGGGCTGAAAGACAGAAATGATCAAGAGGTCAACTCAGCAAAGTCTGTTGCTGCATTGTGAGGAATACATTTAAAGCTGAAACAACTGTTAATTTATAAGAAAATAAATTGGCAATACTTTTCATCATCAGTTGATCGTTTTTCACTTATTTTCAACCTCTCCAAAGTTAATATTTACTTACTGGTTTCTTTTGGTATTTTATGACAGTAAACAGATTGTCTTTGGATTTTAAACAGAAAAAAACAGACATTTGAATTCAGCACCATAGGCTCTGGTGAATGCTGATGGGCATTTTATTTATTTGTTACTTTTAAAATAATGTATTGAGCAAGTTATACGCATAATATTAATATAACATGAATTGATAATATAAATAAGTGTTAGTCGGATCCCTAAATACATTGTTTTTATAAAAAACTGCTTTATCATAGGAAATTTGGATTATACTCGTGTGGCTGGTCAGATCAGCTGTTGCTGTGTTACACTTGTTTTTATTTTACATATCCTAAAATGCCACTGGCAGTATGTACCTGCACTGGATGGATCTGTGATACATAGGAGAGGTAGGGGGTGTTGTACAGTGGTCCCTGTCCGCCTGGGTGCTGAAGGACCACGGGGCTTGGAGGAGTTGGCCGAGGTGGGGTGGGGGCAGTGTTGGGCTTCGTCTGTACGATAACACAACCAGAGGAAAATAAAACCTGTATGTCACTAAGTTAATCACAGTGGTTTCAACACATTTTATTATTCAATGTACGAACATTTAAGCCATGTTACAATAAGTGAAATAAACAGCGCTAATGGCGTCTTTTATATACACACACACAGACGTGTGTGTGTGTGTGTATATATATATATATATATATATATATATATATATATATATATATATATATATATATATACACATACACACACACGTATGCATACATACACAAATACATATAGTATATGTTTCAATAAGCATTTGCACCAATCAATTTTATTTTTTCATCTTTTGTGCATAGTTTGTCATGTGAATAGCTTGACTCCTCTTTAATACATTCCTTAATTACTAGTACCATCTAAATACTATTCTAGCATTTTTCACATTTCAAGGATGTAGCAGCAATAAATGGGCTTACCATAGGCATTTGAGCTTTGATAGGGTTGAACTCTTTAGCATTGGGATTTAAGGTTGATTTCTTTACTTGGCTAGAAGATACGAAAAAAATGTGTTTACAAATGACAATCACAATGACCTAAGTAAGCGAACTGGAATGGTTTATGATGAGAAATCCATTTTTGAAACTCACTCTGCCACGCCCTCTGTCTGCTCCGTTGACTCAGACCTGGCATCGTCACTTCCCGGGGTCCTGGCTGGCTGTGGGGTGGCTGGTGAATGCCTGTCTGAAACTGTTGTGGCACCAGGTGTAGTTGTGGTGTCCTTGGTGGCAACCTCAGCAGGGGCGGGTGACGGCTGAGGTTGGGGGTGGGAAAGACTGGGAGCTGGAGCCTGAGCTTTGGGATCTGATGAAGGGTGAGTGTCTGATGGCGAGGGTTTGGCTGCACCGGCGACCTCACTGACAGCAGGTGGGGTTGCTGCTGCTGGGGAGCTGGGAGAGCTGCCTCCACTCGGCTGGAGCTGCAAGAAGAGTCGAAGATGAGGACTGAGTCATTAGGAGATGGCAAATAGATAAATGTAGTCTAATGGCACATGACTTCAAGTCATAATTATACCTTTTGATAGTATTTTTGAAATAATTTTACTGTTAAATTAATATTAAGTTACCAAATCTAAGGAGCAGCCAATAGACACTAGGCAAGTGGCCTTGAGAATCAGAACGTCCAATAAAACGTGCAAGACAGGACAAACTTCGCAGCTTCCACCAGGGCGACAGAAACTAGTCTTACTACAGTAATTAGTCACACACTGCAAATCAAATAACCTCATTATAGAAACCAGTCTCAAATGTACAACTATTTTTTTTATACTAAGATGTGTTGCATACAGAGTGAGTAAACCTTCAATATCATGTAATACATGTTAATGGTTACAATCAATTGAATAAAACAAGTTATTTTTTAAAGAAATTGTCTAACATCAGTGATGTCCCAGGTCACAGCCTCTTGATTGGTCACAGATTTCACACTTGATGGAAAGGGAACAGAACTCTTACCCTGAATTCCTTGCCAAATTTCCGCAGCTCCTCAATCTGCGACCTTTGCTGAACTGAGGGAACTGGTGGAGGAGAGAGGAATAAACATGAATGAAAATCAAAACATTTTAAAACTGCAAACACAGGACATGTTGTCAAAAACGTACAAAGCATGCAACTATGCATAAGTGTATATTATCTGATTCATATGTTCAGCTAAATTGAAAGACTTTCCAGTGCTTGGCTGGTACCAATTTGAAGACTTATATACACACACACACCCTTTACTACTCTTGCTGTCCTCTGTGCAGCTGGGGCTCTCTGCTGAGCGTTCTTTTGCAGCTGCGCCAAGGATCTCATTCACTGTAAAGACGAGACACACGGTAAACTAATTAGTTGCAGTGCTTCATCAGATTCTATCTTCAATACTTGTTGCGTAATGCTATGAGGTCACGGTCTCATTGAGGCAGATACAACTCATGTCATTATAGAAAAATGGTTTTGACTTTGATTTCAAACTCTATATGATCAAACAACAACAACAGAAGTCAGACAGCACCATCAACAGGGAAGAGAGGGGCGGGGCCAGACGTCTTCTGGGCAGGCAGAGAGACAGACGATGTGTCCAAATAAGGCGTGTCCTGGGAAGAACCTGATTTAGGAGAGCGAGTAGCTGCAAGGACAGGGAAAATTGAAGTTTTAGGCAAGATTAATCAATAATATAGAAGAGGATTTTTGTAACAGCAGTTGATTGAATGTACCTGTAGACTGAGTGTGTGAGTTTAAAGTACGGACAGTTCTGCTTGACTGTGGAGGTCTTTGGATCTTGGGAGATGTTCTGATAGAGACTGAAAGCACACAAAAATGTAGTCCTTTCAATTTTTCAAAATTCATACCGCCTTATCAATGTGCAAAGATGATGTTCAAACATGTTATAACTCAAGTTCAAACACTTACCTCCATTAACAGGCCTGCCAGCTTCCGACAGCGAGTGTGGGAGTGAGTGGGAATGAGGGACTGTGTGTCCGTGAGGAGTAGGGGGACTGACTGGGGATGGGGCAGCAGAAGCAGAGGCTGGCATAGGTGCTGGTCCCCCTGGAGATGCAGGTGTGTACGGGCTTGCAGGGCCAGAGTTTGGCCCTGGGCTTGGGCTTCCCTGGGGATGGTGGGAAGTGTAGACCCCACTTCTGCCTGACAGAGGGCTGTTTCTCTCTGAGGGTGAGACGCCAGACTGGGTACCAGTGGCAGAGGGCAGTGGGGGTCTGGGGGAGGAGGAGGATGGAGGGTTGGAGCGATAACTTAGACGACTGTGTGGTGTAGGTCCCCCAGGACCTCTCTCAGCTCGCTCCCGGTTCATCTCTCTCTGACGTTGAGGTAATGGAATGTACTTGCCCTCCCTGAAAGAGAAAGATAATACGTCACACGGGGGAAACAAGGTGCTATAGGTGACACAAGAAATACTACACTATCAAAACTGGTGCATAGAAACATGATGAAATTTGAGGTTCAAAGTTTATTCATGCATTTAACTATGGGGATTTGTTATCTACATGTATAATCTACTATACAACAAAACACTATTTTTCTACAAGCCCAACAAAGCCCTCTCACCTGGTGCTGGCTCCAGGGCTGTCTCGGCCCCTTTCACGCTCTCTGTCACGGGGGCTCTCATGGCCCCTCTCACGATCATTGCCATCCCGCACCACAGCACTGTATTTGTCCTCCTCGCTTTTGCACTCATCATTTTCCAGGCCCACACGATGGCGATACTGGGGGCTGGACTCAATCTCGCTGGCCAGGCGAGCGGCGCGTGCCTCCCTCTGCCGATACATCTCAGAGTTACCCTTCTCCAGTGGCACACTGGTCAGCGGGAGAAAGGTGGGACAAAGAAATAAAATGAGGGTACAGAAACCTTTAGAACGGTTGATGAAGCTAAACTCAGTTTGTGTCAAATGTGTAAATCATAGTGTCATAATTATTGAGACTTAGTGGTAATGACGATGATCGTATTGACCTCAACATGATTTTTTACCAAAGTACACTTCCTTGTGAAAGTTGACTTTCATCTATACATCAAGCTTGACTATTATCAAATTATATGCAAGAAAGGTTGGGTACCAACTCTGTACCTTTTTGTGTACCGACCAATTTGCGTTGGTAATTACTGTAGTTACGTTGGTAACTACAGAGGAAAGATTCACTTTAAATCAAACGTTACCAAATCTTGGTACCTGAGAGCGCAAGCTTATCTGTCCTCTCTGCATATTGACAGAGAGCGGAGCTCCAACACACACACACACACACACACACACACACACACACACACACGATATTAATGGCGAGCTGAAAGCAGTCGCGGTGCTGTTGACGTTACACTTCCTCTGAGACAAGAAGGCACAACAGTGGTTTCTGTCTCCTGGTGACTGACTGACAGGCTGAGGTTGTAAGGCAAGGCATCTATATTTCTACAGCACCTTTCAGCAACAAGACGATTCAAAGTGCTCTAACCCATAAAACATTAAAGAGCAGCTAAAAACAGTCATGATGAAAATAAAACAGGCTAAAATTGAATATACAAATACAAGAATAAAAGTTATAGTTGGTAAGAAATAAATAATTATTCAATTTAATAAGTTGTAGGGACAGGTTTGGGAGGAGAGAGGGAAGGGTTTTATTTTTGTTTAATTTATTTACCGTGCGTACACACCGCTGCCGACTTGAGCTGCAATGAAGCTCTGGCCGCCCCGCCAAGGACGCTTGTCAAAAAGTGCGGGGAAGCTTTTTGACGCTTTGGCCGCTCTGACGTGGCGGCGTTCTATGTTTGATCTTGGGAGAAGCACAAGCAGCCACTCCACGACCAGTACACTGACACTATAAACCTTTTATTAATGACCTAATTTGTATTGTTAATTGGTCGCAGCGGTGTCAGCAGTTAGCTCTCTCGTTAGCCGCTGAGCAGCGTACAGGCAGAGCAAGCAGCCACCAGACTAACCTAGTGATACGTGCAGGACTTCACTGTGAGCGGACTGTTTAGAGACAATGTAGCCGGCAGGTAAAGTTAACTGGTCCCTATGTACAAACAACGGTATATCATAAACGATAGGTAACCCAGCAACGGCGATTATGAGCTTGTCCTCAGAATTAATGTGGCGCGTACGCACAGTTAGAGTGTAAAAGATTCTAAATAAATAACTGTGTTCTAAACAAATAGGACAAATAGGTTTGGAATTATATATAGATTTATATAAAACTTTAGAAGTAAGCAAAAATACATCACATAATATTGTTAAATTCTTTACAACAAAATTTCAGGACATTATCTGTGTTTCTTCTGCAGTGTTTGGCTTATCGTAGAAATGATAATACATCAATAATTCCTGACGGCAATGAATCCATATGAAAACTTACGTATACATGGAAAGGCTGGAATCATATGTTGATGTGACTCCATATTTTACTTCATTGAAACGGAACATCTCATTGGCATCCCACCCATTGGACTAAAAACAACATAAATAAAAAACAGGAAGATTAATGGGTTAGTAAGTAAATCAGTAATAATGATAATTTAGTATATCAGTTTGATTTCTTGTGGCATCTCAGATAAGCATATTGTTTCAAAAGATTGAGATGTGGATACTCAATTAAAAAGGAGGCTGTATGTATGTAGTATGACTAAGTATGCATATTATTATTATTATTATACTATGTCTGAGTCCAAAGGGTATTTATATTAGATGTTAGTTGGTGTTTCTGTGCATCGAAGAGACAGAGTGACTCACTGCATCATTTTCCAGGTCGTAACTCTCTCCATTGCTGTCTCCTCCCTCCCATCTTTGCAGAACCTTCTCTTTGTGTTCTCCATTGATGCGAGTGGAGCTGATGGCTGTGTCTGTGAAGGTGTCTAAAATTCAAGACAAAAAAAAAACAAAAAAAAGAAGAAACATTCTCCAAGTGTTTCATTTGACAAGACTTGTCTACAGCCTGCATTTGGGTCTTAAAATGTTAAACTATGTACCATTGTTATCATTTACTTGCTTTTAACAAAATTGCAGAAAGTCTATTATCTTCTCTCCCCCTATACCCCATGATATTAAAGAGACAATTCAAACCAGTCAAACCATTCCAAGCGCGAACAAATAAATACTTTTACACAAAGCCCTCTTTTTTTTTTTTTTTTTTTTTTTAAAGGTTGAACTATATGTATTGCTTTAAATGCATTGCAGGTTGGTGAAGAACTTGCATTTGTTACTTTTCCCCCCAATGCCTTGGTCAACTGTGTGTGTGTGTGTGTGTGTGTACCTTTGGTGGCATAGTTGAGGTCAACATCTCTGCAGATCATAGTCACCAGGTCTGAGGGGCTGAAGATCATAGTGTCAGTGATCTCCTCCCTTCGTGGCAGAAGTGATGTTGAGCTCTCCTCCTCACTGCGTTTGTGTACAGCGTCCACAGCCAACTCACACTACGGACCAAACATTAGGAGGGCAAAAGGAAATTTGAGTACTCTGTAGCTTGCAGAGCAGGACTTAAACAACTAACGTAAAGGCCATATTTTTCCTGGACACAGGGTTTACCATTATGGTGACAGGATTACTTGCAGTACTTCATTAAATTGGCAGAGGGAAGTGAATGACTGCTTGCTCAACATGAGCTGCTTACCCGAGAACTGAGAGTCTTGAATATGCCTTCAAATACATTGCCATTCTTCACTCTTATGTCACAGGTGGAACCCTGAGAAAGAGATTTTGTTTAAAAATGTATTTAACCAGAAAAGTTAGTCACATACAAATTGTTATTTAGATAAGTGAAAGAGATTCTTCCAAAACTGAAACAGGATTTGTGGATTACTTATGCATATTTTGTACACAGTATTCTCTGCCTATTTTCATGGGTAACTTTGACACAGGATGCACAGCCTGTCTCTTTTTTTGTTTGTTGTTTTTCTGCCAGCTGCTGTAACCCTTCACTGTCTGGGACAGACACAGCAGATCACAAAATAGGTAGCTTCACAGTAGATACATTACATCTTACCTCTAACTATTATGGTACACGTCAAAGTGGGTGAAGCAAGCCACACTTTTTCTAGAATAATCATCCTGGTTTGAGAAGAACATTGATAACAAGCCAAATGCCTTACCACAACAGCTGTAAGGAAATGAAGCATTCTGGCATTGTTGTACACACCCTCGAACACCTGCACATGGGAAAAGGTAGGAAGTATCCATCAAGTCAAGTTTCACAAGATGTTTCTTCATTCCAAGGGCAAGGTAACACCAACACTATCCTTTCATATAGGAGAACCACCTATGACGTACTCTCCTGAAAGGAGGTTTAAACCACAACCATTCATATGGACCATCATCACAGGTTTATTCCTGGACGTCAGATTGTATTTCATGCACACCACATTTTTACATCAGTGAAGTTAGTAAAGGCAGGAGTAAAACATTCTTATATTTTAAATTATAATCACTTGAGGGACACAAAAATGCTTATTTCCCAGATATATTTTCAAATCTTCAATTAAGTATGTTATTACACCTTAAAAATGTCCAGAAGGTGATGCTTTGGGACTTAAAGATGAGACATTTCTTTAATTTTGCCCCTTAATTTTTAAACATTGTACAAAATATGTTGTGTGCTTGTTTGCTGGCACTTTACTGAATCCGGATACTCACAGGAGATGACTGGAATGATGGTTTTGCAGAAGTTCGATTCCTGGGAAAAACAGCACAGTTAAAAAACATGTTTTTCTGTTTAGAAACTGAAGAAGTATAACTTCAATGCCTGTCAAGGCAGCGTCACATATCCATATGTACAAAATAGTTAGACGAGCTTAACTTGCAGGTCTAACTAGTTCCCAAATCAATATTCCTCCTGCATTGAAAATCTCTACAGTGCAAATCCATTATGAATGTATAATTTACAGCTACTCTCAACCTTTCTTGTGTAGTGCTAGGTGTCCACATGCCACCTTTGTGGCTTAGACTAAAAATACTGGCATCAGAACAGGGGCATTTTTCAAGGAGGTAATGTGTACCATCATTTTCAATTGACATCTCAAAAACATCAGTTTACTTATCCATTTAAAATAGATAACACTTAATAAAATAAAGGAATAGGGAAGGACATAAAATGCACACATGGGATGTATCAAAAAGACTGTTACAAAACAAAGACTGAAACGAAGCTGGCAAGAGTTCAGTAAAGACACATCAAGGAATTAGACCACATGACATAATACTGGCCATAAAATTCGATGTTAATTATAATGATTCTGTAACATTTTCTTGGCTACAAAACGGGTTGTTGTAAAATTTTAAATGTTTCAATCATCAACATCCCTTTGCTTGCACTGACAGGCCAGATAAACTTTACATAGCTTGTATGGCGATTTTATGCTCACTGCTTTCACCACACTTACCTCCCTTTTTTGTCTTCGATTCAATTAGGGCGTTCTGATTGGCCCAGAGACCCTGCCAATCTAACATGAACTAATCTCATTGGAGAGAAGCTCCATTTCCGAGACACACCCACTGAACACACAGCGCCTTAACCGGTAGGCCTCCAAGTCACAGGACAATCCCCGCACTGTCCTGACAGGAATCGCCCAACCCGCTTACCTCCCGGCCGGTGTCCTGTTGCCACTGTTGATGCCGCTGACTGGGGAAGACATACCGGCGGGGCCCGAGGTTCCGTTAGACGCTTTCCTCCCGCCTGAGCCGGGTTGCTGCTGTTGTTTCAGCATTGCGAAGCACAAGGCTTAGACACAACCAAGTGAAATCTAATTTATAAACACTGATAACTCTCGATGTTAAGTTGCTTTGACGCGAACTATCTTTAGCAATATCACGTCCTGGGGAACGGAGAGCTGGTGTAGCCTCAGTAAGACCGGCTATTGTGGAGCTAACTGAATACCAGTCGCGTGTGGCCTAAAATATATAGGCAAAACACCTTGCTATTTAAATTAAATGTGACATATAAGTTAACTAATTTCACCTGACTAACTACTCTATAACCGCAGTTGTTATGTCAAAGCAATATACTTATGAAATTACACGAGTTTCCGTATAATTATGTAGCAATAGCTGGCTAACTTAGCATTAGCTAGCTTTGATCCTCCAGCTCACTTCGGGCGATTTCCCTCCGGGGTTTACTTTCTTTTCTCTGTCGCGTCGCCTTAACTCCGGCACCGCTGACCCTTCGAAATAGAGGTCTTGGCGTCACTGTCAGTTGCCTTAAGAACTTGATTTCTTCAGGTTTCTTACTGAAAACCTGCTGCGGTTGGTCAACACCACCTCTCGGTAGGTTCACTTGACTCAATCCGCGCGCGGCTGACTGGAAACCGGCTGAAAGGGGGAGGGGGCGTTGACATGCGCGTGCGCTTTTGACCTACTAGGGAGCGCGCGTACGTTGAATAATGTGTGCATTGAAAAGATATTTGATTAATCCTGATTTAGCTCAGATATAAACAAGAATGGATGGTTTCTACTGTACACGTGGCAGTCACCAAACAAAACAACAATGTTTTTTTGTTTTTGTTTTTTTAAGAAAGTTTTACCTTAATATTTATTAATTCCACCTTCACCTTTTATCTTTTCATGTGTATGTTGTTGTTGCTTGCTTTATGTTTTCATTTAATTCATGAATTCATTAATGATTTAGTATAAGAACAGCCAATGCCTATAGTCAAACAAACTGACTTGACCTATTAAACAACATTGTCAGTGCGTCTATACACCAGTTATTACGACTGTAAGCTACAGACAGCATGGCAGCCTCCATAAAGAGCGTTTGTGTAGCAGGCGTTAGGTTATTTTCTCAAGGATCTTGATCTTTCCTTGAATTTTAGTTTCTTTTGACATTATTCTAGAAATTAAACAAAATACCTTCTTCGTCTCCTGCCAAAGAAATTGTAAGTACATTTAATACTCAAGCTGATTTGGGTGTTGCAACAGACAGTTGTGTTATGTATGTGGGCCCATATTAAATCATCTGTCACTGTACTTCTGAACCTATTTAAAGATAAATGGAAAACTACGGTATTTACAAGCAGGGCTCTTTAATATCAACACCTTACATAAAATATGAGTAGCCTATACAGTTTTGCCTAAAGCTGTTTGGAAGTTAACCTGCTATAGCCTATTATTTATTTTAAGTTAAAAAAAAATCCGTTTTAATGTCAAAAAGTCACTTCTTAAGGCTTGAAAGGTGCTAGTTAAGGCTGGGCAATATGGAGAAAATATCATATTTTTTCCCAAATACCTAGATAGGCAAAATATATGCAAAAATACTTGAGAATTGACTATTAAGGCTTTTACAAAATATTTACAAAAATACATTTTTAATAACTAATCATCAATTATGGATATATAATGATTAAGTGGATAAAGGCACACAATAGAACAGCTAGAACAGTCTAAGTAAAATAAATAAATAAATAACATCACTACTGTAATGCAGCCTGTCAAACTGGGAAAAACAACACTTATGCCATATAACATATTACAATAGGGAAAATCTAAGATGATATCTAGTCTCATGTCTGATGTCGATATAATATTGATATATTGCCCAGGCCTAGTGTTAGTATTTTCTTTCTTAGAGAACCACGGTTCAAATGCATGCTAAATATGGTGGCTATGATTGGTGACAAGTTTTCATGAAATTTAATTTTAACAGAAGTGCAAGTAAATGTAGGAGCAGTATATGAAGTAGTTAGATCATCTTCAATATAAAAATAATTGTTACATGTCAGACATGGTGCAACAAAAATGTAACAACTCAAAAGGAATCATTTGAGCATGTACACTGATAAATCATACCAGGAATTCCTTTACACTTTTTTTATTACACTTGAGTACATTTTGAACGAATGCCCCACTTACCTTTGATGGAGTAAAAGCATCAAGTAACTTTTTTTTAACTAAAGATTAGAGACAGTTTTGCCCTCACTCTGTACTGCTCCCATTAAAAAATTCATTATGTTCACATTTCTGACCATCTAACCCTCACTCCAGGTATGCACCCCACATGTTGACAAAGAAGCTTCCACCCCTGCAGAGTTTTCTGTCACTGGTTTCCAGACTTGGCAGTCACCTTGCCAGACAGCATTATGATGTCATTGTTGTGGGTGGTGGTCACGCAGGGACAGAGGCAGCGGCGGCGGCAGCCAGAGTGGGAGCAGAGACACTACTGGTCTCACAGAAAATACAAACCATTGGTGAGAGAAATAGACAGTTTGCCCTTTAAAAAACATCCTCTTTTTAATTAAAAAACGTTCTACCAATATATACTCCTTCTCTCATCACATTGCTCCAGGTGCCTTGTCCTGTAACCCGTCCCTGGGAGGTGTAGGGAAGGGACAGCTGGTGAAGGAGGTAGATGCTCTGGATGGGCTGTGTGGTCGAGCAGGAGACTGGGCTGGGATCCATTTCTCCATTCTGAATCGTAGAAAAGGCCCCGCTGTGTGGGGCCCAAGGGCCCAGCTGGACCGTCAGCGCTACCGCAAATTTATTCAGGTATCTTACACATAGATGTGGTTTCATTTTCTGTTTAGTATAACAGAAATATTTGTCTCTGAATGGATTAAAAAATGTTAACTGTGGGTCTGCCTGCTGTTTCACATACAGTCTGAGCTGCTGTCCACTCCCAGGCTGACGGTGTTGGAGGGCTCAGTAGAGGAGCTGCTGGTATCAGAACCAAACCCAGAGGAACCTGGACAACACAGAGTCACTGGGATACGTTTTGGTAGGGAGAAAATGCTATTGCTATTATATCCTATGCTATTACGATTAAGATTCAAATTAAATGTTGAAGCCAATCAGTTCTGGAGTTGTTGGACATCTCATATCTAACAAATGCACCAACCAGTAAAATGCACTTTCAACATTTTACAGAAAAAAGTGATGTTAATCAGTTTATTATTTTGCACTTGTTTTGACATTGTCCTAGCAAATGGAAGCCACGTGATCTCAGCCAGCTCCGTGGTTCTTACTACTGGTACTTTCTTGTCTGGCTCCCTCTTCCTGGGCCAAAGCATGTCCCCCGGGGGTCGGATTGGAGACGCGCCATCGAGTGCTGGGCTGTCCCAGACACTGAGGGAGAGGCTGGGGCTAAGGACAGGCAGACTGAAGACTGGTACCCCTCCCAGGATTGTGAAGGATTCAGTAGACCTTTCCTTGGCTCACGTTCACCCCCCTGACAGTCATCCAACGCCATTCAGCTTCCTTAATACACACACACGCTGCAAGGTAAATTACATTAACAGTTTTTACAGCACTAGTATATAAGAAAAGGTTAAACAAATTTAGAAGTATAGAATGTCTATAAAGTACTGTCTATTAAATGTTTTGGTTTAGTCAACAAAAGGACTTAATTTTTAATTTTTACTTTTATTTGGCAACTGAACACTTATTCAGCCTGAAGAGCAGCTGCCTTGCTACCTGACCTATACTACTCCTGGTGTAGAGAGAGTGGTAAGGGAGAGTCTTCATCTCAACTGTCACATACAGCAAGACAGCAAGGGTCCCAGGTACACACACAGACACACGCACACGCACACACACACACACACACACACACACACACAGTGTGTTTTGAAACTGAAAAGTATTAACTCTAGTCTTTGGCTGTCACAGATACTGCCCCTCCATTGAGTCACGAGTGCTTCGTTTCCCAGGAAGACAGCACCAGGTGTGGCTGGAGCCTGAGGGGGTGACCTCTGACCTTTTATACCCTCAGGGTCTCTCCATGACCATGCCCCCTGACGTGCAGCTCCGCCTCATCCGAGAAATCCCTGCCATGCACAGAGCTGAGATCCACACGCCTGGTATTTACTGCATGAATCCCGTTTGATCTGCATAGTAATCATTAATTAATCTAAAAGCATATCTACTGTGTTGTAATGTTTTTTTATATTTTGGGCTTTTTCAGGTTATGGTGTGCAGTATGACTTTGTGTGTCCCACTCAGCTGAGCCCTGCCCTGCAGGTGAAAAGCACTCAGGGTCTTTTTCTGGCCGGTCAGATAAACGGAACAACAGGGTACGAGGAGGCTGCTGCACAGGTAGCTGCTTTTTTTCTGTACATTATATTTAGCAATTCAGTGTTTAAAATGTGGTTCATAAAACTTGCTTTGATATCAACCAATTTTCAGTGTTGTCTTACTGGTTTTACCTGTGGTTTGTTTCACTTAGAAAAAAGATTAATTGATTAGATATCAACTACTAAATTAATAGCAAACTTTTTTGATAAGCGAATAATTGGTTAGTTATTTTTTATGAAAAAAAAGTTTAACTTCGTTGAATCCAGCTTCTTAAATGTGAATAGTTTCTAGTTTCTTCACTCCTCTATGACAGTAAACGGAATAACTTTGAGTTGTGGACAAAACAGGACATTTGAGGACATCATTTTGGGTTTTTGGAAACACTGATCAGCATTTTTCACTATTTTTTTTCTGGCATTTTGGAGACCAAATAACTAATCAATTGACAATGAAAAGACTTGTTAGTTGCAGCCCTACTCTTGTTTCTGTCTGTGCAGGGCCTGTGGGCGGGGGTGAATGCTGCCCGCTGGGCGCTCTCCATGCCACCTGTGGCATTGTCTCGGACAGAGAGTTATATTGGAGTTCTAATTGATGATCTGGTGAGTCGAGGCGTTACAGAGCCGTACCGCATGTTCACCAGCCGGGCTGAGTTTCGCACCTCTCTAAGGCCGGACAACGCTGACCTCCGCCTCACTCTGAAAGGTAGGCATAGTGCCTGGGACTTTAATTATTTTACAGACCTATCCGAATGTGAGACAACCTGTGGAGTCATTTATTTTAATTCAATTTTGTTTATAGTGTCAAATCATAACAGAAGTTTTCTCTGAACAGTGAGGACACTTTACAGAGTCATGATGGGTCCTACGAGTTTTTCTCCAATCATAAACGTTTTCCTCTGCCAGGGTTTGAGGAGGTGGGATGTGTGTCCACCTTGCGCTACCAGGAGGCTGTGAGAGTAAGGGACAGTCTGCAGGATGCACTGGCAGCCCTTCAGGCTCTCTCTTTGTCCACCCACAACTGGAGAAAAAAGTTGCCCGACATGCGTATGAGCGAGTCTAAGAGCACTGTACTGACGTGAGTGACAAATATGTTGAATCACCAGTGTCATGGACCAAATCTGCCCAGCAGAGCATGTCTGACATTTCATCTCAAGATACGGTCAAAAGTGGTACATTTTTGGTCCTGACTGTTACTTTGTGGCTTCTTTTTTCAGTGGTATGGACATGCTGCAGTACAACGACGTGTCCTTCGAAATGCTGGCATCTGCCTTCCCAGAGTGCCTTTTACCACACATGGAGTTCTCACAAAGACTCAAGATAGAGGGTAAGAATCTGGTTTTGGAATTTGGAAGCAGCAAGGAAGGGGAACCTTGCCTTCATGGCTCAAGTATCCCTCGGCTCTGCTTCAAAATGCTGCTCCGATATTGTCCATAGCTACCATAGCATTGTTCATATTTTCTCAATAAATCATTTCTCCTGTTATTTAGCTGTGTACAGACCTCACTGTAACCTTCAGAAGAAAGAGATTGAGAGAATTCAGAAGGAGGAGAACATGTCTCTTCCACAGGACATAGACTATTTGTCTCTGCCAGTGTCTTTGTCTCAGGAAGTCAGAGAGATTTTGGACAGAGTTCGACCCAGCACTGTGAGTATAGTGTATTTCTGCTTCCTAATAACTTCTTGTTTGGGCTAAATTAAATAAACTTTTGTGTGGTTTAATAAAAATAAAAAAAGGAAATTAACAAGAAATTAACATACAACTAATACCATGCTTTATTGTCTATCATTTATCAGCTGGGTGCTGCTACGCGTTTGCAAGGTATCACTCCAGCTGCAATTGTCCATCTCCTTAACTACGTACGCCACACAGGACAAAAGGAGAGAAGAACAGACAGAAACCAACCAGACCAAAAGAAGGAGAGAGAAGAGGAGCTATGTGCAAGAAATGCAGCTTTACCTCAGTGAAATGATAACTCGTAAAATGTCTTGTAAAAAAGTATGAATTCCAGAAAATGTACAAAAGAATAAATTAATATTACTATGTTTTATTTTATATTGAAAAAGAAGAAGAAGAAAAATATTAAATTTAAATGACATAGTAAACATTCTTTAATTTAAAAATATTTCCTCAAGATAAGAAGCTCTCACAGCTCCCTAACTGCTCCACTGTTACCTATCCGACTACCTGGTGATGAATTCTAATCCTGTTAGTAACATTACTGTGAACAGCGTTAAACTCCATGTGACCTTCCCAGTGTCACTGCCGTTGTGTCCGTCCAGCTCAGCAGTGCCTCTAGTGAAGAAACCAAATGGAAACTTCCAGTTAGGCTGAGACGAGCCTCTGGGGGGTTCTGGGTAAACTGTAGTGTCAACAAACGTCACCTCCGTTGTCAGAACAATAGGAGACGACTGAGGACACTGAGGGGCGAAACAGGAGGAGAGTATTTTAACATCTTCATAGAGGTGAAATCTACGTGGGTTGCACAGATAAAAATGATTTGTGATGCTTACCTCGAAGTGAGAGAGTATATATGCGTACCTTGAAATTTTGACACTGAAAAAGGTATTTGGCCCCAAGGATGTAGTTCTGAGGAAGGTCTAAGAGACCCTGGCGGGCCCACAGTACTCTGACAGAGAGAGAGTTGGGGAGGACGCAGCCTAATTCACATGTTTCCTGTGAGAGGGAACAAAATAAATAGGAGGAACACATGGCCACCACAGGCACACAATAAATAGTTTCAAATAATCTAAAAACATAACATTCAGTTAATCAACTTGTACCTGCAGACTGACAGGACACTCCTGGGTGATAGCTCTTGTCCAGTCCGGTTGGGAGCCCGAGTTCATGGCAATCACATCAGGCGTAGCAAGTCCCTGCAAGATCCCATAAATCTGGGAACGCAGCTCTGAACAGTCACTAGATGGGGAGCTAAGCAGCATACAGAAAGCAAAATGACACATGGAAGATTCAATAAAACCCATTGCATCATAATAATCTTTAATACAAGGACTCATTTTTAGCAACTCCACCACTACTCTTCATGTAAGAAACTTCAGTTAAAACTAGATGATAGAAGCAACTACTAACCTGAATGTGCAGCCAGTGACTGTGTTGTGTGTGAAGAGGACGACTGCTCGTCTGCTGGGGTCCGAGGAACACTCCCCGCTCTGTGACAGCCCCAGTGTAGTCAGCTAACTCACTGTCAAGGAACCATACTGCATGATTGACTCAAAGCTAGCTGGATAAATGAAACAATAACTGAAGGAGAAGTTCATGAGGTTGTTTGTGAGGATACAGGCTTAACTTCTCCATCAAAGCGACCAATGACAGGAGAGCCCACTCTGAGTCCCACAGCAGGGATCGGTCCTTTGGGAGTGGGGCTGGGTGTTGCCAGCTGGAAGAAAGAAATGGTATTAATGTAAGTGTTTGAATTTGTAGTGCATTTAGTGAAGAAATATGTGGCTTTAACTACCTGGAACTGTACAGAGTGTGTCTGCAACAGCAACTGATTTGGATCCACATCAGCTAAGACTATGTTCACTGTTGCATATGTGAGTTCCCCTCTGCCTGTGTATCCAATGACAAACTCCACCTACAGGAGAACCAGGAGAACTGGGTTTAAAGAATTTGTGTAATTTAGGAAACAGTTTGTGTGTGTGTGGGGGGGGATCCTGAATTTCCATCTACTTACATTTTTCACCACATTGACACAGGAATTGTTTTGTTCACTTGGCACAGGCCAGTCAGTCAGTGGAGTAACTGGGATCTGAAACAAAAGTTAGTACAGCGCCTCATTTAAATGGCATTAACTAATTAAGATGTCTTTTTTTAAATGCAAATACTGTTCCTTTACAGGCTAATAACTTACTTTAAAAAAAATCCACTCTCACTCCACTCTCTCATCAGTGACTTACCAGTAAGTCTGACACTTGTGCCGTCTCAACTATTGGAATCTGTAATAAAATAAAAAATATTGATGTTAGCCTATCTGAGATTCTCACCAGTAATTGTCTGCATAAAAGCATTTAGTGCAGACAGACTCACTAACCTTGATCAGGCTCAGGTTAGAGAAGTAGGAGCGGGCCTTTAAATTTGGGTCTGTGGTGCATGACTGAGGAGTCAACATGCGGGTACAAGACAGAGACACAGACCTCAAGAACTCTGAAAGCAGGAGAAAACAGAAGTTTTTTTGTTTGTTTTTTTAGAAAAAAAAAAAAGAGTTATAATGGTTAATATGGTTGTGATATACAGACACAATATATTTCACATACAGTATAGCAATGCAATGACTGTTTAAGCATATTGTATAATTTTCTAAAAACAGCACAAATATACAAAAGAAAATTACTTCAAATTTCCTTTTGAGTTTGCTCATCATTCAGAAAGCAATTACTTTTAACTGCAATGAGAGTACTTCAGATACTGGCAAATGAAATCATGAAATCATATTTAGCCTTATGGCTAAATATGATTTCATGTAATTTTACTAGTGCACTGAGAGATTGATATGTGAATCATTCGGATGAGAGAAAATCCCAGACACCAAACTTAACCTAGATAGCAGGTCTGGATTTAAAAATGTTTGGGGAAACTCTACTACACTGCAACACGCAACAGTTTGACATACTTTTTTATTTGGTATGAACTTACTTGCAGGGTTGCGGTTGATACACAATGCAGTAGCAGCCCCTGGAGATGGCTGATGAAGGAGACTCCGCACAGACGAGCTAGAGAAATATGTCTGGATGACATCATCAACCTACAAAAATTAAAGAATCTTATTTATATACTCCATTTAGTTGTAGTATTGTCTAAAATGTATTAAGATACTTTTATTGCAAGCAGAAAACATTGTAAGCAGAAAAACATCTTATTGGTTTACCCTATAGAAATCTCTGCTGTGGCTGCTGCCTGTAGGTGCTGGTGGTGAGAACTGGTATGAGTCCCCTAAAGTTGGATACTGAGGTAGAGCTGGGAGGGACTGTTGTGCATTATCTGTTGGGAGATGCTGCATTAGTGGGGGATACATATATATTGCACATTGATACGCTCTTGCAAAGATTTCTGTAGCTCTAACATATTCAGTGATTCCCCTGGTGGGGTATTTATTTTAAATGAATATATTCTCATTACATCTACGTACCTTTAGGCCGTACACAAAACAATGAGTCAGTCACAGTGACAAGAGATAAATCCACATTAGCCCTAAACATCAGCCATTTCTCAATGCAAACTCCGGATCTGTGAAATAAAAAAATTAAAAAAAAACTTTTAAATGCTAAAAATGAGCACTTTATGTGTTATGACTACAAAGCATTTGCAGAAGACTTACATGGCTTTCTGTGAACATCCGGTGAAGACGGTACTCAAGTTCGCAATACCACAATTAACAGTGTCACAACAGCAGCCGATGTCACAGAAGTCAGGGGTTAAATCACAGAGACAACCTTGATAACAACAACAGAAAATACTTGTGTTAGTCAAGACGAGTTCTGTTTTGTGTCTACTGGTTTAACAAGAGTACATGAGTAGACAGTCACTGTCTCCTTGTTTACTCTTGACAGTGACACTGTCAATTCTTTTAAATCTTTATTGAGTTTATTGTACACAATAGTTGTAAAAAGTGAATTCAACAATGTTTGCATTGCCAAGGGGCACCTAAAACAGACGATAGGGTTAAGAAGCTAAAGATGTACAAAAATTAAATTGGGTCTGGCTTGCACAAACAGGGGGAGACAGCTTGATTGTTCACGTAGCACCTCTGGTTATCAAACCATCAAAACTAGGATAAGAGGCTTACTTGGCCTAACAAACAAACAAACAAAGACAAGATAGCTATCTACCCTCTGAAGTCACAAGAGGTTGGACGGTGGTTGCAGGGGGCTCTTCGGTGACCACAGTGGGAGCTTGAGACGCAGTCAGCGCCGTGCTTGACCTGGAGTCCACGGCCGCTGTACCGCCCGGAGTAGAAGTTGCTGAGCTGAACTGCACTCCATCCATAGGGCTGGGAGTCACGGATTCTGTGGCTGCGTGGGCCAAACGTCCACACAAGACGATACATATCGGAATTGAAAACCACTGGCGGGAATTCATTTCGTCAAAGAGACATGTTGCGGTCAACAGTGCGATGTCTAGCGAGATGGCTGTTAAAACAATGGTAACTTTACAGTTGGCTGGATTTATTTCTCCTACGTCACTCGTTACAAATTTACACCTATGAATTCTTACAATGAAACAAACTAACGTTAAAATGAAATAATCAATTCAGAAAACGTTTTCCATGGGTGCTAGACAAAATAAACCGAGAACAAGCTTCTTCTTGTTACCAAGGAAGTTGTCAAGGCAACTTCCGTTAATACTACCGTAAAACCCATAAAAGAGAAGAAATATATTTTTCTAACCTTTTATATTAATGTGATAAGTCAGCAATGGTCTTCCCATAAGTCTGAGGTTGTGCGTACATGTCATTGCATTTAATAGCTGACTTTGTACTATATTCCAAAATATAGGCTTTAGATTGTACATTTGAGTTTATCTGGGTTAATGGTTGAGTTGAGCTTCAACTTTTTTTTTAATCAACTTCAAATGCAATGTACTAGTTTTCGCTAAATTCGCTTGTTTTGTGCTTCTCAACCCATATTCAAGGTCTGACATGTCAGGACATACACATCCAGTTCCATGCAAGTGGATAAACTAGAGCTACAATGAGCTATTAACCCATAAACATTTCCCTCAGCACCAAATCCCTGAGTTACAGAGTTTAACATGCAAATACAGCAATTTCTCCATAAGAAAGCATTTATTTGAAGAGGTCATGCAGTAATTTGGCTGTATATGCTTATTTAATGCCTCCTGTGTCTGGACTCTACAAAGCTATACGGTATCCATGTCACAGAGGAAGCAGGCACATAGTAATGGAAAAGCAGTGACCTTATTGGACTCTGCCTACATATTCAATCATTGACCCAAATTTAGGTCCTAAACTTCTAAAGAAAATTTTTTACCCCAAGAGTTATCAAGTTTCACAGTACAATGTCAACAAGAAATGTCTCATCAGATTACCTGCATTCTTTTTCCTGCCTTCATCTCTCCCACGTGAGTGTGTTTTGGTTACCTATGTCAGGCAAGCAATGCCAAAGACAACCTGATGAGCTACTAGGACTTTGATTGTTTGAATCTGGCCTGGTCTGAGCCAGGGCCCTGGCAGGCTATATACAAGTTCATTTAAGGGTGTGTAAGTAGATTAAATTACATTCCTGAGAGTCATTTCTCCCTCAATTAAACAGATTATTACTATTTGTACAATGCTTCTAATATGATAGTAGGCAACTTCTGGGCTCTCTGATGCTATGAATATATACGTTGATTTCTTGACCTCATTATTTTTCCTCATGAGATAATTACAAAACCTCAGTGGCCATGAGGGGATTAGGAGCCCCCCCTGCAAGGTTGTAGACATAAGTAAATGTCAATCAGAGGTAAACAAAATGTTCCTTGAGATCTAGACCAGACAACAAAAGAATCCTGTTTGTATTCTTTGATTTTGTTCGCTCTCATTTCAAAGTTCAAGGTCTTTATTTATCTTAACAATTAATCTTAGGTCTCAGACTCCCTCCAACAATGTTAATAAAATAGGAATGAAAAAGAAAAGGAAGATCACTTCATGATGTGAGCCCTATTTCAATTAAAATGTTACTTAATTGCTTTTCGATAGCTGGACCTGTACTTATCACACTGCTAAACATGACATTTTGGACCTAAGTAAAAGACAATAGTAAAAATCTTGTACTGTTAGTTTTAACTCACAAACTGAAAACTAAAAGCTATGATAAATACATAAATGCTCTTAAATGTAAGAAAGTTCAACTATCTCTTAAGTTTTTTAACATCCCCTTTTCTAGTAAATACAATTATTTCCGATACTCATTCACCACTAAAAATATTTTACTAGTAGCCACCCTGTTGAAAACTGACCATAATGACCTTCTATCTTGCTTTACAGGAGTCCCACCCCATATCCCCAGTAGCTGCAGCTTTTACCTGATTATTACAGCAAATTGGTTTGTCTATTGTTCACCTTTGTCAAACCTTTTATATAGTTTGTTGTTGAAAAATGACTTAGGTTACATACAGTAGGTAACGCTCTCTGTACTCAGGATGAAGAGTGTGTTAGTGGTGACAGTGAACAAAGTGTTCCCTTCTTTATAGCTGTTACTGTGGAAAACAAACAGACAGGGCCCTGACTTCAAGTTCATTCACCATTACTCTACGTCTTAATCTTTAATGGTTTCATATGGTTGTTTCTCCTTTGACCGTTGTTTTGTTTTCAGAAATACTCCTCGCAGAGCTGCATACCAACCAAAAGAAAAACAACTGAGCTCCCAGATGTGATTGTGTGGAGCTGCACAGATTAAAATTAGTATTTTGCAGACGCATGATTCATGATTGGTTTAGCCTTCATCTGATAAACATGATAAAGTCAATTAAACAAACATGTTGTCTACACAAAGAACTTCTTGCTTGAATCTTTAAATCACTGAAAACAAAGGATTGTGTGTGAATTCAAATACTGTACTTAGATGCTTTGCGAGGTCTCTGGCTTTTTGACTGTCTGAGTCTGTCTGTATTTTTCAATTTTTTAAATTGAAAACTTTTGAGGGCAAAAGCATGAAATCAGTCAGGAAACCCTTTTCTTCATTGTTATTTTTCTTATTGTCCTTGCAAAACTTTTTGTAAATCCTGTCTGTATATTTAATTTCACAACTTCCTCTGTTTGTCAGGTTGAGACTTGTTGTTTGTTTACACACTGTGAAGCCTCCAATCTAAATTTCAATCTGATCTAAAACAATTGTTAGGTCATGAGATCCAAAATAATTTTGTTTTATACACTCCCCCACAAAGAATGTATTTTTTTGATTTCCGTGTTAACTTTTTTCATCTTTATAGAAAAATAAACAGAAGTAAACTTTAGTTTAGAATTTTAAAGGTCCCATATTGTAAAAAGTTTAAAGGTCCCATATTGTAAAAAGTGAGAAACCATGTCTTTTCTGATTATAAAGGAGGTTTTAGGTGCTATATAAGCACTGTGAAAGTATCAGAAACTGTGCCTTTAAAAGAGCTGCCCGGGCTTTCATATTGTTGTGATGTAGCAGCTATATTATATATAGGTTAGTCACACTTTGCCAGACCGTTTTCCACCACGGCGCTGTGGAGGAGAGTCTGGCTAGTTTACACAGAATTCCAGGATGGGACAAAAACATACTCTGGTCTTTAAACCAATCACAATTGTCTAAGCGTTGCTAGGCACCGGGAAAAGCTGCGATACCACTACAAAATAGCCTTAGGAAGGAACTTGTTTAGTTGGAACACGTGTACGTTCAAAAGTTGTTTTAGTCGTGCAAATGAAAACTCAGATTGGACAAATAGTCACGCTAACTGTCTAGATTTGCCCTGCAGAGATCTGAGAAAAGATTAACCATGGTCCTCATAAATCGACCAGAGTTTAAAAGGCCAACACCAAGGTTAGCCCAAGGCAACGGATATCCTCCCTACGAGTGAAATCGGCAGAATATCCTTTGGCAATGGAGAAATCCCGGAAGTGGAACGTCAAAGATATAGACTATATATAGCCTAGGTAGAAAGTGCTGCTACAGCATTGTCATTCCCCGGCTGCAGCAACGGTGCAGAGACACCAAGAGTGCAGATGACCGTTGTTGGGCTACAACAGAGCCCCAAGGTTCTTTTTTGGAAGGAAGAGATTCTCAAATGCAGTTGGAGTATAGAGTGTACTTTATTACAGAACGTTCTGGAGACAAGATGCAGGCAAAGTACAGAGAGATAAGTCTCTTGCAGTAGATTATCCAATTGTCCTACTTCTTCTTCCTCGGCTGTCCCCTTATTGCCACATTTCAGACACTCCCAATAGAAAGCTCAGCAACTTCAGTTTTCGGTAGATACAAACAAGTTCATGTAAGCGCATTATTTATTACAAGGATTATGGACTACTCCTTTGTCTGGTGTTATCTCTTCAACAGTAACATTTGCCTGATGTTCTTTTCCACTGCAACATTTACTCACCCCTGCTTAACACAACACCCTCAAATGATGATTATAATTCACACAATATTAAGCAAAGCGATTATAAATTCCAACATCATGCAGATCTTAAAAACACAGACACTAAAACGCAGTGTTTCAGACAGAGGGTGAATGCAGGTATATTCAGTCAGACAGTATGAGAAAAATACACATGTAAACATGTTCTAGTAGAAAGCCAAAATACAAGTATGAACCTAAAAATGAGCATGATATGGGACCTTTAACTCTCATCTTACTTAGCTCAAAATTTAAGCTTCAAATTGCTTTAAACTTTACTTTTATTCCAATGTGTCTGCACTGTAAAAGACAGATTTCAAAATATTTCACTGCTTTGGGCAACTGTCGCACAAGCTTTTTTCCTGTGATAATATTATTTTTTACATTGAGCAGGAAACGGCGTGTGGAAATCCTGGAATGTGTATATAAACAAACTGCTTCTTGCTGAACTGAGCACTGTGGGCATGAACAAATGCATGTTCAGCTACAAGTCTAAACATATAAAATGTTTCTACTTTGCAAGCTTATGGAAGCAAAATTAAGAAGAGCAGACATTTCTCAAGCTATCGTTTACTGACTGTTTGTTTTTTCACTGTAAAAGTTTGGGTCCAAAGGTGGGTTTCAGCTGAGAGAGGGTCAACATTTTCTCCTACAGAAAGATTTTTCTTTGTAAGAAATATTTGTAACATTTTACAATACTGGTGCACAAATATTCATTCATTAATGGTTAACTAATGATCATCATGAGTTAATGACTCATCATACAGACTGAGTCATACAGGAATTGCTTTTAATTAAGTCTGTCATCATGGATTAATTCCCTATCAACATCTAGCATTAATAATACTGCAAATGAATGTGTTGAATTTCAACTTACAGGTCTGCAACTGGGAAACCACTGCACCAGATGAACTGGTGCATCTGTTTATTACCTAATGCCTTGCTCTGATATTTGCATGCAAATGTGTGGCTTATAAGGAACTATCAAAACCAATAACTAGGGCGTGATTTGTGAAAAAAGCAGTTTTGTAGTTTGCTTCCATGTGGTGTGTCAGGCTCTTTTAAGACCCTCCCTTGTTCTTTCCTCAAATTACATAGCAAGCAGTTCAGATAGTACTGTGAGCAAAAGTGGAATTCATACGTGACTGGAAATGTTACATAAGAGCACTTTAGTGTAGGTCTGAAAGTTCCAGTGATCGCAGACAGACAAGAACCTGGCAAAAGCACTCAGACAGACAGATTACCAAGATAGAAAGAGGGTGAAAAGATTTTGACAGTGACTGAAGCATTTCGGCTTCAGCTGGGAATTCAGGAGGGATTGTTTTTCAGATGTTTAAGAAGATTTAGGCTGAAAAGCAGAAGAAATCAAGAGAAGACATAACCGATAGGTTCCTTTCCACAAGACAAGAGAGATAAGGAAGATATAATGAGATATGAGAATGAGTAAACAGAGATCAAGCAGGAAGAGATTTGCAGACAGCTAACTGTGTACAAAAGCAAATCAATTGTGCAGGTTTGACAAAGGACCAAAAGCCAGCTGAAAGAGAAGCTGCTGCAGACACGAGCTCAGGAAGAAGCACGTACTGGCCTCGCCTGAGCCATTTTACACTCACGTTTTGACGTCTGGTTTTTGGTTTCCTCGCCTAAACTTTTGACTTGCATTAGTCATGTCGGAGGAAGAAAAATTGTCCTACAGTGAAGCCATTGCAAAGGCGTACTCGTCCATATCTCGCTTCCCTCTCATCCCAGTCAGAGGAATTCCTCTCATGAGCCTCATCGCCAAAAACTGGGACTCCATCTGGGCTTTCCGTCCGGAGCCCTCAGACCTCCTCATCGCCACCTACCCCAAAGCAGGTAGGCCAACTAGTTTAGGTCTAAGTAGTTAATCAGTTTTGGACATGACCTTTGTAGTCATTTGCATTTTTATATAAGTTCTGTTAGTGTTCACATAGTTGGTGCCAGTAGTGACATGTAGCTTATAGTGCAAATTTGAGTAGGTCTATTCCTTTACATTTTCTGCTACTTTAAACTCCCACTCATTCGTATATCATAGGAAAATATTGTACTTTGTAGGCTACTCCACTACATTTATTTGACAGCTTAGTTACTTTTTGAGATTTAGAGTTTGCATACAAAACATATGATAATCTTATAAAATATGATGCATTGTTATGGATAAAATTAAAATAGTTAGAATTAGTTCCGTCTTAACAAACAACAGTAAAATTATGCTTACACATTTATAATATTCCAAAAATTTAATAAATATAGGTAACACTTTACAATAAGGTACACAAAAAAAGGATAGTTACTGTTTTTGAGAGAGTAATGAATGATTGGTTACCCTTCTCAGAAGGGAAGTTACTCTTTTTCAGAAAGGTAATGAATGATTAGATACCCTTTTTCAGAAAGGTAGTTACTCTTTTTCAGAAAGGTAATGATTGATTAGTTACCCTTTTTCAAAAGGGTAATTTCCCTTTTTTCAGAAGGGTACTTACCTTTTTTCAGAAAGGTAACAAATGATTAGTTACCCTTTTTCAAAAGGGTAGTTACCCTTTTTCAAAAGGGTAGATACCCTTTTTCAGACAGGTAGTTTCCCGTTTTCAGAAGGGTAGTTTCAATGTGTAACAATGTCATATATATGTGAAATAAGATACAATCCTTGGACTTGAGTAAATGTTTTGGTTATTTTGGTGTGGCGCAGGATAATGTCAGTGTTAATTTGTGTTTTGGGGACATAAGGGACCACATGGACCCAAGAGATAGTTGACCTTCTTCACAACGGCGATGCCGAGGCCTGCAAACGAGCCCCAACACCCATCCGCAGTCCTTTCCTAGAGATCTGCTCCCCGCCACCCATACCCTCAGGTGTGTATTTAGGTGGTTATGTTTGTATGTGTCTGATTGTATTTGCCAGTTTTAATTAAGTCTGTGTTGAAGTGCACTTTGTTAAAACATAAGAAATTATTACCAAATACATCCTCCAACTAGTTCTGACTGTGCCATGTCACCGTACAAATTTAATTCCTGGTGGAATGTTTCTTCCGTCTTAATCAGGGTCAATAAGGCATAGGCATAGAATGCATTGTGTATAGTTCCTCGGAACAGCATCTGATGTAATGTGATCACATGGGCAACACAAGACTTCTCAATCTAGAATAGCATACATTGTAAGGAAGGAACAAAGGATGCTCTCCTGCTTGTTTTAGGTCTCTTTGGGTCTGAGGGCCTACTGGAGCGATTGACTAAGTCACAATGGACAAAGGGCTGATGACCACTTTAACTTCATAGGAGGCGTTTAGTCTGATTAGTAGTTAGTCTGTAGTTGTAAATTCAATAAATTCTCATTTATAAAGTATTTTGTTCCATGGTTTGTGTGTTAAAAATTGTTTGGTCAACCAGAGGAAAAGAGCACCCCTGGCAGCCCTGAGATTATGAGCTACAATTGATGACAAATTAAGTTTTGCTTGCTTATTTAAAATCAGGGTGGCCTCCAGATTAAATTTAAGCTTAAATGCTGTTATTTAAGATACACTAATTGCCTCTGCTAGCTGAAGTTGAGTGCTATTACCCTCCTTCATCTGCAGTACAAAGGTATGAGTTTATGATGAATCATTTTCAGTTTTTAGCTAACGTTATATAGTTTGGGTATTCATTCATTATTATTAATAGCTACTGTTACACTACAAATAGAACAACCATCCTTTACCAACAATGTTGCTGCAGAAAGCCCCCTACACCAAGTCCTCTTTTGTTTGAAGACTTTTCTAAAGTTAAAAAGTAGCTTAAATGGTGCTAGTTTTAAGTCAGTCTTTGTGCATCAAAGTGGGATTTACGTACCATTAGTAGAGCATGGAATCTGTGATAGTTTGGAACAATTTGTTCAACTCGTGCACATATCCTTTTCCTTGAACTTACATTTCAGGTCTTGATCTTCTGAAGAAAATGGATCCTCCAAGAATCATCAAAACACATCTTCCTTTTCAGTTGGTGCCTCTTGGATTTTGGGAAAACAAGTGCAAGGTAAGATCAGATTCAACAGATAAGCAAAATCCTGCAGTGACTTTTATTGCTTTACAACAAACAATAAATGCATGTTGACTGGGTAAAAGGTTCATGATACAATGCTCATAAATGTGATAAGAGGTTTAGAATGCAATGCTATACATTTAGCTTACCCATTGCTTGTACTTTTGCTGTATATCCATTTTTATATGTTTTATTTGTGTGTAAAGGCTATCTATGTGGCACGCAATGCTAAAGACAACCTGGTGAGCTACTACCATTTTGATTGTATGAATATGACCCAGCCTGACCCAGGACCCTGGGAAGGCTACATACCTAAGTTCATGCGAGGAGAGTGTAAGTAGATTAAATCCCATTAATTTACCTTTATTCAAACTTGTTATTCCCGTCTGCACAAAGATACCAACCAATTACCACCACACTGGTCCATTCACCCACTCCACCAGCCAGAAGTTCTTATGTATTTTCTTCTTATGTAACACATGTAACTGTGTAAAAGTGGTTGGTGACACCTTAGAAGAATACATTCCTAACCTCACTGTTTTTCCCCATGAAAAACATAGTATGCCTCAATTGCCATGACAGGATTAGCAGCACCCTGCAAGGCTGCAGAGTGAAGGTATCGCCAATTAGAAGAAAATGTTCCAAAGGAATTTCAACTGTGTATTGTTATACTTCATTACTTCTTTGGTGCCATCAATACACCAACTGCTGCTGTACTGCCACAGATTACAATAGTAGCCTAGTAGTTACAGCATTTTAATTAAAATGGTCAGGTTTTGAAGTATGTTACTGTTAATGTTAACTGTTAATATCATATCAAATCACTCTCTATTAAGGCAATGTTATCAGTGATTTATACATTGTAACTAATCACAGATCAGATTGTGAAAAATCCCTCCAACTGGTGTTAAACCAGCTGCAGCATGACACTTGTTTAGATTTCTTTAGCTCTTTAATTCTTCAGGAGTATTGCACCAATGGGCTGTTAGACCACTTACCTTCTGGAAAAGGGCTCAACAACACCTGGAACTAAATCTATTTATTAGCAACTTATTATCATTTTTAACTGCAGACCATTTGGAATTGTTTTAAAAAAACATGTATTGATTTATTCTGACTTCATATTTCATCTATATTTTAATGTAATAATTGACAGTGGGGCTACTTGTAAGTGAAAGTTGCCGTTTGTCGTGAACCTACAGAGAATCTGAATTAGCCAACAGCAAAAGTCACTAAGACATCTGCAATTAGAAATGTGTAAGTGTTCTTGCAGCAATACATCAAGCCAGCAATTGTAAAAATATTAACATGTTGTCAAAAAATGGATGTTGGTCCAGATCCCTGCAGCCCTGTCCCAGAAGGTAAGTAGATTAACTGTTCATTGGTGAGTCTTCTTGACGAATAAAAGAGGCAATCCAAAAGTCAATGACTTATAATTGATCTATAAAGATAAGTACATTTATTAACATTATAAAAACTATACAACATATAAAGCCTTAAAAAGTTGAAACTAACTTTACTGGACTTGGAGTAATGTTACTATGAAAAATGCTCAAGGAGATCTGTTTCCACAGTGTCATGGGGCTCCTGGTATGACCATGTGAAAGGTTACTGGATGGAAAGAGAGAAGAAGAATATCCTTTACCTCTTCTACGAGGACATGAAAGAGGTACAGATTACATATGGACTTAGTATTACCAAAACATGTTGTATATACTCATACCATTATATTTAATCCCCAGAATCCTCGGCGTGAAGTGGAGCGCATCATGAGGTACCTGGACTTGTCGGTCTCTGATGAGGTCATCAGCCGGATTGTGGAACTCACGTCCTTTACGAACATGAAAGAGAACCCGATGGCCAACTACTCTTGCATCCCAGCTCCTGTTTTTGATCAGTCAATCTCCCCCTTCATGAGAAAAGGTGCAATCTTCTCCCAGTCTTGTCCAGAAGCAAGATATTGATCAAAATAATAAAATAAAATGAGCAGGGCAGGGCATGTGCCAATTCCAAAGGTCCAGGTTTCAAAATTAGGGTGTGTGATCTGCAGTGGGTGAATACAATATCATGAACACATTATCTCACTCCTATTAACACATTATAATGTAATGCAGTTAAATCAAAAGCATAAACCTCACATAGACACAAGACACTAATCTGTTATTGGATTGTGTCACATTTTGTCTTCTCCCTGTACTTCACATTTGTCATGACCTGGCTCAGAGATATGACATAAAAGGTGGAGAACACACATTTGCTCAATTAAATCAAATTTATTTAAATAAACAAAGATAAACGTGCAATCAGTTAATCAGAAATGTGTGTAATGTATGTATGTGTGTAGTTTATGTATGTATTTATGTATGTATGTATCAAGGCTATAATGTAAAAGTAACTAAACCCAAAATACAAACAAGCCAAGCAACCTTGAGGGGAGAGAGAGAGAGAATGACTGCTCAAACAATCCTATTTATAGACATGTGAGCAATCAGTTGATCTAGGTGTCAATCATGAGTCCTCATTAGCCAATCCCCAGATCCCAGCAACCAAAGGGACTTAATAGGCCTAGGAACCATTACACATTATACAGTATAGTGGCGCTCCCTAGAGGTTTCTAGATTTCTAGCCTTTGCTTTTTGCTGTTTTTTTATAAAATATAATAACTTTATGCTCAAAATAGCTGAAATTAATAGTCGGTTAAATGATTAGTCGAAAGGCAGGACATTAATCTGAAACTATTTTCTAACTATTCATTGCTTCACCATTTTTCTTGTAGTGTAGTTATTTGACTATTGTATTTTGGAGTATTTGAAGATGTCAGCTCGGGACTTTTTCCACTGTTTTTTGTTATTTCATAAACCAAACCATCAAGAAGAAAAAAAGACTTTGTTTGTGACTTGATTAATCAATAAGGATAGTAACTGATAGTTGCAGCCCTAATGTTCAACAATAGATGCTTTTAGGGAAAATAATTAAAGAACTTGATTTATATATCTATATATATATAGATATACTGTATAACATGGTTGTATTCTCTCTCCTATTCTCATGTTCTCTCTTTACAGGTGAAGTGGGAGATTGGAGAAACCATTTTACACCTGAGCAATCAAAGATGTTTGATGAAGATTATGAAAAGCAAATGAAGGAAGTCAACATACCATTCAGGACCCTCATCTAACGGATTTTGGCTTTTCCATGGCTGCAACTCTGCAAACCAAAGACCGGTGGACTGACACTGTGCAGCACTAAACAGTCAGAAATTTGGCACAAGCTAAATACCAAAACAAAAATGAATACAAACAAATTAGTTTGATGTAGAACACTATAGTCACTGCGCCTCTTGTTATGTTATGTTTAAAGGATCAATAAAAATGTACTCCACAATACATGCACATGAGTTTGTAATCATCACTTTATTGCAGCTTATCACGTAAACAATATATAAGACCAAAAGTGTTGTGACTGAGTGGACATGCCAAGTTTATGTCATGAGACCTCCTAACAGCCTGCTGATTGAATTAAGATATTATAATATAATAATAGAGAGCGCTGGCATATGAAGTCAATTTGCAACACTACACCACACTGTACAGAGCCCAGCCAAAGCAGGGAGGCTGCACGAGACACGAGCAACAAAGACTAAAGTAAAAGTAATGAGCTGGAAAGTAAATCATATGAAAATGGACAGAGGACACAAAAACACAACAGCTGAGAATATCCAAGTTTAACAAAAAATCACTTTTAATACATACTTTATTTCTGAGAATAGAATCTTAAATACTTGAATACTTTTCCGACAGGGACACATCCCTTCATTTTAATCAAATCTCCTTCCTTATATAGAAGCTATGTTTATGTAGATTTTTTGACAAGTTTTATTGTTTTTTTCCTATGTTTTCCCTGTGTTTTCAACTCTCTCTTTTATTGGTTGGCTCCCCTCTTTGGTTCTGAACTTCCTCTCTCTCTTCTCCGCCTCTTTTTCTCCAACCCTTACGATCCCCTTCTTCTACATCTTTATTTAGCTTCTGTACCTGGTAAAAAGAAATAGATACATCAGAGAAGGGAAAGGTTTTTTGGACAACAATGAATATTGAGATGACAACACTTTTGACAAATTAAATGGAAACACTATCTTTGCGGACAAATATATGATCATTACTAAGTTAAAGTATTAGAAAGCACCCCCAAAATTGAACTAACCTTGCTAAGAATGCATTATGCAATGTATAAAATAACCTTCAACTTCAGAATAATTGTTTGTTTAATATCAAATCAAATAAAAGCAGCAAGACAATTAAGTTGGTGGAGCATAAGTCATTTTGCACGAACAGCATGACAGTCACATTTAAAAAATATTGTATAAAAACTAACATTGGTAACACTTTATCACAACACCCCCTTCCCCATTCATAAGCAGTATGTAAAAATATAATAAACGGTTTAAACACATGTAGTTTTAAGCAGATATAAAAGCATTTTAGTGTTGGTTGATGTACAGTATTTTTAACAATTATAACCTCTCCTATTAAGACACATTTTATATAATTACAACTGTGTATTATTATATTGTCATTCATTATCTGCTTCTATACTTATATTATTTTGGTTGTTTTTCTTCCTGTGATGTATTGAATGTTGTTTTGTTTGGTGGTTGTTTTTAATGTAATTATGCATGGCAATGTAAAGTGTTGGGTGGACTCCAGGAAGAATAGCTGTGGCTATGGCCTCAGTTAATAAATCAATTCAAATCAAATATACCAGCATCCTATTAAGTTAAATCCATTAATAATTTATACACGTTTTAAAAGAACTGACATCTGCTTATAACATTGTGTTATAAACAATAGTCTTCTATGTTTATATTCTGCTTATAAATCTTAATTATAGGAGTGTTAAGATAAAGTGTTGTCAAAGGCTTTTTGTGGGATGCCAACAATTTCATGTTTTTTTGTTTTGTTTTTACAAAATTGGTACTATAACAGACATCGGTCACACTCTTACCAACAGACAGAAACAACCCCAAAAACATGCTGTACTGCTGACACAGAGAGAAGAAACTCAGAGGTGATTAACTGGGCATCTTATGAGCCAGTATAAACACAGAGCTCAGAGGATCAGATACAGAAAGCCGCATGATGACTCCTTCATTAGTCATTGTGTCACCTGGTCAATTTGTGACAGATATTCATTTTTCATTTACGTCATTACGTAGTAGGGAGAAGACAGAGTTCCACATCAACAGGAGTGTGATATTATATGAAGTAGACACCACTGAGGACTGATTGGCATAAGAGCAGAAACATACGCAACAAAACATAAACCAACATGCGCCCAAACAACAGATACTGTACACGGTGAAAACAAGAGCAGTTCGAGTTGTGGAATACCTGGCTTTAGTTACAGGCTAATGGTGATGGGTTGACTGAATTTAGTCTGGAAATCAACAAAGGTTAAGTGAGTTAATGATGAGGGAGTGATAGGATTAGACAGATGAAATTAGACGATATTGAATTTATGATGAATTTGTTGACAGATAAAGAGATTAAATTAGATGACAGTACAGGATTAAGAATAATTACACTTAGCTAAAATATTAATGAATAAATTACAAAAAATATTACAGTATTAATAAATGTTATATTCAAGCTTCTTATAAGAGATCAGAACTGTTATTTTAGGAAATGGGGTACAGATATATTTTGTAGAGTGAATGTGCAAAAATGTGAGTCTACTTACACTCAATGTAGTTGCGGGCCACAAACTTCAGCACCTCATCAATGAGGATGACGGGGAAGGAAAGCTTCAGGACCATCATCCACTGGTCTATGTTCAGATGGGTCAACTTGAAGACCATCTGGGGGGTAAAAGAGTGGGAGTCAGTGCTGGGAAACTACAATGGAGAGCAACTGCAACAAAAACTATATGTCACAGAGGATAATATTTCAATATAATTCCTAAAACTGGGAGATTTACACATGTAACTCTTAAATCTATCTGTAGAGAGCACTGGTAGCTGACTTACGGGCAGAGGGTCAACATAGATGATCATGAAGTGCAGGGACATGGAGAGGGTCATGGCGGAGAGCAGCCAGAAGTTGCTCCATGGGGGCATGCGAATCAGAGACTGGTTCTCAGACAAGCTTGAAAAAGAAAAAAGGAATTATGGGAATAAATGTCTGTGTTGCCTGAAGAAACCACTGGAGTCATCATTGAATGTATCATCACACATGACGTATTACCTGTTGAGAGCGTTGCACATCTCAATGGTGACCAGCACAGACAAGGCCATGGTCATGGGAGTGCAAGCCTCAAAGATCTCACAGTCGATCCCCTCAAAGTCCACATTTTCATCGTGGCACTGCATGAAGTGGGACTGTACAGCGGAGAGGCTAGGTTATTAAGTGTCTGCATGTGAGTGTTTGTGAAAGACATCATGGAAGAGACACAATTACTTACCAGCTGGTAGTAGGAGACTTGTGGACCATTTACATCATAGAGGAACCAATAGGCAGCACCACCAACAGTGGCACAACCAACATACCCTGTTAGTAAAAGATAACAGTGTCAGTGTGGGCAATGGTTTTCCCCGCATTTAAACAATATCCAAATATCCAATAATGTCCAAAGTCCTACTTACCACCAATAGCCATGTATCTGAAGAACAGCCAGCCAGAGATCAGGGGCTCCTTGGCGGAACGGGGGGGCCTGCCCATGATGTCCAGGTCAGGGGGGTTGAAGCCCAGAGCAGTTGCGGGCAGACCATCAGTAACCAGGTTGACCCACAGCAGCTGGACGGGGATCAGGGCCTCAGGCAGACCCAGAGCGGCAGTCAGGAAGATACTAAGAGAGTGAAAAAGTAAATATTAGAACAAACAGAATGCCAAGGTTAGCCAATGACAGAGAGAAAGATGGCTGAAATGTGGCTTTTAGGTATGGATCGGAGTGCATGTTACATAAATAACTCACCAGACAACCTCACCAACATTGGAGGAGATGAGGTAGCGGATGAACTGCTTCATGTTGTTGTAGATAGCTCTGCCCTCCTCAACAGCAGCCACAATGGAAGCGAAGTTGTCGTCAGCCAGGACCATCTCAGAGGCAGACTTGGCAACGGCAGTGCCAGAGCCCATGGCGATGCCAATCTCGGCCTTCTTCAGGGCGGGGGCATCGTTCACACCATCACCAGTCTGGGGTGGGAGGAGAGGAAGAGTAATGTACTCTCAATCTACACACATGTACAAATAAATTAACAGACATACTGTAAAAACCTGTATGCTGCGGAACTCTTACCATAGCAGTAATGTCATCATGACCCTGCAGGAACTCCACAATCTTGGACTTGTGGGATGGCTCCACACGGGCGAAGCAGCAAGCCCTGGTTACAGCCACAGCCTGTTCATCAAGGGGTAGATCGTCAAACTCACGTCCAGTGTAGGCCTTGTCGTCAACATTCTCGTCCTCTGTGAAGATGCCAATGCGACGGCAGATAGCAATGGCAGTTCCCTTGTTGTCACCTGAAATATGGAGGAGAAGTTTGGTGGGGAGTAGAACTGGGTAATCTGATGACGTTATATTGATATTGTGATAAGAGACTTGCTATCACCTTAGATATTTGGTATCGTAATATTCCAAACAAAAGTGTTGTCTTTTCCTGGTTTTACGGTATTACAGTTAATTTATGTAATTTTCTGACTTTACCAGACAGTTGTAGCTGTTTAATAATTTACCTTTACCCACTTGGTCATTATATCCACATTTCTTATGACTATTTATCTAAAATCGCATTGTGAAAATATTTTGTGAGAGCACAAATTGTCAACCTTACAATATTGCAATATCAACATCAAAGTATTTGGTCAAGAATATTGTGATATTTGATTTTCTCTACACTTAGCCCCTGTGGAGAGTCAGTAAAATGAGATGTTAAACACTGTGGAGTGTGTATACTGTATATATATATATATATACAGAGAGAAAACTAAAGGAGCAGACACAGTTGTTACATTCTGTAAACTGTAGATACAAATGGTTACCCAAAATAAGAAATTTGTGTAACAGTTTATGTCACTATATACCAAACACTTTTGTTAACATTTTGATAATAGAATTTCCCTGTAACAGCAACTCAAAATAGCACTTACTCCTAAAATACATGGTAAATACATAAGTTATATGATAACGTTTTAAAAGAGACACACATCACAGCACATTCGGTACTGATAATGAATCCCAACCATAATACTAACCAGTAATCATAATGACACGGATTCCAGCAGCTCTGCACAGCTCAATGGAGCCACAGACCTCCTTGCGAGGGGGATCCAGCATACCCACACAGCCAACAAAGGTCAGGTCAGTCTGAGGAGAGAAGTAGGAATGGAGTCATTCGATCTATGTTTACACATGTAGTCACAGTTGCATCCACACATCTCAATATCAAGGTGTTTAATTCTCACCTCGTAATCGGCAAACTTGGTTGAGTCCTCGAGGTTCATCTCCTCCATCTTCAGTGGGCTGTCACGGGTAGCCAGGGCCAGGCAACGCAGGGTGTCACGGCCGCAACCCCATTCCTTGATAACAGCCATGATCTTATCTTTGATGGCGTTGGTCAGGGGCACGCGGGGTGGTGCCAACACGCACATATGCGCACCTGTCAATCACACCCTCAGGTGCACCCTGTGGAGATAACAGGGTAATTATTTTGTTTGTATTATGTTGAATGCTGCATCTTTAAAGTGCAGGTGCCTGACCAAAGGCTGAGAGAAGGAAGAAAAAAGCAACCTGCCTTCACAAACATCTTGGCACCACCATCACCCTTAGTGGGAGTGCAGTACACGGACATAGACTTCCTGTCACGGGAGAACTCCAGGGTGACGTTCTTCTTCATGAGCTGCTTGACCACCTGTTGGATACAAGGGATTTTTATTAGTTAAGCAGTCACCTCACCACAGGTTGGCTTTGATTAAAAAGTGTATTCTTTGGAACAAGTAGGATTGATCCAATTTACTAATTGTTTCCAGTGGTTTGTAATAAGCTGAATCAACAATATAAATGTGTATTATCCTCAACGGCTAGGAGAAACTTACTGAGCAGCAGGCGTTGGCTCTCTCAATCCTGGACAGGCTCTTCACGTTGCTGTTGAACACGTTCATCTTCTCAACCAGGCAGGACAGGGCGGTCTCAGTAGCCTCACCAACCTTCTCATAGATCTTCTTGGACTGGATAAAGGGAGATAGATGCAAAGAATTGGTTGAACTGTGGAAGGTCATGAGGTTTTAGCGCAGCAAAAACACTGCATGACTTTAGGACTTTACCTCATTATAGTCCAGAGAGGAGTCGTTGCACAGGGCGCAGATGGTAGCCAGCTCAACAAGGCCGTCGTATGCGCTGCAGTTGGTCTTGGATCCTCCCTGGGTACTAAAAGACAAAGAGAGAATTAGAAATACATGAGAGAGGGTTGATGTGCACTTTACTGTATGCCTGATACTGGATTTGAATGATGAAAACCAACTTACACCTCGCCCTCAGGGGTGTACTTGGAGCCAGAGACATCAAAAGCATCCAGAACAACATTGTCGCCTTCAGCATTCTTTATGATGAACATCTGTGGCAGAGGAAACAAGAAGAAAGTGTGGGCCAGTTTTGTAGACAAACTGTACATGATACAATTACCATTTTGAGAGTGTAAAAAATGTTTCACCCACCTTGGTCACACACATTTGGTTGGTGGTGAGGGTACCAGTCTTGTCAGAGCAGATGACGGAGGTGCAGCCCAGGGTCTCAACAGAGGGCAGGCTTCTGACAATGGCGTTCTTCTTGGCCATACGGCGGGTACCAAGAGCCAGGCAGGTGGTGATGACAGCGGGCAGACCTGAGAGACATTGGTGGAAACTGTGAGTACAATAAACAAGCAGTGGAGGAACACAAACATTAACCCCGACTGTCACTTTCTGGTTTAATAACGTGCTTCCCCTACCCTCAGGGATGGCAGCCACAGCCAGAGCAACAGCAATCTTGAAGTAGTAGACAGCACCACGGATCCATGAGCCTCCGTGGACGGGGTCGTTGAAGTGGCCAATGTTGATGGCCCAGACAGCAACACAGATCAGGGAGATAACCTTGGACAGCTGCTCGCCAAACTCGTCCAGCTTGGCCTGCAGAGGAGTCTTCTCCTGCTCTGTGGCAGCCATCTGGTCACGGATCTTACCAATCTCAGTGGATACTCCGGTGGCCACAGCAACACCGATGGCTTTGCCGGCAGCGATGTTAGTGCCCTACAGAGGAAAGAAGCAGACAAAGGTTAAAAAAAAATAGGCAACGGTAAGGAAATAAAATAAGGAGTAACAGGAAAACGTTTGAAACAGTGAAGATAAAATATCGTTTGTAAGGCACTTACAGAGAAAAGCATGTTCTTCTTGTCCTGGTTGACAGCTCTTGGGTCTGGGACAGGGTCAGTGTGTTTGATCACACTGACAGACTCACCTGAGAGAGAAAAAGGTTACTCAAAACTGCTAATGGCATTAGGACAGAAAAAAACATGTCATTGCAGATTTAAGGTTTCTTGAAAGCTTACCAGTAAGGATGGACTGGTCAACACGCAGGGTGGTGGACTTGATGGTAACAAGCCTGATGTCAGCGGGGACTTTGTCACCAACTGTTGGAAATATTTAAAATCTTTTTTTTTTACTATTTCTACTAAATTGTCATAGAATGTATCAATACTTGTCTTATTTACATTTATACATTCAAGTGACTGTAATAATTGTGAGTAGCACAATTTATGTAATCCATAATGACATCCCTAACTGAAAAATAATTAAACAAATATTCAACGTTTCGGTAGAAGTTATTCTAAATTTAGAGCCAAATGCTCAGAGTAAGGGAGGGAGGGGTGTTAGGCTAGAGAGCTAGAGAAGCAACAGGTGTATACTGACAAATGAACAGAAGTGGGCAATGGTAGCGAGGGGAGAAGAAGTGTGGCAGGTGCTAGAGAGGGTATTTATAATCTTGATTTTGCTTTCCTCCAGTCAGCATTTTACCCGGCAGTGCTACTCACATTGCCTTGAAAAGACACGTGGCTTTACCATCAGCCTTTTCCAGACACATATAGCCTGAATTTGTGTCTGTTATCCTTTCCCATAACATAAATGAAAGCAACTCACTGGATATACTTTCTCAGTGAAGACCTTTTGACAAAACAGACTGTGACAGGAGATATTATTCCCCTGACAGATCGGGCTGACAGATTGGCTTCCGCCTTTAAAAATGATAAACGATCTTGACATTTCTTACCAGACACCTCCACGATGTCTCCAGGGACAATTTCCCCTGGCCTTGATCATCTGCACACTCTTTCTGTCAGCACGGTAAACCTTGCCCATCTCAGGCTCATACTCCTTGAGAGCCTCAATGGCATCTTCAGCATTACGCTCCTGTGGCACACACAGAAAAAAGTCTAATAAGTAAAGGGGGATCAGCTAAAATAAAAACTGAAATACACATTCACAATTTTGAGCCCTACTCTAACAATTATCATTAAACTGATGTCAACACGCCTGTTTATCATTGCCTAAATTGTAATCCATATTACTGTTGTCTTTGGTCTTGATCTGGCAATGTCCTCTAGCAGGCTTTGAGTCACTGTACTTTGAGTCAATTATACACTGATACACAACCTACTGATGACACATGTGTAGGTCAAATCTATGATCTGATCTTTGCCATTCCATTTTAAGTTGCCATGTATTGTAGGTTTTTGTAGTCTTTTTTCTCTCCAATTAAATACCAATTATTGTGTGGGTGCATAGATCTATGTTTACATACATAATCTAATAGAAGGAGTATGCAGAAAGAAAGTGCACGCTGGGTTCATAGATTATATTTAAAATGATAGAAATCTTCTAATAGCAGGTTGCCAAAGTCAGTTCTGTTTTCAATGAGAAAAACAGGAACAAAGCATCTGATTTTGACATTTGGAGGGGATGTGATGACAACAATATTCCGTAGCAACTGATGCCTGACAGCAGTGTCAATTACTTAATAGCATGCAGAAGAGCATGACTTGTGTAATGGGAATCATCCATTGCCTATCTGGTGGTTATATTATATGTATCTTCTTAATTTAAAGTTAGTGTAAATAATATTGTTTATTTAGGATTTACACTATGTTGTAACACCAACTATTCTAGTTGAGCAACCATGCCTGGGTAGAAAACATGGCAGTAACCGGAGCCTGTTTACTTTCTGCCATCATTGCAATTCATGTGTCTTATTGCTCAACACGCTGGGCCTCGTCACTGACCTGCCAAACTCCAACAATGGCGTTAGCGATGAGGATAAGAAGGATGACGAAGGGTTCCACAAAGGCAGTGACGGTCTCTTCACCTTCCTCAAACCAGGCCAGCACCTGAGGTCAGAGTGGTAAGCAAATCAGTGTTGGTGTCTGGGCACAGAAGTGGAGACAACAGTGACAGTGGGCATACTGCTCATGAGAAAGAGCATGTGTATCTACCTCTATGTCTAATGTGCTTTAAATTGCCAATTAACATTGTTTAAAAATTTGAATGAATAGATTCCTCTGAGCTTTATAACCTTGCATATATTGTGTAAAGCCTTGATAATAAGAGGTATATATTTTCAATGATTGTGAAGGCTTTCAATGGGCATTTATAGTTTTGTATGTATTTAGCATGTTTCACATAGCATATATAGTATACATTACATGCAACAATGTGAAAAAGCTTAATTACAAAGGCCACTTTCATTACTTTTTCTTCATTTACTTTGAAATTGTGTAATCCCTGTGTAATTCCTTTCCAGTGTATCCAATGTCTGTTATTTTTATAATAACTTTCTGTGTCATAATATTATTGCATAATTGTTATTAATTTGATCTCAATGCCCCATAACTCCTTGGTCCTTTTGACTTCAACCTTCTCTCTCTGTGGAGGGCCTTCGTTCCTTCCTTCAGGCCTGACCTTTCCCGAAGGATTCAGTTTCTCTCCTCAGCTTGGGGCTTTCTTAAAATAAACCCATACCCCTCAGCCCCCCTATACTTCCCTGACCCCCATCTCTCATGGCTCCTCAATATTCGCCTTCTAAGGCCATCCTGACAGCTGGCCAAAGGAGTGAAAGCTGGGCATAGGAATTGATACACCTCCTACAACCCTTGCAATATGTCTCCCTCCTCCCAAGTTGTCATCTTCAAAAATACATGGAGGGGTGGAGGGGGATAAGAAGTTATCTGGACAAAGTGACCAGACATACATGATCAAGTGCAGCATGCTTCTTTACTGGAAGAGTTTGTGTGATGGGGTAATAAAGTTAAATGCATTACAATGACTTGTTATCAAGAATGTAAAAGGACCCCAGAGATTATTGTGCCAAAAATGTAAATGTGAGAAAACACATTCTGAAGAGTGTAGAGTGTAGAGTGTTAATGAGAATTGTAAAAGTATGCACCTGTTCTTTCATAGATAAAAGTCAAGTAGAGTGTCTGATCCCACGTGGTGTCAGTGTCTCGTGGAATTTATTGCTACTATTATGTTTACTACAAATCCTAGTGCTGTTACTTGAGTTTGAAATGAACGTGATAGGAATAACCAGAGTTTAGAATTACTGGCATGATTACAAAAACACTTGTTTACTTACAAAAGAGATGCAGGCAGCCAGCAGCAGGATCCTGACGAGCAAGTCCTCAAACTGCTCACTAATCAGCTCCCAAATGCTCTTTCCTGAGTGAGACAAAAAATGAATACAAGAAAAATGGATTATTACGACAAAATGTAAACGTAATTACTGTAATATGCAAGTGAAAGTGCATTTCGGTGCAAAGGGAAGTATTTACAGTATATAAAGTATGGATACAGAACACAAAAGACAGTATACTTTATTCATCCCTCTTGGGGAAATTTAGTTTTCTGATCTTTGTTGCTAAAGATGATGATCAAAATGTATTATACATTGTCAGTACAATGTTATTAGCAGGTGGGAATCCCAAAATGCGGCCTGCATGCATTATTATGGGAAAGTTCAGATTTACAAGTTTTGTAAACGTAGCTGGACAATCACTTACCCTCCTCAGCGGGCAGCTCTGGAGTTGGACACAAAGGTGGTAGGAGGAAGGAGGAAGGAGGAAAAAGATTGTAGAGAGAAAAAAAAAATGCTATGGTTAAAATGACGAATATTCAGTCAAGACACATTTTTAACACAACTTTGGGAGAAAAGTTATACTTCAAGATTTTTGATTTCTCAAACACCCTTCACCTTTTCAAAAATCCCTGTTTCTTTATACCTAAGGACTTTGAGCACTGTATGGATTCCTAAAATTACAAAGCCATGGTACTGTATTTGATATTGAATTAGCTTTGACATCTAACCTAGGCCGAAGAAAACCTCGCTGCAGTGGCTGTTCACTACATCATTTCCTCAATTTGTAAACAAAATAAAACCTTTTACATATTACAGAGTATTTACTGTCTATTTTGTCATTCCACTGGTTATTGATTAGCAATCATATTACAGATCATTCAGCCATCTAAGGACCTCCCCTTTCTACCCGTCCTAAAATTATCCATCTCTCCTGTTAACGCCAGCCCCATATATCACCCAGGAAGCTTCTTGAGCCATCACCTGTCTCTCTCGCTCTCCAGCAATCTTCTTTGGCTATCTTTAAATAGCTCTTCAAAGCCCTCAAAGTCTCTGGTTCTCAATGTCTCTGCATTTCTACCAGCTGTTGCAACTCTTCTCTAAAAAAGCATCACAAGCAAAATCTCAACCCAGCCCGACTCAACAAGTATCTCTTAACTCCACTGGTTTTGACTCAGGAAAATGCCTCCAGAAACTTTATAGAATATTTTTAATGCAAACACTCAGATCTTTCTTTATCTGTGAAGTGACATGTTTCTCAATGTAGCCTAGATGCCAAACAATGACTTTGTGAATCTTTCATCTTTCAGTAGGCCTCCCTCCCCATCCCTGATGCCCACACTCTCACCATTGTAGCCGTACTTCTCCAGGTTCTTCTTGAACTGGTCGGGGGTGAGACCGTTGTTTTCATTCACCCCGAAGTAAGCCAGGCATTCAGCCGGCAACTTCATGTGTGCGTTCTCCATCCTTTCTGGATAGACAAGTGATTGCCTGTCTAACCGTGCCTCTCCGCGCTCTTTTACTTCTTAGTTGTTCACTGCAGCTTTTACCCTTGTTCCACCACCGTCACCTAGAAGTGTGGCACCCTTCAATTCAGGAGTACTGGACTGACAGAAAGAGCGAATAACCACTTACATGTTCAGGGTTTTATACCACCAAAGGGCTCAGGATTGGTGGACAACCCGCCAACCCATGCCCCCAAATTCCAGCATGGGAGGGCATGATGGGGGAGCGTGGGTGGGGCTCGAGGTGGAGCAATGGGGAGGTGAGATGGTAGACTTGGACAGGAACTGAGGACAAGGCTCGGATTTGGAGAGGAGGTAATGCAGGAGAGTGGTGGTGAAGGGGCTACAAGGGGGAGGGGGTGCACACCATGGATGAAAATGAGATCTGTTTTTGGAACATGCATGGTCAGTGGAATAAGACGAAGGGAGAAGGTGAGAGAGTGAGACAAGAGATCATCCAGAGGAAAGGAGAAGGGTGGGGGTGCATTGAGTGACTGCTCAACTGGTTTATGCTGAGGAAGGTGGCTGAACCAGAGAAAGAAGAGTGAACTAGAGACTGAAGAAGGGAGATGGTAGAGGAATAACTTTTTACATGGGAAATGTGAGTTAAACATGTAGGCACATTGACACATGGAAGTTCAAAGATCAAACCAGAAACAAGGACGTCATGCAACAGAACTGCATCACCTACTGTCATTAATGTACATTTACCAAAGGTTCTGCAGTGCAACTCATGATAACAGAGACACCAGACCTGATAACAAACCTAGTTAGACATAGACAAATGATGAAGTAAAGTGAGTGTGTAGTAGAGGAATGATCGCTGTGGGATAGGAATGCCAAGAGGACAGCCAGCATGTCACACTATCGCTGTGCAGAGGAAAAGCCCCAGCCCCAGATACAAGAGGATCAAGTTTTATTTCTCTTTTTTTATGGGAAAGGAAAGGCAGCGGAGATGCACATCAGATGATCCGGCCACAAATTACTATTCAGTGCAGCACAATGGCCTCTTGTGGTGGATTCACAGAATTGAAGAATAAGAATACACATAACAATTACATTATGTACTCTGTTTTTTTCAGTTTTTTTTATAGAAATGGTATGGCATCTCAGGATTTCATCACACGTTAGTAACACTTCATGAAGTGAAAATTAAGTATAAAACATGTTAAGCACAAACTCTGTTGATTTACTATTTGTTGTAACAGCTTCTGGGTGGTGCAGACAAGAATTCAAGTTGCTGTTGTTAATCAATAAACTAAAAGGTAACAGTGGTCACTAATCACCAACTTTTGACAGCTTTAGGGTAATATTTATTCCTGCGTTGCGTTGTGCAGTGTCACAGTGACAACCAGAATCAAAGATAATTTTGTTCTCACTGTAAAATAGAGAATAGTTTTACATTCTCCAATTAATTTTTGGTCAAATTGTACAAGCAAAAAGTCAAAACAGCTGTCAGTTTCAGCCATCTGCATCATCAGTTGTGTTGCACTGTATGTTGTTGGTTGATGTCATATTACCTGCCACTGTCACTTAAAGTGTGGCTGTCAAGATATATGGCAGAGTCATAAAATTCAACAAATCGGATCAATAAATTGTGCTTGAGGGAAACAGAAAACAGCCATTGAGATACAGTATTCAGTGGGGTTCAGAAGTTTGGGCACCCCAGGTAAAAAATGTTATTAATGTGCATAAAGAAGCCAAGAAAAGATGGAAAAATCTCCAAAAGGCATCAAATGACAGATTAGACAGTCGTATAATATGTCAAAAAAGTTAGATTTTATTTCCATCATTTACACTTTCAAAAAAACTGAAAACAAAACAAATGGCATCTGCCAACGTTTGGGCACCTTGCAGAGTTTATAGCATGCACCGCCCCCTTTGGAAAGCTGAGACTTGACAGTGTCATGGATTGTTCTCAATCATCGTCTGGAAAGACCAGGTGATCAATCTTAAGGTTTTAAATGCCCAAACTCATCTGACTTCGCCCCAACAATCAGCACCATGGGTTATTCTAAGCAGCTGTCTAGAAAACTGAAACTGAAAATAGTTGACGCTCACAAAGAAGCAGAAGGCTATAAGAAGATAGCAAAGCGTTTTCAGATGCCAATATCCTCTGTTCGGAATGTAATTAAGAAATGGGCGTCATCAGGAACAGTGGAAGTTAAAGCAAGATCTGGAAGACCAAGAAAAATATCAGCCAGAACAGCTCGCAGGATTGTGAGAAAAGCAAGTCAAAACCCACGTTTGACTGCACAATCCATCCAGAAAGACCTGGAGACACTGGAGTTGTGGTCCACCATTCCACTATAAAGAGATACTTGTACAAACATGGTCTTCATCGAAGAGTCATCAGAAGAAAACCTCTTCTACGTCCTCACCACAAAAATCAGCGTTTGAAGTTTGCAAATGAACATATAGACAAGCCTGATGCATTGTGGAAACAAGTTCTGTAGACTGATAAGGCTCAAATAGAACATTTTGGCCGGAATGACCAAAGGTAGGTTTGGAGAAGAAAGGGCACAGAATTTAATGAAAGGAACCTCTATCCAACTGTTAAGCATGGGGGGGATCAATCATGCTTTGGGGTTGTATAGGCCAGTGTCACAGGGAACATTTCACGAGTAGAAGGAAAAATGGATTCAATAAAATTGAAGAGAGGATGGCTTCTACAAATAGATAATGATCCTATACACACCTCAAAATCAATGGTGGATTACATCAAGAGGCATAAACTGAAGGTTTTGCCATGGCCTTCACAATCTCCTGACCTCAACATAATTGAAAATCTATGGAAGAGCAGTGCGTGACAGACAGCTCAGAAATCTCAAAGAACTGGAAGACTTTTGTAAGGACGAATGGGTGAAGATACCTCAAACAAGAATTGAAAGACTCTTGGCTGGCTACAAGAAGCGTTTACAAGCTGTGATACTTGCCAAAGGGGGCAGTACAAGGTCTTTGCAGGGTGCCCAAACTGTTGCAGATGCCATTTTTTTGTTTGCTGTTATTTTGAAAGTGTAAATGATGGAAATAAAATCTAACTTTTTGTGACATATTATACAAATGTCTAATCTGTCATTTGATGCCTTTTGGAGATCTTTCCATCTTTTCTTGGCTTCTTTATGCACATTAATACAAATTTTTACCTGGGGTGCCCAAACTTTTGAACCCGACTGTATATGTTCATCTACAGTATGATGTTCTATACAAGGGTCATAATCAGAGCAGTAGGTAATGATTTCATAACACTTAACAATTTTGCATTAGCTTTATGTTGTATAAACTTTTGAATTCCCAGACATTTTGCAAAAACATTTTATTCTTGTTCTGTTCTGCCAGTGTTCCTATCTCTGTTTCACCCAGCCGATCTCCCGGCCTCAGCTGTTGTGCAGCAGTTCTGACCTCTGAGATTTGGGGGCTGTGATAGGGGTCAGCCTGTCAGTGTCTCCCTCAGGGCACAGCACTGACATTTAACTCAATATCCCAGAAGGATAAGGTTTCCACCCCTGTCCCCTCCATCTTCTGCCTCAGTCTATTGGTGAAGTGTCAGTAGCCTGTGTGTGCAGCCAGGAACTACTACAGCGTAAACCCCTGCAAGTTGGGACACCCATCACCTCCAACTCCCACCGTGGCGCTAACATGCCACACCCTCGTGCCTTGCTGAGGGATCACCATGTGCCGCATTAAGCCCCTCAAGCCCTCCCTCTTTCACTTGTGAACTCTATACATGTTCCCAGTTCTGTACTAAGTGTTAAGTTCTGTGGCGGTGCAGCTGTACGCAAGGCTATCTTACGCAACTATGTCTGTCTCTGCTGACTTGCACGGCACAAGCAAAGTGAGAGGGACATGGCGGCATTTTTCATTTAAAGACGTGCCGCTGGGAAATACTGACATATTTCCTAAAGAAGGTTACTGTCAGTAATAGATAATTCTGTGGGTTGCACATTGTATGCTATCCAGCTGACATACAAGCCACAAATGTCCATTTGTGAGGAAATAACAATGTGAAGAAAACCTCATTTACAACAGCGCACACACACACACACAACACATTTCATTCATGTAGTCTTATGAAAAACAACTTGAAGTAACCTGTCATCCAGCAAAATAGAATCTGTATGCTTAAGTAACATATTGAAAAATAAAATAACATAATATTAGAAAAATAAAATAACACTCTCCATCTCTACAGCCGCCAAGCAATAAGTTGAGACTGCAGCAGCATCATGCATGCACCCATAAATGCATGATTGATACGATCTTTAACTTTTATGCACATGTAAAATAAAGTAGGGTACCAACAGGTTCACTGATAAACCACATAAAATCAAATAATGTGTGGTATTGACAGTGACGACATAATTAGTACTGGGCAATAAGGCAATGGATAAAGGAACTACAGTGTCGGTGTTAGCTGGGTACTTGTTACAGCATTAGCTAATAGTAATAATAGAAGTGGCAGCTGAGTCTCTGAATCCAGAATTCCTTATGAGATATAAATAGAGCAGGTGACACTGTGCTGCTAGGCATGGCACCATGACAGCTTTGCAGTGTTTTTATTTCAGAATGCTGGACCTTTAGTTCAGGCTCTTAAGTATAACTTTCAACTATTGGGGCGGAAATAAGATAGGGGGTTGGAAGGACACATTTGACTCCAAAGTGTCATCAATATCCATGTGGTACATTGGGCCCAATAGTTCTGGTTGTTCACACCATTCTAAACACTTAAGGGCTGTACTTTATAAGCCTTGGGGGAGCCAACAGGAAAGTGAGCCTGTAGATCAATAGTGGCTTTCATTTTACTGATGGGTTGTCATTTACTTGACCGGCTCTGCATTTTGAACGGCCGTTGTTGTAAATTTACTGGCAGAGTTGTTTAATTGGGAAACTCTTGGTCTGCAGAATGAAGCACACGGCATCCTGTTAGCTTTACTGGCTGAGATAACGTCAGATGTGACTTACAGCTGCCTCAAGTCAGTCGATGTACCTTTCAGAGGTAAAAACATGATTTTTGCTGTACAATGGGTACCAGAATCTACACACAATTTAGAGTTGGATCTATAGCATGAACTACAGAGTTGAGTAGTATCTTACACTTACTCCGTTACATGTACTTTTCTGAGTAAATTGTCTTTGTTGATGTAGATTTAATACAGCATACTTTTTAGAAAATCTGCTCTTATTTGCATTTGCATATGCTTGTACATTACATTTTCATCACAAATTGCCTACTGATTTAAATGTACATTTAATTCCTTACCTTTAGTTCTCTCACTCAAGTAAATATTTTGATGAATAATTTTACATCTACTGGAGTCCTTGTTTTTAGAAAGTAAAAATACCTTAATTTGAGTGCTTTTTCTGCCCCTCTGATTAAATAATCAAGTCCTCAGCTCATAGGCACTGTAGGCGCACTGTGTCAGCCTTGCAATCCATTTACTGGCACAGTTCAATCTTTTCAGGGGATTATATTTCATAAGATAAAACATTTTATGTTAATACTTTTAGCATCAAAGTATGTTCCCAAGGTCTGCACATGAGCAAAATCCTTCTGGAGTTCATAATAGCAGTAACAAATTAAACATTGTATTACTTCACACCAGCATAGCTCTATGAACAAGTATGTACAGTATTTGGTATCATCTGAAAGATGAACTCCTTAGTATACTACATCTTCAATGTCTTGGCTATTTTGATTACTCTTATCTAACCAAGACACTATTTAGAGGTTGATTGATATGACTGGTGGGCATGTTGTAACCAAAAAAATGGGTTGCACTCCATAATCTATGACCCAGTTGGATTTTCACCCTTTACTAAAAGCAATATGAAATAAAAACAGTAAACCTACACACTGCTGAAACAAGGTCGCATTTGAGTCCTCGAGACATAATCCTATAAAAATGCCGCAATCCTATAAAAATGCTACAGTAGAATATGAGACCACACTGCAAGTGACAAAATGTGATGGCCAAGGCTTAGTTTAAAGGGATAGTAAGGGTATTTTGAAGTGTGGTTGTATGAGGTACTTATCCATTTTCAGTTTGTTACCTACAGTAGATGGCTGTCGGCACGCCCCCAGTTTGGAGAAACAGGCAGCAGTACCGCCACAGGAATGTTACGTTACCGCTGTTTATGGAGGCAGCAGCTAAATGTATTTTTACAACTTTAAAAAAAGGCTCACCTAAAAGTAAAATCCATGTCAGTTTAGGTGTACGCTATATTAAGAATACTACCACCACCTTAACTTGCCGTCAAACAGCCCATTCCAATGGGGAACTGAAGCATATATTGCTCTCTTCAAAGCCACCCAGACTCATTTGACGTTAAAGCCAAACCCAACCCCCACCAGCTGTACCCTTTACCTCTCACCTCATTGGTCCTGTAAAAGGTAGACAAAATGATAGACGGAGCATCTTGAGGAAGAGCATTGATGACAGGAAGACGAATGAATGCAGAAAGAACCAGAGCAATGCCTGAGAAAGAAATGGGACCCTTTGATAAATATAGAATGAGGAACGTAAGAGAGATACAGTACATAGTTTTCTACACAGTGACTAGGTACAGTTGGTGTTCAAAATAATAGCATTCCAACATCACTGACCTCATAACTCATATTTTTTGGTAGAAGTGATATTTCAAAATGGCAAATAATTTACTAGTAAATGTTTGCATTTCGTTCCAGACATTGCTCTGAGGAACAGCAGATTTTGATTAAAAAGTTAATTGGAGAGGGGAAAAAATATAAAGAAGTGCAGAAAATTGGATGGAAGACTAGCCAAAATGGCAAAGGCTCAACCAATGATCAGCTCCAGGAAAATCAAAGAAGACTTTAAGGTTACCTGTGAGTACTGTTACGATCAGAAGAAGGCTATGTGAAGCAAAGCTATGAGCTAGAAGCCCCCGCAAAGTCCCATTGCTGAAAAAAGACATGTACTGAATAGGTTGAAATTTGCCAAACGGCATATTGACTGGCCAAAGGAAAAATGGCGCAACATGCTGTGGATTGATGAGAGTAAAATTGTTCTTTTTGGGTCTTGGGGCCGTAGACAGTTTGTCCGACGACCCCCATGCACTGAATTCAAGCAACAGTACACTGTGAAGACGGTAAAGCATGGTGGTGCAAAAATCATGTTATGGGGATGTTTCTCATACTGTGGTGTTGGGCCTATTTATCGCATACCAGGGATCATGGATCAGTTTCAATACATCAAAATACTTGAAGAGGTCATGTCACCTTATGCTGAAAAGGAAATACCTTTGAAATTAAACAACTGAATAAATGAATTGAAAGGCAAGTCACCCCTCTTCAGCATAGCATCTCAATATGCTTAGAGCAGTTTTACAGAGACAATAAAAGAATTATGTGAAAGAGGGTGGTTAGCAGGTATTTTTTATGGTTTTATTTCTCTACAATATTTTTGTTGTGAATCTTTCCTCCTTTTCATCTAACCTCCTTTTGTAGTTGATGCAAGGCTAGCACTTTTATTAAACAAGGGTGTGCAGCTGTTATGTAAGGGATGTAATTTTTTCTTTATGCCACATTCACCATTAAGCAAACACCTAATTTTATCATACCAAATGTGAACAAGCATAACTCCTATGCGGTAGTTGAGCATTGAGCTCAGGCTCGTACACACGAGACGGGTAAAGTATGCAGCGGGGTAGGGAGGTTCTTTGGTTCTTTCCAAGCAGACTGCAAGGCAGCGATGAGCATTTTTAATTTGTTTATTTCATGCGTTATTTATAGCTGTTGGGTTGTAAAGACAATTTCAAACTATATATATATATATATATACACACACACACTGAAATGGTTATTAGTGCCTTTAATATTAGATTTTGGGATATTAGATTTTGGGATATTTGATGGACAAAACAATTAAAAGGAGACTGTGACAGGCACTTTTTCACACTTTTCTGTTACAGACCAAATGATTTATTGATTGAGAAATAATGGACAGATTACTCAATAATGAAAATTATCAAATTCCAAGCCTAAAATAGCTTCATATATTTTCAAACTTACCTTTATGTTAGAAAAAGACAGTTTACTGAAGGTTTTAGTTTTTTATTCCAGCAGGTTTTGTTTCAAAATTGTAATGAAATAAAAGCAACTTGCAATAAATGGTCAATGTGAAAGGACACTGGATGAAACAAACAGTTTCATAATAAGCAGAATTTTAAAAATTCAATCCTATAAACTGTTCAAACTCGGGCAACTCTTTGTACTGTGAGAACTGGTAACCAGATACACAAACAGCTATTTGCAAGGGATTAATTACAAATCCACTTCAAAATATAGATGCAGATATAAGATTACAATAACAATGACTAGTAGAAATTGTAGCTCAGATTCTCGCTTTATTGGTCAACTTGATGAAAGACTACAAAACGAATTCACAAAAAATCTCTTTCAAGTAATCAAATCTGTACAAACCTAAACTGTATGGTTTTTTTTTTACAGCTCTGGCTCATATGAATCTGAAGAGTCATATGCGTGTGTGTGGGTGTAAGCATGCGTTTGCGCTTCTGAGACAAAGGTGACATACTCCTTCCTGCTCAAGGATATTGATATGCCACACTCAGAATGGCAAGACAGCGCACGCACGCCCACACACACACATTGCACACACCTGTGTTTGAGATTTTACAGTACAGAGGACAG